>CM042840.1:2518521-3083361 GCA_023653725.1 Bungarus multicinctus
CGCCCTTCTCTCCCTCCCTCTCCCGCTTTGACAGTCACGATCTAAACATTTGTCCCCAATGTTCCAGCTGGTCCTTGACTTACGACCACAGTCGCGCCAACATTTCCATGGCTATGCGAGACTGTTGTTAAGTGAGCTTGGCCCCGTTTTACGACTTTCTCTGCCGCTCTTTGTCAGGCGAACTGAGGCAGTTGTTCGGGGAGTAACCCAGTCGTTAACCGAATATGGCTTGGAAGTCGCAAAAGGGGATCACAGCACCCACGGGATGTTGCAAGCATTGTAAATCGGAGCCAATTTTGATCCCATGACTGCAGGGTAGTAAGGATGAGAATCAGTCCCAATGTCCCTTTGTTGTGGGGGGCGTACCCCGGTCATAAGTCAAGAACTACATGTAATTCTTGGATGGGGGAAGAAAATGGGAGGTCTTACCTTTTGCCGGAAGCTTGCGGGCATCTCGCAGGAGAGTCACTTTGGGAGGTGTGTGTTCCACATAAGGACTTGCGGTCGAAGGAACAAGTCGCGAGGTAGCTGATGGGCCTTCGATGGGCCCCTCGGAGAGAGGTGAAGGTGGTAGAATTAAGGACGAGACAGGAGGCACTTCTGGGAACTGAGATCTCGGGGCAGGAGGCAGGGCAACCAGAACCTCCTCCTGGGCAGGGGACGATGGTCGTTGTGAAGGACAAATCTCTTGTGATGATGTTCCGATGGAACGGGAAACCAGAGGAATGGGAGGCGAGAAGGCATCTTCCAAAGAGCGGCCTCCCGTGCTTTCGGGGAGAAGATTCTCCATCTTTGGATCGCTCGTCTCAGTTTCTGCCTCCTCCAGTTCCATCACCTCCAGCGCTTCTTCCACGGCCCTCTCGTTGGCCATCCTCTTGGCTTTTAGCCTTGGGAGATCTTCGAGAGGACTTTGAGGTGGGCTTCCATCGATGACTTCAACCTCGTTTTTCCCGGAGGCCGAGGCGACATCTTCCCCGCCAACTGGACTGACTTCGTTTGGCACAGAACCTTGGAGTTGAGCGTCTTCCACCTCGGTCCCTTCGGATACGGGAAGGACTTCTGCCATTTCACCCTCCTCCACCATCTCTTCTTGGTCTTCAGCTTTGGCTTCCTTGCAAGGCTGCCCAGGGCTTTGTTGATGATCCGCAGCTTCCTCCCCAAGGCTCCTTGGGGCTTCAAGTTCTACAGAATGCTTTGGTTCTATTACTCCTTCTACCTGCTTCTCCAAGACGTTGTCCTTTAGGCTACCAAGAAGACTCTGGGCTTCTGCTACCAGGAGGCTACTAATGAGATGGGCAGCCTCCACTCGTCGGTCCTCCAGGTTTCCAAAAGAGCCTTGCAACAGCATACTGGTGACCTCTTGTTGGTCTTCAAGAACCCTTGGAGACACCATGGCTCCGTCGTCGTCATCTTTATCACAGTGAAACAAGGCACCAGATGGTTTGAGCTGGCTAGGGATGGTTGGCAAGCTCTCTGGGGTGGAAGCTTCAGGACTGGCCGTGCTCACATCCTCATCGATGCTTCCCAAATGTTCTCGACTCTCTGCCTGCTCCATCTCTACATGTCTCCTGGAAAGACTGTCCTGAGTTTCGGGAAGAGTGTGCAAATAGATCTCGTCTTCGGAAGCTAAGAAGATCTGTCGGGATGTCCTAAGCTCAGGACGCCCATCTCTTTGCTTCACAGCCGTCCATGGGAGAGCCAAAGATGTGTGGGAAAGGACGCTATAATGAAGACACATCGCCGTGCTCTGCAGGGGTGGTCCCTCTTCTGGATAACAATTTGCTGGAGCCTCCAAGCCTTCTGAGTCAATGTTCTCCACCATCAGATGCTCCAACTCCGTGGTGACGGCCTCCAGGCTTGGTGGATAGGGACTCGCTTCCACCACCGCATGTTGGCTACCCCAGGTCTGATCCAGGGTCGCAAATTCTTCTCTTGCAGAATCTGGAGAGGGCGCTAAGAGCGTGGTTTCACTGGAGACCTCCTTGGAGGTTGTCACGAGGCTGGATTCCAGATACGAGTAAGACGTGGACTCTTCCCATGTGCCCGGAGACAGCGGGGTGGCATCTGCCTCTTCTTCCTTTTGCAGAGGGTGTCCAGTTTCCAAAATAGGAAGGAGCCCCTGGAGAAGGGCTTCAGCAAAAGTCTTCTTCTGAACTTTGGGGTGTTCCTCATGTAGATCATCATTGGTTGTACTGGAGTGCATTTGGTCTATGTTTTCTGCTGGAAGAATACTTCGGACCACCTCAACTGTCTCTGTTTCGGGGTTCCAAAGGGGGACATTGCCCACATCATGTGGCAACTCAATGGAGTCCACCTGTTCTCCATCGTTTTGAGCTTCAGTTCCTTGCAGAAGAACCCCCTCGGCATTTCTGGGTGCTGCTGGGGGTTCCGGCACTAATATCTCTTCCGTTTGCCAGTGTTCATTTTTATTTTTTGAGTCCACGTCCTCCGTTGTTTTGTAACTCTTTTCTTGGGGACACGCGATTTCATCATCCGAGGTCACAAACATCTCTGGAGTTTCAGTAGGGTTAACACAGATCAAGCTGCCCTCAGCTTCTTTGTCCTGTAGAACGTCCGAGCCATGGTCCTTCAGGCCACACTGCTGGATCGATAAATTGTGAGCACCTCCTTGCTGTGTTGCTTTGGATCCTAACTGCTCTGCAACAGTTAAGCAATCGGGGTCCAACGGGCCCTCCATCTGGAGGTCTTCTACTGGTGGGATTTCAGCAGCGACTACTTCTTGGCTGCCTTCTCCACTCTCCAGATCTGATGCATCTTCTTCGGATGGAGTTCCCCAACTCTGGTCAACGTTCCCTTCCTCGGATAATTCTCGCTGCCTGGACTCCTCTACCACGTCCATCACATTCGTTCGGTTTTTGTCGGTCTCAACCAACTCTTTCCTGGAGAGATGCAATGGTTCCTTGGACTTCCCTAGGTTTTCTTCTGATGTGTCCTCAGCAGGGCTGCCCATTTCTACATGGGTCGGCGTACGAGAACACTCTGCGCCCTGAATCTCTCTTCCGTTGAGTGCTTCAGTTTCTCCAGTCTCCAAGCAGAGTTCGGAAAGATCAGGCGCTGTGGTGTCATCTATCGCTGCTTCGTCGTTGGAAGTGTGTCCAGAGTAGTCCTCTATTTCTGGATCGATTGAGCTATTCTGCGTTCCACATAAACTCCAGTTCTGCAATTCGGCTACTTCCTCCCCATCTTGGGCGAAGAGAGGAGATTCTTGGATCCCATTGTCTTTTGCAAAGAGGTTCTCTGTCAGGTTGCTCAGCACCAAGTGGGAGGTGGGTTTTGCCTCAGAAAAGGCCGCCACCATCACATGGTCTTCGTTGTTGCTGCTCTGGTCAAGAGACGACGCTTCCTCCAGCTCGTCTTCTGGCTCAAGACAGACAATGAGGCTGTCTTGGGTTGTCTCGTCATCCGCTTGGACAACATTGGTTTGTTCTAAAAGAGTCCCCTTTGATTCCAGGAGCGACACAAAGGGCCTGACCTTCTCGGAAGAGGTCTCCAACAGCTCGCTGTCTCCAATGGGCTCCAGTTCAGTGGAGCTTCCGCTGGCAGCACCATCTTGGTCAAGGAGCTCCAGCAGCCGTTTCTCAGACTCTTCGAGCTGTGCGCCAATGTCCAAACTCGAAGAATCCTGGTTATCGGCAGCTTCCTGGTCTTCCAACTCAACTGGGCACGATTCAGGGTTCCATGCCAGGGGGATGATGGACCCTGGGCAAATCTGGCCCATCCATTCCTCAGCTAAGTGAACTACCGATGGCAATTCCTCTGTAATGTCGGTCAAGGAAGGCTGGTTGTCCAATTCATCATCGGTATCAAAGCAAGCAATCAGACACTCCCCGTCTGCTGAGAGCTCCGACTCCAGGTGGGTGGGTTGGACATCTGGGTGATGCTGATGGGTTGGCGAGAGGTGGAAGGGGATCATTTCCTTGAGAGACTCTTCTTCTTTGTCATCCTGGGTTTGGAGACTCAAGTCTTCAAAAATCCCCACAGTCTCCACAAAGTCCTCTTCTCCTGGAGCTGGATGAGAAAAACAACTGTTCTTTGAGGAGGCACCACCTTGGCTCTCTGATCCAGCTTGCAGCTGGGAGATAAGCATTGTGTCAAAGGATCTTGGATGTTTTATCGGATCCTCCTGCATCAAATTTTCCTCTTTTGGCTCACGCTTTTCCTCGGACTCTCCTCTCGTTTGTTCTTCCCCCGTTCCCCGAATGGTGTCTTCATTCGTGTTGTACACCTCCGAGGACACGTCCATCTCAATCTCGCTCTCCGGGTACAGTGGCGCATGCTCCGGGTCTCTCTTGGACTCAGCGACATTGGCGATGACCCTAGCGTCCTGCTCCACGCCATCCTTGCTATCGTCGGAAGCAGAGTCCGAGGACTGGGAGGTGTCGTATGGACAAGCAAAGGACTCGCCCACACCTTCGTCAATGGAGGTTTCTGAGAGAGAGTGCAGGAAGGAGGCGGAGGTGCTGTCATCGTCTTCCACACCATAGAGCGCATCGTTCTCTGCCACTCCTCCCTGTGGGAAGAGTGTGATCTCCATGGACTCTGTCTCAAAAAGAAGGCTACCACGGAAGGGGAGGAGCAGAGCTGGTATCATTTGATCACTCTCGGTTGTCTTCACGTCGTCTTCCGGAGACGATATAGGTAGCTGGCTTTGAAGGCTGCCGGGTTCACCTGCCTCGTCATGAATCACTTCAAATTCACCCCGAAGCTGAGAAGGAGGCCCAGAGACAGTCGTAAGGGGATGAGCAAAGGGGCAGGCTTCCGACCCTCTGTTCACAAAACTTCCGACTTCTGCGTTGTCCAAAGGTAATGAACGCTTGTGTCCTGCCGAAGGACTGGCGCTGAGATCAGTGTCCTCCTCAGACTCGTCGAAGTTGGGGGGCCAGGAGGGATAGGCCTGCTCCACTTCCCACGGGAGAAGTTCCAAGGGCATTGTTGCGTAGCCCCAGCTTTCCTCCGAAGGACTCCGCTCCCTTTCCTCACCTCCGCTGCATTCCTCTGCAGAATACGAGGATGGAAAGGTGTTGTAGGACATTCCCGGGAAAGCTCCAGAAGTGGGGCAGGTCACCCCGGAAAGTTTTGGTTCCCCTTCTGGAAGGTCTAACTCGGCCAAAGCCTCCCCATCCACTGCTGGGGCTTCCAGGGCTTCTGCCTCAGCTAAGAGATTCGGCGAGCAGGACGATGAGGTGCTGGCGGTGCCCATCGAAGTCCAACTGCCCCCCTCGGCGGTAATGTAGGAGCCCGAGGGTGAGGTGGGTGGAGAGCCAAGGCCTTCGCTCTCTATCTCATTTGGCTCCTCACTCAGGCCGTCTTTCGAGAACAGGGGCTGCCTGAGAGGGGGGAACAGAGTCCGGATCGGCGTGGATGGAGCTGTGAAGTAAAGCTCGGCATCGAGGCTACCTGGGTCCTTGGCGAGGAACTGTGGGGACTCGGCCAGCACCATAGGGAGGTCTTTGGCCAGTGTGGGAGACGGAGAAGGCACGTCGGCCATTGGCTCATCCTGAGAGAGAGGGGACACCCCTGTCCCCGCTGGCTCCTGGAGCTTCAGGAATCCCGGCGGGGACACGGAGGCAAAGGAGTGGAGGTTATGGAAGTCTCTTGCAACTGGAGGAGGCGTGCCCTGTAATGCCACTTCCAGGCCCTCGTCACCTGCGTCGCTCGACTCTTCGCCGGTCTCTGAGGCGCCAGGTTTGGGGACGGCGGGGGCCTCCTGTACAGCCACCCCGAGGCAGTGGGTCTCCTCGCCCATCACGATGCGCGCATCCAGAAGTTCTGTCCCTGGAGCGCATCCAGGACTCCGGGGCCTTGTACCGCCGGATTTGAGAGCCTGCTCCACTACGATTTGGCCGCATTCGCTTAGCGCCCCCGAACCGGCTGCGGCATTGCTGGCAGTCATGTCGCAACTGGCTCCCTCCGGTTGGGGCCGGTCTTCATTCTTATTCTTCTTCCCTGGCAGGAACACTGATACGTCGGTGGGAGGGTCAGGCATCACGGTCAGAGCAATTGCGGCCTCGATGGGCTGGATTTCGCCACTCGCTGTCGTCATCAAGGCAGGGAGGCTTTGCGAGCCATCTGGAGGAGGGGGGAGAGAAGAAGGGTTGGGGAGGGGGAAAGAAGAAGTCATATGGGCCGCCTGGCAAGTAACATAAGGAGGATTTAAGCCGTTTAAGGAGCTGGGGGGCTTTTTTTGTTTTTTTTAACACAGTCTCATCTTAAAAGGGATTTGGAAAAATGGAAGAGGTTGGAATCGCTAAACCCGATGCTGAGCTGGTGGTTCTCCAGCAGTTCATAAGGTTGGAAGAATCAGAGAGACAGACAGACAGACAGACACAGTGAGAGGAAAGAGAGAGAAGAGACAGATAAGAGAGAGAGAGAGAGAGAGGAGAAAGAGAGAAGAGGCAGAGAGACAGAGAAAAGACAGGAGTGAAAGAGAAGCGACAGAAGAAACAGAGAAGAGACAGGCAGAGAGAGACACAGAGAGAGAAGAGACAGAGATACACACACTCAGTGAGAGAGAGGAGAGAGAGACACACACACAGAGAGAAGAGAGAGACAGGAGAGAGAGAGAGAAAGACAGAGGAGAAAGAGAAGAGACAGAGATAGAAGAGAGAAGCGACAGAAGAAACATAGAAGAGATAGGCAGAGAGAGACAGAGAGAGATAAGAGACAGAGAGAGACACAAAGTGAGAGGAAAGAGAGAGGAGAGAGAAACACACACAGAGAGGAGAGAGAGAGAGAGAGAAGAGAGAGAAAGAGAAGAGAGAGAAAGACAGAGGAGAAAGAAAGAAGAGAGAGAGAAAGGGAGACAAAGAGAGAGAAGAGAGAGAAGCGACAGAAGAAATAGAGAAGAGACAGGCAGAGAGAGACAGAGAGTGAGAAGAGACAGAGACAGATAGAGAGAATACCAGAGAAAGAGGGAGAGGTAGAGAGAAAAAGGGAAAGAGAAAGACGAAAAAAGAAAAAGATACAAAACAAACACACAGAAAGAGAAAGAGGGAGACAGAGATAGAGAACAACAAAAGAGAGAGACAGAACCGGGAGACAAAAAGAGAAAGAGACAAAAAAAGAAAGAAGCAGATGAAAGAAACTACGAAGAGAAAGAGAGAAAGAAAGGGAACAGATAGAAAGAGAATGAAACAGGAAAAGAGAAACAAAGAGGAAGAGAAAAATCCCAAATCCCAAATGCTTTAAGTGGGGTGGACTCCAACTCCAACAGGTCTTCTAGTCCAGTGGTTCTTAACCTGGGCGATATCGCCCCCAGGAGGCGATTTCATTTTTCAGGGGGGCGATGGAACGAAAAGGGGTGACACGGGGGCGACGTGGGGGCGAAGGAATGGAAGGGGGATGATATGGGGGTGATGGAGCGAGAAGTTTTGGGGACACTTTTGAGAGTTTTTTTCGTACACTGAATCGCTGTATATCTGTCGTACAAAAACATCAGATTGCTCGCTATTAGTGGACTGAACTGTGTTTTAAAATGTTCCTCCAGCTAGCTTCAGTACAGAACGCCGTACATATGTGAATATGCACCGCTCACCTTCATGCGCGTTGCGCAGCAGCCTCTCTCACTCTACCCATTAAATTTGTCGCTCTGATTTTTGTTGCTTTCCTTCTGTAAAACTTTTCTTTGCGTCTTTTTAATCCTTTTTACATGCATATATATTTTCCTTGAATCTTAATTTAGTTTCAGAGTTTTCGTCTTGAAATTCTTAGTTCCTGCATTGCGGTTTGTTCTTACGCCCTTTTTATATTTCTTTTTGCGTCTTAAAATTCACTTGTAATTAAATCATTAAGTGTTACTGTTTTTTTCGGGCACTTCATTTTCTTGCAATTGAATTCTGTTTTCAGTGGTCATTGCATTTAAGTGTCTTGAATAAATAAGATAATAATGAAATACATGTGTCAAGAAGTTTGGGAGTAAAGTGATGGGTGGCATCAGAATTTTTCACACAGTTGAGATATGGGAAAGAGACGTGAAATAAATTATTTGCATCGATATGTCCTGATGACAATTTTAAAGAAAACAAAAAACGTGCTTGCATAAATTGAAGAATTATTTCCCTGTGTTGTGATTGAGAGGTTATGCTGGGGGAGGGGGGCGATGATAACTTCCTCAATGGCTCAAGGGGGCGATTCTTTCAAAAAGGTTAAGAACCACTGATCTAGTCCAACCTATGTAATGTAATAGTGCAGATTTGAGTTGTGGTCAGAGGAGCTTCCACTTAACACAATGGATGCAAGGACAGCATTTGTGGTCTGGGTCCCGCCCACCCCAGGATAGGAAGGAAGGAAGTAAAAGGGAGGGAAAAAAGGATAAATGGAAAATGGATGAAAGAAATGAATGGATAGATAATAGAAATATAGAGAAATGAATGGATGGATGGATGATGGAAGGAAGGAAAAGAGAGTGAAAGGGGATGGAGGGAAGAAAAATGGATGATAGATCTGGATGGATAGATAATAGTAATATAGAGGGATGGATGGAAAGAGCTGGATAGATGAATGACAAATGAATGGAGAGAGAGGATGATAGAGAGAGGTGGGTGGATAAATGGTTAGAGAAAGATACAGAGATGACTGGATGGCTGGATGAGAGAGGGACAACTGGATAGATGACATAGATCTAAATGGATGGATGACTGATAAAATGATTGGTGGATAGATAGATGGCTAGAGAGGGGAAGAGAATGGAGGGATAAATAAAAGAAAAAGATGGAGGGATAGAGAGAGACGAATGGATAGACAGATAGATGATAGAGTGATGATGGATAGACAAATAAAAGATGAACAAAGGGCTGGAAGGAGGGACAGTGAGTGTTACACAGAGAAAGATGGATGGACAGATGGATCAAGGGAGAAATAAGTGAATAGACAGATAGATACAAAGGGACAGATAAAGGACAGGTGATAGGAGGGAGAGATGAAGAGATGAAGAAATGGAGAGATGGATAGGAGAGAAAGACAGACAGACAGACAGAGTGCCCACTCCACTCCTTTTCTGATCCCGAGGCACTCCCGGAACCCTTGAATTACAGAACCCATTGTCCCCAGCTGCCGGTGGTGCTCAAACCATCGAGAGGGGCCCCAGTTTTAGGGATGGAGGGCTTTCACAGGAGAAATTCACACTTCTGACCTCTCCCTCCCCCCCTCCATACAGGAAGTCCTCAAACTTATGTAAATGTAAATCATCTAACAGTTGGGTTGGAAATATATAAACCAGGATAGACATTTTAATACTGTCTCTTTAAGGGAATGCTAAAATTGTAATTGGATGTGGTTCCCCAAAGAGCCATACGATGAAGCCAGAAAAATGGTTTCCAAATAAGCAGAAGGCAGGAGAAGGAAGAAGAAGAAATGTTCGCTGTTTCTGGTTCTTGTATTGACTGTTACTGATCGTCATTATTCTTGGATTGATGTGAGTCTATTACTGAACTGTTTTTGATCCTGGACTTTGTTTTTGGATTATCCCTGGACTAAAACCGTGTATGACTTGGACTGTGTTGGACTTTGCTTAACTGTATTACTGGAAGCAAAATCTACATTTTACTATACAATGTATCTGTGTACCGTGTAAATGTTATTCAATATTACTCTCACGATGTCTCCCTGTGTGGACTCATTCTCCTAACGGGGAATTACCTCAACACTTACGACTTGCAGACAGACCTCACCCTTACGACCGTTACAGCATTTCTCCCCCTTTGATAAGTCATTCAAGGAAGCCGACATAGGTATAATATTCCTTTATTCTATTTTACTTCACAACAACCACCCAATTGTTCGCACAATAAAGTTAACAAATCGTGATTTACTAAGCCACCATCAGCCAGGTTTGGTCACACATTAAGCCAGCTTTCCCTCAGATCGGACACCCTTCAGCTCGTTAGTGCAAAGAATTCTGGGAATTGAGTCCCACCCCCCTCCACACACACAAACACACACAGATGTGGGTTGTTATAGGTGTCTTTGCAACAAGCCATCATTTACACTCTCAGAATTAAAACAGTGCAACAAGCTGCAACTTGAAAATAAACCAGTTTTGTCTCTGATTATTAACTTGGTTTCCCCTCTGTTCCCGTTTCAGTTTGCTGATAGGAAAGGAAAAGATAGCTAGTGTGTGACTCACACCCATTGTGCATTTACACAAACACAGTCAGGACTCTTCCATGAGCTTCCAAGTCAACCCAACCCAACTCTGCTCTACCCAACTCAACCTTACTCAATGCAACACAATCCTACCACACAACTAATATTGACTCTACCTAACTCTACTCTACTCATTCCTGCTCTACCCAACTCAATCCTACTATAATCAGCTCTACCCAATCCAACGTAAGTCAACCCAACCTTACTCAATACAATTCAACTCAACTCAATCCTATTCTACCCAACTCAACCCAATCCTATTTCACTCAACCCAACCCTGCTCTAACCATCCCTAGTCTATCCAACTGAACTCCACCCAATCCAATGTCAATGTCAACCTCAACCGAGCCCTACTCAATGCAATTCATCCCTACAACACAATTAATATTGACTCTACCCAACCCTACTCTACCCATGCCCATTCTACTCAACACAACTCAACCCTACCCTACTTAGCTCAATTCAACTCTGCTCTACGTAATCCAAGATAACTCAACCCAATCATACTCCATCTTACTGAACTCCATCCTATTCCACTCAATCCAACTCAACCCTACTCAACTCAAATCAACTCTACCCAATCCAATATAACTGAACCCAATCCTACTGCATGCAACCCTACTCAACTCAACCCTACTCAACAATCCTATTCAACAACCTTCAACTCAATTCAACTCTACATAATCCAACATAACTCAACCCAATCCTACTCAAACTCAATCCTATTCCACTCAACCCAACTCAACTGTAGTCTACCCAACCCCAACCTTCTCAACATCCTTCTTTAATTTAGCAAACCCCTTGCCCCCAGATTCCAACACCCACCTGGAAAACAACTATGCCCCAAATTCCACCACCCGTCATCCTCAGCTTGGAGAACCCCACCCGCACCCCGCAAACTCCCCTTGCTCTCAGCAAACACCCCTCCCCCAAAATAACCCCTCCCCAGGGGGCTCCAGTTACCTTCTCTTGGGTTGTTAAAGAGGCTGAGAATAGACTCCATTCTAACCACGATTCTGAGGCTGCTAACCCCAGTCTAGTAAAAGCCTTCCAGCCCCTTCTCCATTTTGTTTTTTAATTCAGGAAGTGGGGAGAAGGGTTGAGGAGAAAGAGGGTGGGGTTCTAAAACTCTCTGCCTCCAGTTCTTAAAGAGACAGTGTCCATTTCTGGCAGTGAAGCTGAGTCTCCAAGATCAGAGGTGACAGACTTGGAAGGGATCAGAAGAGGTCATCTAGTCCAACCCCCTGCTCAAGCAGGAGACCCTTACAGAATCAAACAGCTGGGAGGGACCTTGGAGGTCATCTAGCCAACCCCCCTGTTTGAGCAGGAGACCGTTACAGAATTACAGAATCATAGGGTGGAAGGGTCCTTGGAGGTTATCTACTCCAACCCCTGCTCAAGCAGGAGACCCTTTTACAGAATTAAACAGCTGGGAAGGACCTTGGAGGTCATCTATTCAAACCCCCTGCTCAAGAGGAGACCCTTACAGAATTACAGCAATTGTAGGGTGGGAAGGGTCCTTGGAGGTCATCTAGTCCAACCCCTGTTCGAGCAGGAGACCCTTTTACAAAATCAAACAGCTGGGAGGGACCTTGGAGGTCATCTAGCCAAACCCCCTGCTTGAGCAGGAGACCTTTACAGAATTACAGAATCATAGGGTGGAAGGATTCTTGGAGGTCATCTATTCAAACCCCCTGCTCGAGCAGGAGACACTTACAGAATTACAGCAATTATAGGATGGGGAGGGGCCTTGGAGGTCATCTAGTCCAACCCCTGCTCAAGCAGGAGACACTTTTACAGACTCAAACAGCTGGAAGGGTCCTCAGAGGTGATCTAGTCAAACCCCCTGCTCAAGCAGGAGACCCTTACAGATTCAAACAGCTGGAAGGGTCCTCAGAGGTCATCTAGTCCAACCCCTGCTCAAGCAGGAGACCCTTACAGAATCAAACAACTGAGAGGGACCTTGGAGGTCATCTAGTCCAACCCCCTGCTCAAGCAGGAGACCCTTACAGAATCAAACAGCTGAGAGGGACCTTGGAGGTCATCTAGTCCAACCCCCTGCTCAAGCAGGAGACCCTTACAGAATCAAACAGCTGGAAGGGTCCTCAGAGGTCATCTAGTCCAACCCCTGCTCAAGCAGGAGACCCTTACAGACTCAAACAGCTGGAAGGGTCCTCAGAGGTCATCTAGTCCAACCCCTGCTCAAGCAGGAGACCCTTACAGAATCAAACAGCTGAGAGGGACCTTGGAGGTCATCTAGTCCAACCCCCTGCTCAAGCAGGAGACCCTTACAGATTCAAACAGCTGTAAGGGGCCTTGGAGGTCATCTAGTCAAACTCTCTGCTGGAGTTAGGAGTAGTCCTGCTCACCCCAAAGCCTTTGGGGAGAGGAAGAAATTTGTACAGATGCAGTGGGGTGGAATACTTTCCCCCATTGGCTAGCTTCACGGAAGGAGAGCCACAAACCATGATTACAAGCCACAATAGATGGGCTTGGACTACACAACCACAGCAAGCCAGCTAGTAGAAGCCAGGACTACATTTCCAGACATCAATCTCAATATATATATATATATATATTTCTAATGTTAAGGATGATGGGACTCGGAATAGGTTTGAAAAAAAACTACATGCTTTCCATCAAGAGTGAAGATGGAACAAACCAGGATAGAAGGCATGAAATGGATTTCACAGACAGAAGGGGATGAGAAAACTCCCCTTGGAGTTAAACTTTCACTAATCTTGCCATCTTTCTGTGATATGGACTTAAAATGTGCCGGCTGGGGAATTCTGGGAGTTGAAGTCCACCCCTCTTAAAGCTGTCAAGATTGTTAGGCGAGACATGTCCAATCTATGACATTTCATGCCAGGGTCATTAAGCGAGTCCCCACCATTAAATCAATTAAGGCCATGGGGCTTGTGGGAATCCTGCTGTGAAATCCGCGGCTGAATGCAGGCTGTGTTTTCCAAGCCACACACACCAACGCACAGACTCACAAAGACACACACCGACCAGGCCTCCAAGGTGACACAAAAGTGGAATTGATGGGGCAGAAAGCCAGAAAAAAGCCTGCGAGGGATAAAGCGGCTGTCATAAAATGGATTTAGAACACTTGGCTCCCCGAGAGATTTATTTTTCCTCTTTTTTACAAACGTTCCTATTATCATTATTTATTTATTTATTTATTTTGGGGGGGGAAATTGCTCCTTTATCCGTGTCCCAGCTTTAAGGGCTTGTGGAATTCGCACTCGGCTCAGCTTCTTGAATTTCCACACGTGGGGTGGGGGAGAGTTTCAGAAGATGGAGGGGAGAGATTTTATAAAAGGAAATATTATTATTAAAAAAATAATAATAATCCAGAAATGATGGGTGCTCCATTATTGGAGGGTTTGAGAAAAGAGACTGGACAACCGTTTGTCAGAGAGAGGGGGGTTTGGACTAGATGACCTCCGAGATCCCTTCCAACTCTGTCATTCTGATTCTGTCAGGATCTCTTGCCGCAGCAGGGGGTTGGACTAGATGACCTCTGAGGTCCCTTCCACCTCTGTCATTCTACTATTCTGTCAGGGTCTCCTGCTGCAGCAGGGGGTTGGACTAGATGACCTCTGAGGTCCCTTCCACCTCTGTCATTCTACTATTCTGTCAGGGTCTCCTGCTGCAGCAGGGGGTTGGACTAGATGACCTCTGTCAGGGTCTCCTCTGCAGCAGGGGGGGTCGGACTAGATGACGCTCTGAGGTCCCTTCCACCTCTGTCATTCTACTATTCTGTCAGGGTCTCCTGCTGCAGCAGGGTGGTCGGACTAGATGACCTCTGAGGTCCCTTCCACCTCTGTCATTCTACTATTCTGTCAGGGTCTCCTGCTGCAGCAGGGGGTCGGACTAGATGACCTCTGAGGTCCCTTCCACCTCTGTCATTCTACTATTCTGTCAGGGTCTCCTGCTGCAGCAGGGGGTCTGACTAGATGACCTCTGAGGTCCCTTCCACCTCTGTCATTCTACTATTCTGTCAGGGTCTCCTGCTGCAGCAGGGGGTTGGACTAGATGACCTCTGAGGTCCCTTCCACCTCTGTCATTCTACTATTCTGTCAGGGTCTCCTGCTGCAGCAGGGGGTTGGACTAGATGACCTCTGAGGTCCCTTCCACCTCTGTCATTCTACTATTCTGTCAGGGTCTCCTGCTGCAGCAGGGGGTTGGACTAGATGACCTCTGAGGTCCCTTCCACCTCTGTCATTCTACTATTCTGTCAGGGTCTCCTGCTGCAGCAGGGGGTTCGGACTAGATGACCTCTGAGGTCCCTTCCACCTCTGTCATTCTACTATTCTGTCAGGGTCTCCTGCTGCAGCAGGGGGTTGGACTAGATGACCTCTGAGGTCCCTTCCACCTCTGTCATTCTACTATTCTGTCAGGGTCTCCTGCTGCAGCAGGGGGTCGGACTAGATGACCTCTGAGGTCCCTTCCACCTCTGTCATTCTACTATTCTGTCAGGGTCTCCTGCTGCAGCAGGGGGTCGGACTAGATGACCTCTGAGGTCCCTTCCACCTCTGTCATTCTACTATTCTGTCAGGGTCTCCTGCTGCAGCAGGGGGTCGGACTAGATGACCTCTGAGGTCCCTTCCACCTCTGTCATTCTACTATTCTGTCAGGGTCTCCTGCTGCAGCAGGGGGTCGGACTAGATGACCTCTGAGGTCCCTTCCACCTCTGTCATTCTACTATTCTGTCAGGGTCTCCTGCTGCAGCAGGGGGTCGGACTAGATGATCCTCGAGGGCTCCCTTCCACTATCTACTATTCTGTCAGGGTCTCCTCAGGTCCCTGGCCCTTCTATTAGCTCTAGTAGTGTCCACCACTGTCATTCGTACTATTCGCAGGGTCTGGACTAGATTGACCCTGAGGTGTCAGCCAGGCTTCCACCTTGTCATTCTACTATTCTGTCAGGGTCTCCTGCTGCAGCAGGGGGTCGGACTAGATGACCTCTGAGGTCCCTTCCAACCTCTGTCATTCTACTATTCTGTCAGGGTCTCATGCTGCAGCAGGGGTCGGACTAGATGACATCTGAGGTCCTTCCACCTCTGTCAGTCTAATTCTGTCAGGGTATCCTGCTGCAGCAGGGGGACGGACTAGATGACTCTGAGGTCCCTTCCACCTCTGGCATTCTTATGGGGTCTCCTGCTGCAGCAGGGGGGGACTAGATGACCTCTGAGGTCCCTTCTGTCATTCTACTATTCTGTCAGGGTCTCCTGCTGCAGCAGGGGGTCGGACTAGATGACCTCTGAGGTCCCTTCCACCTCTGTCATTCTACTATTCTGTCAGGGTCTCCTGCTGCAGCAGGGGGTCGGACTAGATGACCTCTGAGGTCCCTTCCACCTCTGTCATTCTACTATTCTGTCAGGGTCTCCTGCTGCAGCAGGGGGTCGGGACTAGATGACCTCTGAGGTCCCTTCCACCTCTGTCATTCTACTATTCTGTCAGGGTCTCCTGCTGCAGCAGGGGGTCGGACTAGATGACCTCTGAGGTCCCTTCCACCTCTGTCATTCTACTATTCTGTCAGGGTCTCCTGCTGCAGCAGGGGGTCGGACTAGATGACCTCTGAGGTCCCTTCCACCTCTGTCATTCTACTATTCTGTCAGGTCTCCTGCTGCAGCAGGGGGTTGGACTAGATGACCTCTGAGGTCCCTTCCACCTCTGTCATTCTACTATTCTGTCAGGGTCTCCTGCTGCAGCAGGGGTTCGGACTAGATGACCTCTGAGGTCCCTTCCACCTCTGTCATTCTACTATTCTGTCAGGGTCTCCTGCTGCAGCAGGGGGTCGGACTAGATGACCTCTGAGGTCCCTTCCACCTCTGTCATTCTACTATTCTGTCAGGGTCTCCTGCTGCAGCAGGGGGTTGGACTAGATGACTCTGAGGTCCCTTCCACCTCTGTCATTCTACTATTCTGTCAGGGTCTCCTGCTGCAGCAGGGGGTTGGAATAGATGACCTCTGAGGTCCCTTCCACCTCTGTCATTCTACTATTCTGTCAGGGTCTCCTGCTGCAGCAGGGGGGTCTCGGACTAGATGAACTCTGAGGTCCCTCCACCTATGTCCCTTCCACTATTCTACTATTTCTGTCAGGGTCTCCTGCTGCAGCAGGGGGGTCGGACTAGATGACCTCTGAGGTCCCTTCCACCTCTGTCATTCTACTATTCTGTCAGGGTCTCCTGCTGCAGCAGGGGGTCGGACTAGATGACCTCTGAGGTCCCTTCCACCTCTGTCATTCTACTATTCTGTCAGGGTCTCCTGCTGCAGCAGGGGGTTGGACTAGATGACCTCTGAGGTCCCTTCCACCTCTGTCATTCTACTATTCTGTCAGGGTCTCCTGCTGCAGCAGGGGGTTTGGACTAGAATGACATCTGAGGTCCCTTCACCTCTGTCATTCTACTATTCGGTCATGGTCTCCTGCGCAGCAGGGGGTCGGACTAGATGACCTCTGAGGTCCCTTCCAACCTCTGTCCATTCTACATTCGGGTCAGGGTCATCCTGCTGCAAGCAGGGGGTTGGGACTAGATGACCCTCTGAGGCCCGTCCACCTCTGTCATTCTAAATATGCTTCAGGGTCTCCTGCTTGCAGGCAGGGGGTCGGACTAGAGACATCTGAGGTCCCTTCCACACTCTGTCATTGCTACTATTCGGTGCCAAGGGTCTCCTGCTGGCAGGCAGGGGGTCGGACTAGATGACCTCTTGAGGTCCCTTTCGCCCTCTGTCATTCTACCTATTCTGTCAGGGTCTCCGTGCTGCAAGCAGGGGGGTCCGGACTAGATGACCTCTGAGGTCCCTCTCCACCTCCTGTCATTCTACTAGTCTGTCAGGGTCTCCTGCTGCAGCAGGGGGTTGGACTAGATGACCTCTGAGGTCCCTTCCACCTCTGTCATTTTGTAATTCTGAAAGAGTCTCCTGCTTGAGCAAGCGAATCCACAGGTGGCGATCAAACAAAGATAACTCGGGACAGTTTTACCTGCACTTGACGACTGCCACGGCCACGCAATCCAAATTCGGACCCCGAGGGCCAACTATTCAAACTTACGACAGTCGCAGTGTCCCAGGGGTCACGGGATCCGCTTTTGCGACCTTCGGACCAGCGAAACACCAAATGTGTGGTTCAGGATTGAACTGTGGTGGTCTGTGGTGCTTCTCTGAGCTGGGCTGCTTTGTTGCAGACGTTTTCATGACCCAACTAGGGAACATCATCAGTGCTGGAATGAAGTGGGGTTTGTAGAGAGGAGGAGAAGGGGAGGGGGGAGGAGGAAGAGGAGGAGGAGGACTGTGGAGTCCTTAGTATTCTTTGAGCTTGGTGTTATTCTTTTAGATGTTTCAGGACCCAACTAGGGAACATCATCAGTGCTCGAAGGAAGTAGGGTTTGTAGAGAGGAGGAAGAGAAGAAGCAAAATTAGAGGAAGAGGAGGAGAAGCAGGAGGAGGAGGAGATCAGCCGGAGGAGGAGAAGAGGAGGAGGAAGAAGAGGAGGAGTAGGATAGGAGGGGGAGGACTGTGGGGTCCTTGGTATTCTTTGACTTTGATGGTATTCTTTCAGGCGCTTCATGACCCAACTAAGGACCATCATCAGTGCTAGAAGGAAGAGGGGTTTGCAGAGAGGAGGAGGAAAGGGGGACAATGTGGTGCTTGGTGCTCTCCGACCTTGATTGTTGGCTTGCAGAGGTTTCCTTACCATGAATACCAACTACTGGTAGCAGTCAGAAGACATGATGAAAACTCTTTCATTGAACAACACATTGACTGATTCCACCATATTTTCATCTGGGAAACTGCGACCATCTTCGACCAAGCCAAGTCCAAAAACGGTGGCTAGAGAATTCCTGGCAGCCTGGCCCTCAGACCAAACAGCCATCAACGGACATAGAGAGATAAATAATGTTTACACGCCTTTGAAAAGAGACAATAAAACCTAGAACAGACAAAGCAGGGATTGTGACAGCCACTGTGTAGGACAAACAGGGAGAACACTAGCACCAGGAACCCCAGCAAGCATTTGGAAGACACAATGTGAACTCCTTAATTGCAAAAGCTATGGACAGATTCAACCGTAGTTTCAACTGGGAAACTGATTCATCCTAGAGTAAACCAAGTTAAAAAACCAGAAACAATGATCACTTCGGCACTCAGACAAAACAGCCATTGATGTACACAGAGAGAGAAACGACATTTACCCACCATTGAAAAAAAAGACAAAAAAGGAAATCTGAAGACCAGAACAGCAATCGACACCCAGATAAACTGAGATTAACAGTAGAACTAATATCAGACCAATAAACCAACATTAATTAGCAATACAGTTCATCCTCAATTTACAACCATTCATTTAGTGACCAACTGAAGTTACAAAGGCACCAAACAAAAGATCTTACAACCAGCACAAGGAAGGCACTACCACTCCTCCTCAAGTTCCAACTGTTCGTTTAGTGACCATTTCAAATGAAAAGGGCAGCCCAAAAATGTGACTTAAAACCGGTCCTCGCACTTACAACAGTCATAACATCCCAAATTTTCATCCAAATTCAATCGACGTCGGTTTACAACGCTCGCTCATAATTTGCGACCTTCTTGGTCGAAGGGAGAAGCTGGATTTGTTTAATGATACCGCAACGCGCTTAACGACCGCAGCAATTTGGCCAACAGCCCATCAAATCAGATGCGGCTCACTTACAACCAGCACATGATATTCAGGGAAGTTTAATTTAGCTATCCCATATAGTAGCACGTAGTGTTGAAGTGGCCTAGAGGTAGAGTTCTTGCCTCATAATCAGGAGGCTGTGAGTTCAATCCCTAGGTAGAGGCAGATATTCCTCTCTTTGGGCACAATGAGAATATATGTGCTGAATAAAACTCCACATTGGTAACAGGAAGGGCATCCGGCCAGTAAACACTCAGCTCCACTCAGTTGCCCAGACTCCATCCCACAAGGGATTATGGGGTCGTTAAAAGAAGATGATGATACAGGAGCAATCAACATATGTCGGTTTTTTTCTGAAATTGGAATTATTTAGATACTAGCCGGATCCCCGTGCTTCGCTACAAAACTATGTGATCGGGCTTAGTTTGGGGGAAGGAAAATAAGGAAAATTCTGCCTATCAGCCTCCATTGGTATTCATCTGGCTAGCGTCCTGTCAGAGTGTGAGAGTTGAGGGCTGTTTGGAAATTGAAACCATAATTGCTGTGTGAGCAAGGAGACAGCAAGGAGCCTACTCTGGACTAAAGCTGTTGGTGCTGTGAAACTGAAACTGAAACTCCTTTGCTTGTGTTTTGCATCAGGAACAGATTTCTTTTCAGGTGTGGAGGGGGAGCAGAACTCCTGAGCCTCAGAGCGTGTAAATTGCTGTAGAAGAAATTCTAATGAAATACTAATGATCCGAGGATCCTTTGGAAAAATTCTTTCTTAATGAACCCCTAGAAGTTAAGAGGAACACCTGGGCCAAATGTTAAGTTTGTAGGCTTGACAGTCCTGGAGATTGTGTGATGATGCAGGAGTGGCATTTCGCGCTTATATTTTATATATATATAGATTACCAGAAGAAACAGAGACAATAAAAGTATTTTTTTAAAAAAAACATTGATTTGATTTGGTCCGAGACCGAATGTTTGCAGCCTTTTAAAATATTTTAATCAGTTTTGTTTTTAAAAATTTTTTTTACATTTAATACGATTTCTAGCTGCCTTTTAATCTTCGCTCTGAGTCGGTGAAAAGATGAGTGGCTGTATAAATATTTTAAATAGATCAATTAAGTTAAAGGGAGGGGAGATATTAATCCAGGCAAGGGGAGCAGCTGTAAAATCAGGATTGCATTTTTAAGAAAATTTCTTGCTAATCTTCCTATTGGATCTTCCTCTGACCTTCCTAGCATTTATCGAGTGCGAGTAAAAATATTAAAATATTTCAAATTTTTGGAAAATTTACAATGCCTTTTTTCTTGCATTTGTCCAGATTTCGGTCATTTTGGGAGGGGGAGTTTATTCCAGAATGTGACCAAAAAAATAAACCCTGGAGAATGAACACATTTTCACATTAATTTGCCTGAGAGTTCTAGTCCTGCTTAGATGTAAAAGCCAGCTAAATGACTTTGGGCCAATCACCAGGTGAGTAAGTTCTAGTCCCACCTTAGGTATGAAATCTAGCTGGATGACTTTGGGAGGTTTCAGCCAAACCCACCTCATAGGGATGTTGTTGGGAAAATAGGATGAGGAAGTAGTATTAGGCATGTCCTTCTGCTTTCTTTCTTTCTTTCTTTCTTTCTTTCTTTCTTTCTTTCTTTCTTTCTTTCTTTCTTTCTCTTTCTTTCTTTCACTCCCTTCCTTCCTTTCTCTTTCTTTCCCTTCCTTCCTCTCTTTTTCTTCCTTCCAACCTTCTTCTCTGTCTTTCCCTCCCTCCCCCTTCCTTCCTTCTTTCCCCTTCCTTCCTCTGACTTCCTCTCTCTCTCTCTCTCTCTCTCTCTCTTTCTTTCTCTCTCTCTTTCTTTCTCCTGCCCTTTTTCTCCAAAGTTTGCAAGAATTCACAATACTTCCCAGCTTGCTTGCAGTATAAGCCCTAAAATACTCCACCATTTATCCCACCCATAACCTCTCAGTTCCTGAGTTATTTCTGCCTGGGGCACTAGAACAGATTCCCCCGAAAAGAGAGAGAGAGGAGCGGGGGGAGGGAGAGAGAGAGACAGAGAAAAGAGAGGATAGAGGATAGATAGATAGAAATGTCAGAGAGAGGGAGGGAGGGAGAGAGAGGTATGTGAGGGGGGTAGGTAGGTAGGTTGGTAGGCAGAGACAAATGAAAGAAAGAGAGATGGTTGAAGAGAGAAAATAGAGAGATAGAGATAGATGGACAGATAGATGGATGGATGGATGGATGGATGGATGGATGGATGGATGGATAGATAGATAGATAGATAGATAGATAGATAGATAGATAGATAGATAGATAGATAGATAGATAGATAGATAGATAGATAGATAGATAGATAAAAATGGGAGGGAGAGATATGTGAGAGAGGATACATCTATACATAAATATATACACATACAGAGAGAGAGAGAAAGAGAGGAGTGGAGTGGAGAGGAGAGGAGAGGAGAGGAGAGGAGAGAAGGGAAAAACACTCGAACTTGCTCTCTTTCCCCACCTCAGTGAGACTTCCCTAGGCTAGGAGGATGGGGAAGTGGGGGAGATTAACCAGGTTTGACCCACATCCTAATGGGCAGGTGGAACACGAAGAAGAGGGGATTATGGGAAGCCTAAACCCTGTCTAAAACGGGATGTACCTGGAGGGTAAACCTGGTCAAAGGAAGGCCGGAAAAATGGCTTAGCGTGACAGCTTAGCATTGCGGGAGAAGGACAATTGTATTGGGGGGGATACAAAGAGTTGTGGGTTCTTGAGGGTGTGGGTATGTGAAGGTATGGCTAGTGACACAGCCTTTCTTTCCTTCTTTCTTTCTTTCTTTCTCTTTCGTGCTTTTTCTCACTTGCTCTTTTGCCCTTCTTCCTTCCTTCTTTCTTTTTCTTTCTTCCTTTCTCTCTTTCTCAATTTCTCCTTCCTTCCTTCTTTTCCTTTTTTTCTTTCCTTCCTTTCTTCATTTCTTACTATCTTTCTTACTATCTTCCTTTTTCTTTTCTTTCTGTTTTTCCTTCCTTCCTTTCCATCCATCCATCCCTCGTGCATCTCCTTCCTTTCCTTCCTTCCGTCCTTTCTTTCTTAATTTCTCCTCCCTCTTTCTTTTTTTTCTTTCATTCACTTTCTTTTTTTCTCAAAGTCTTATTTTCTCCTTCTTTCTTTCTCCTTTTCTCTTCCTTCCCTCCCTGCACCAGGCTCGGCATCCTGACTTTTTGCTGCAAAAGCTCTTATTACACAGCACAAAACAAGATATTTTCACCCCACCTTCAGCAGGTCTTCAAATCTGCAGAGTCAGAGAGGAGAAACCAAGGCTGTTCCAGGCTCTGGCCATGCCTCCCCTCCCTTCTTTGTGGTTTGTGTGTGTGTGTGTGTGTGTGTGACAACTCCTGAGCCTAGGCCCTTCTGCTCACTGATCCTCCGTGGGCAAGAGGGAACATCCTTCAGATAGCTACCTGGATGGATGGATAGATGGGTGGGCGGATGGATGGATGGATGGATGGATGGATGGATGGATGGATAGATAGATAGATAGATAGATAGATAGATAGATAGATAGATAGATAGATAGATAGATAGATAGATAGATAGATAGATAGATATAGAAATGAGAGAGAGAGAGAAAGAAAGAGACTAGAGACTACTACTTTGTGTCTGCTTGTCTTGCCCCCCCCCCAAATCCTATCCCAAAACAAAGGGGCTCCCTCATCCCTCTGCCCCCCCCCCCGGCCTTTGGGAGGAAATGGCCCCTCCCCTGCACCCCACCCCCACCCTAAGGAGACTCCCCCACTCCCCACCCAAGGACAGGCAGGACAGGCAAACTTCCTCCGGGTGAGGGAAGGCCCCCCCAACCCCAATTCCCTGTATGGCTAATCCTGCTGCTCACCTTAGGTTGGGGGGGACAGGACAGCAAGGCCCAGATGGGGAGCGGGTTCAGAAGAAGAGGGGGGGTTCTGTTGGTTTATCTGGGATTGGCACACACAAACACACACTGGCACCCCTCCCTTCTTCCCTCTCTCCTTCCTTCCTTCCTTCTGTCTGTCATCTCTCGATCTCTTTCTCTCTGTGTGCCTCTTTCTATCCTCTCTCTCTCCCTCTCCCCCGTCTAATCTCTCTCTCTGTCTCTCTTTCCCTTTCTCTCTATCCATCCATCTCATCTCCCTCTCTCTATCCATCCATCTGCCTATCTATCGATCTCATCTATTTATCTCTCTCATCTCTTTCCAATCTCCCCTATATATGTGTGTGTGTGTGTGTGTATAATTCATCTTTGTGTGTGTCTCTCTCTCATATATATATATATATTATATATATATAATCTTTCATCTCTCCGTCTCTCTCCCCCCCCCACACACACACGCATACATACAATCATATCATATGATCTTTCATCTCTCTCTCTCTCTCTCCAGGGCTTTGGGGAATCCAATCATGGGGATGTGTGGGCAGTGGGTGCGGGGGGGGGGGGGGAGGGGGGGGATCTCACCTGGTTGCATCGGCGGCGCCTCCGGGGCTTGGCGTCCCACTGCCTCCCCAGGCATGACGAGGGGCGCTTCCGGGGGCACCTCCTCCTCCCCTTTCCCACCAGCCGGCTGTGGGTTTGTTCAGGCCGGGGGTCGTCCGGCCGATCGAGGGGGTGTGTGGGGGGGTGGGAGGGAGAGGGGGGGCTCTGCGCAGCCGGCCAGGAGGAAGAAGGGAGGAGAAAGGGAGGGGGGATGCCAGGAGGGGGGAGGGAGGGGAGGGGGCGGGCCAGGAGCCCACCGAGCCTGCGCGGTAGAGGAGGAGGAGGAGGAGGGCTCCGCTTAGTGGCGGGGGTGGGCGGGGGGCGCCCGGCTGGCGATCTAGTTTGAAAGGATGCTCGGCTGGGATGCGGAGCGCCCCGTCATCCCGGCTGATGTCAGCGGGGCGGCGGAGCTTCCTCTGGTCCAGCCTTCCTCCTCCCCCCTCCCTCTCGGAGTGGGGGGGGGCAGAGGGGGGTGATGGAAAGGGAAAGTGTGGGGGGGAGGCGTGTGCCAGGCACTGCAGAGAGCGAGGGGGGGGAGGGAGAAAGGGGAGGGGTCTGGGGAGGCTGGACCGTTGCATCAGCCCGGGAGATTTGAACCCCGAAAAAGGAGGGGGGGGAGCCTCAGCAGAAGGAAATAAGAGATGGCACCCCCAAAAAGAGGGGGGGCGAGGCTCGGAGGGAGCAGGCCAAGAGGAGGGGCACCCCAAAAAAGAATGTGAGCCACAGCAGAAGGAAAGGCGTGATGGCATCTGAAAAGGGGGGGGGAGCCACGGCAGGAAAGGTTGAACCCCGAAAAAGAGGGGGTATGAGCCTCAGCCTCAGCAGCCAAGGAGGACTCCTACCCCACCAAATGGGAGGTGCAAGGCTGAGCAGGAAGGCAGCCCTGGCGCCCCCCCAAAAACCACCCCCCAGGACCACTTGCGCCCCAGAAAAAAGGCGGGGGCAAGACTCAACAGCATAGATTCCGCTTGGGGTGTTTGCAAGTCTCCAGTAGCAGCAGCAACCTGTCAAAAAAGAGGGGGGATCACAAGCCCACCAGGGGGAACAGAAGGGGGTCCCCCTTGGTGGGGGAGAGCATGGGGTGGGGCCACGGGGGGGTCCTGGATGCAACAGGGGTCCCCCAGGTTTCGGGGGCGTGCATCACACCATCCTGTGAGGTGGGCCAAGGAAAGAAGAGACCGCCGTGTCTGTTCGGGGTCCAGTCGGATTCAAACATCCAACGGTGGACAACACCACCCCCTATCCTTCACCCAGTGTGATCCCCTCCTTTTGCTATTTGGGGTGGTTAGGAATTCCTCGACTTACGACAATCCATTTAGCAACCGTTCCGAGTGACCACGGCCCTACAGAAAAAAAAGGGGGGGGTCATTTTTGCACACTTAATGACCACAGCAGCATTCTCCCCCTCCCCTGGGGGTCACACGATCGACAGATAGATAGCTCGGTGGTTGACTCGTAGTTATGACGGTCCCGGAGTTTTGCAAGTAATGTGAAGGGCGGCGGGGGGGAGCGGGAGCCCGATTCACTGAACAACCGTGGGACTCATGGAAGAAGTGCAGGGATTCACTTAACAACAGCGGCAAGGAAGGGCAATCCCTGAACAAAGAAAGGGTCTTGCTTCGCGAACGGAAAGGTTGGGGTTCAATTGTGGTCGTAAGGCGAGGACTGCCTGGACTTCTCTTGGAAACCAGACCCAATAAACTTGTTGGGGTTTTTTTGCTTCTCTATCTAGCCAACAGGTGTCAAACTGGATTTCTTGGAGGGCCGCATCAGCATTGTAGTTCTCCTGGGGGGGCAGCAGGAGGGACATGGATTTTTGGCCCCTTTTTCAGCCATTTTGGGCCTGTTCTTCAGCCCTTTTTTCAGCCCATTGGGTGCATTTTTGGCCTCGTGGCCCAGTTTTGGCCTGTTTGG
Organism: Bungarus multicinctus; assembly: GCA_023653725.1. NCBI lineage: Eukaryota > Metazoa > Chordata > Lepidosauria > Squamata > Elapidae > Bungarus > Bungarus multicinctus. Next base: position 2,543,746 of record CM042840.1, read on the forward strand.
GGCCTGTTTTTCAGCTATTTTGGGCCTGATTTTTGGCTCATTTTTGAGCGCATTTTCTCAGCTATTTTCGGCCTGTTTTGTGGCCTGTTATTGGCTGTTTTGGGGCCCATTTTCTGGCTATTTTGGATCCGTTTTGACCCATTTTCCAGCTCATTGTTTGGCCCATTTTGGGACCATTTCTCAGCTATTTTCAACCTGTTTTATGGCCCATTTTTGGGTCTGTTTTGGACCTATTTCAGCCCGTTTCTGGCCCCTTTTGAATCCATTTTGGGCCTATTTTCAAGCCTGTTTTTGGCCCATTCATTGGCCCATTTTAAGCATTTTGAGTCTGTTTTTCAGCTCATTTTTCAGCCCATTTTGGGGCCATTTCTGAGCTATTTTCAGGCTGGGGGTTGTTGTTTTTTTTTTGCCATTTCAGTCCATTTTACAGACCATTATCAGCCCATTTTTGGCTGTTTTTGGGGCCATTTTCTGGCTATTTTTATCAGCCTGTTTTTTGGCTAATTTCTGCCCATTTTGGGCCCATTTTTGGGCCCTGTTTCAGCCAGCAGAGTGCTGGAGGAGGCCATGGAGGGTAAAAACCAGGCACGGGTGGGTGCACGCAGCCCCTTTTAGCCGCCAGAGGCACTGCAGGCCAGTCCCTTGATATTTCCAGGCCAGCCTCACAGACCACATTTAAGCACCCCATGGGCCAGATTTGGCTTGCGGTCCTTGAGTTTGACAACCCTGATCTAGCTTAATATTTGGATCTCCTGGTGGCCTCCTATCCTGGGACAAAACAAACAGATTGATCTAATTTTGGACATCGAAGTTGGCTCAGTGCTGTCACCTGCCGTTTGAAAGATTAAAATGGCCCTTGATTCCTGCTCCTTTTCTTGCAGCAACATTGTAAATTTTGGGGGGGGAGGGGAGGCTGGATTGGATGACCTCTTCATCTTCATTTTATGAGCTGGAGATGGGATGTGAAGGCATGGAGGATTGAACTGTGATCTTTCCAGAACTGGAAAAATTGTGCAAAAATGGGTTTTTGGTCGCTTTTGTGAGTCTTTGTTGATTTTGGTGTATGTGTGTGTATATGTGTGTAGCAATATATTTTTTTGTTTTTTTTTCTTTCTCTGTAGCTGTGTGTCAATCTGTGTGTGTGTTTTTGTATTCATCCATCCATCAATCCATCGCATCTACCAATTCATCCTATCTATCTATCCAGTATCCATTTACCTATCTCATTATCTATCCATCCATTCATCCATCCATCCATCCATCATCTACCTATCTCCTCTATCATATCCCTCTCTCTACAGTCTACTTCTTTACCTGTATCTATATTTATCAATCTATATTATCAATCTATCTGCATATCTCTATCTATCCAACTATCATCTATCCATCCATCCATCCCTATCTATATCTATATTTATCTATCTATCTATTTATCTCAAGGGTCTTCAAACTTGGCAAGTTTAAGGTTTGTGGACTTCAACTCCCAGAATTCCTGAACTAACCTGACTGGAGGAGGAATTCTGGGAGTTAAAGTCCATAAGTCTTAAAGCTATCAAATTTGAAGACCCCTGATCTATCTAATATCTCTGTATATCTATCATCTTATCTATCTATTCATCTGTCATCTCTATATCTAATTATCATCCATTTATAGATATTATCACCTATCTCTATGTATATCTATCAATCATCTCTGAATCCATCATATCTGTCTCTCTTCCTCCCTCCCTCTATCTTCTGCCTTCTGAAAGTCTGATAAATATCGTAATCATAATTTAATTCTGGATGGTTTTTTCATGGCTAAGTTTTGCTGAAGAGTGGTCAGCACCGTAAAAGATGGTTTAATGCCAGTTCCATCAGCCCAGGATGCCCTTTTAAGAAAGCCAAAGGATGGCTTGCAAAAACGATCCTTGGACGCGTGCCTAGCGTGTGTTTTCCCCCTTGTGACATGTGCACGGACATGTCGGGACTCGGGAACCCGGGAAGGAAAGATTCCATTGGCTGTTGTGGGTGTCATTGCCCGGTGGCTGCTATAGCAACTGCCTCCTGGTCCTCTGGCCTTTTATCTCCATGGCGACAGGCAGGGAAACCCTGCTTAGGGACGGCAGCTGAAGAGGGAGGAGGATAAAGTTTACAGAGTTGGAAGGGACCTGGGAGGTGATGTATGCCAACCCCCTGCTCCATCAGGAGACCTTATAGAATGATAGACTTGGGGGCTGCTTCCCCCCTCCCCTCTTTTCCCGTTCTCCCACCCCTCCCCAATAGAAACCCGGAAAGAGCAGCCAGAAAGGTGGTGGTAGTGTTGTGCATTGCCATCTTTGTGTGTCCTTTTTGGGGGGGGGATGAGGGTCACATTTGGGGGAAGGGTTGCTTGGTTTGGGGGGAGGGACACTGGGTTTTTGGAAGGGGGCAGGTGGGATGCAGCAGGAGGGATCTGATGAACCGGGACTTGATACATAACCCCACATGAAACTGTGGTCCGCCTACTAAGGTGTCATGGTTGCAATGGGCCCAGAATCCTGGTCACCATCAAACCTTAAAAGATGGTTAGATCTTGGCCTCCAGGGGACGGTGAGGCTCAGGGTGGAAGCTGGGGCTTGCTGAGTTTGGTCGGTTGCTTGCAGACGTTTCGTGACCTAACTAGGGAATGTTAACAGGGGTAGAAGGGAGAAGGGTTTGGGAGAGCAGGAGGAGAGAAGAAACAAAGAAGGAAGGAAGGAAGGAAGGAAGGAAGGGAGGAAGGGACTGTGGTGTTTTTCTTGCAGATGTCTCATGACCCAGCTAGGGAACGTCATCAGAGCTACAAGGATGGGTTTGCAGGGCGCGGGGAGAGGGGGAGGAGCAGGAGGAGGAGAACCCAACTAGAAAACATAATCAGTGCCAGAAGGAAGGGGATTATAGGGAGGAGGAAGAGGAGGAAGAAGAGAAGGAAGAGGAAGAAGACATAAATACAGAGAGAGACAGAAAGATAGATGGAAGGAAGGAAAGAAAAAGTGAAGAAAAGGAGGGAGGGAAGGAAGGAAGAAGGAAGGAAGGAAGGAAGGAAGGAAGGGTGGCTGGGAATCCAGTTATTGTTGAGTGACGAGTTAAACTGGATGAAGTCATCGCTCAATCTTGAGAACCGGGCAGCTGGAAGATGGGGGGACTTCAACTTCCATAATTCCCCAGTGGGCCTGCTTTAAGAGGGAAGGACTCCAACTCCCAGAATCCCCCAGCCCACCATCTTTTGATTGTTTTCTGATTTTCTCCATACTTCCAAGGATTGTCTGAGGCAAAATGCCCATTTTGGTTTACCAGCCGCAACATCAATCAACGTTGTCAAATCAACCCCAATTGGCTCCAGGATCTTAGTGACTCGCATTACAATGGTTGAAAAATGAATCTATTGATCCCCACCATTTTGCTGAGCCAAAAATTGCCCCCACACAAAAAAATGGATTAAAGAGATTCCACAAAATTGACACATTCCAGATTTATATTCAAATTGTAAAGTGGAGAGATTTGAACTTGGAGGCTTTCAGCCACGAAGGCAAAACAAATAGGATAGTCCTCAACTTACGACCGTAAAAAGAGCCCAACGTTTCGGCCACTAAGCGAGATGGTTGTTCAAAGTGAATTTTGTCCCGAGTTAGAACCTTTCTGGCCCAGTTGTTAAGTGAGTCACACAGACGCTAAACGAATAGTTTTATCCGTTGATTTTCGTTCATCAGGAGGTTGCAGAAGGATCATATTACCCCCGTCATAAATACGAGTCAGTTGCCAGGCGTCGGAGTTTGGATCGCGAAACCAAGGGGACACTGTGACGGTCGTAAGTGTGAAACACAACCCTAAGTCCCTGCAACCGTTATAAATATGAGTCGGCGTCCCAATCCAGGGAGTTCTTGACTTAACCACAAGTTTGTTTAATGACCATTCCAAGTTACAACGGTGCTGGGAAAAGGGACTGTTGTTCGCACTTAATGACTGTCGCAAATTTGGACGCTTGACGATTGGCTCGTATTCATGACGTCCTGGCCTCCCGCATCCTCTTTCAACGACCAAAGTTGATATATGACCGTGTGGCTCCCTTTAAAAAAAAGTGCCGATTCGCTTAGTGACCGTGGCAAAAAAAGTCATAAAATGAGGCAATATTTGCCAGAAGGCCTTGTTTACAACCAAAATTTGCGAGCTCCGTGACGGTCGAAAGAGGAGGAGTAGCACTACGTGCCAGCCACTGAACTTCCTCAATTTGGTGACCATGGTCATAACTGTGAGGAACGGTCCTAAAATCTCTTTGTTTCGAGGGCTGTTGTGATGTCGGTTGCAAAATGGATGGTCGTAAGTCGAGGATGGCCCCACTCTCCCTTTCTCCTCACTCCAAGGAGACTTTTCGAAACCCCCAAATCCAGGAACCCAGAAAGAGAAGCCGATTCTGTACAAAATAATCATCTTAATTCCACCCGATTTCACATTTCCTCGCACTTTACACGCCGTTGCAAAGTTCCTAGCCCGCCAAGTCTTTGGCGAGAGCTTTCTGCATCTTGTCTTTGAGATACTGGGTCTTCTTCCACTCCGTGTTCAGGTTGAACCATTCGTGGTAAGGAACCTGGAGAGGGAAAAAGAGAGACGATTCGGATTTTCCAGGAAGGTGGGGGAATCGTAGGGTGGGGAGGGACCTTGGAGGTCACCCAGGAATCCTTGGAGACCCTGATGGAATCATAGCATAATGACCTTCCAGTGACTAGTCCAACCTCCTGCTCCAACGGAAACCCCACAGAATCATAGAAGAACAGGGATGGAAGGGACCCCGGCGGTCATCTAGTCCAACCCGCTGCTCGAGCTGGAGACCCTGACGGAATCATGGAATAATGGAAGGGACTTTGGGGGTCATCTAGTCCAACCCGCTACTTCAGCAGAAGACCCTGATGGAATTATAGGATAATGGAAGAGACCTCGGAGGTCTTCTAGTCTAACCCCCCTCTTAAGCAGGAGGCCTTATACCGTCAGGTTGTTTCTCTGCTCGGTTAGTTCACCTGATGTTTCTTGTCCTGCCCGCTGGTGCTTTGGAGAAAAGGTGGACCCCCTGCCATTAAATTTTTCATTTCTTTTCATTGGATGGATGGATGGATATAGATAGATAGATAGATAGATAGATAGATGCATAGATAGATGCATAGATAGATAGATAGATAGATAGATAGATAGATAGATAGATAGATAGATAGATAGATAGATAGATAGATAGATAGATAGATAGATAGATGAGATAGATATGATATAGAGATGATATAGATGATAGATGATATAGATAGATAAGAGATCATGATAGATAAGACATGATAGAGATACATAGAGATAATAGATGATGGATGATATAAATATAGAGATATAGTTAGATGATAGAGATAGAAATAGAGATAGATGATAAGACAGATAAGATACATGATATAGATAGATAGACAGAAATAGATATAGCTAGATATAAGAGAGATAGATGATAGAGATGATAGATATAGAGATAGATAAGAGATAGATGATGGATAGAGAGATAGATAAGGTAGATGATATAGATAGATAGTATACATACACACATCAATGAGAGAAAGAGAGAGATCGTAAAATGGAGCCAAGCTCACTGAGCTCTGAGTTGAACGGTGGTCGTAAGTCAAGCACGGCCTGTATTTCTTAGGGAGTGGGGGTGGGGTGTCCCGAATCACAAACAGCAGCCGGTGGCTGACCCCTCCCAGACTCACCTCAACAACCACGAAGCCAGCTGTTTGCAGATGCCGTCGCTCCATCATGAAGCGCCCCAGAAGGTCTTTGCTTCGGCTGCTGAAGTTGGGGAACTCCCAGAGGAGGAAAGCCACCCTGGGGAAGGGAGGGAGGGAGGGAGAACAAAGGAAAAAGGGAAGAAGGAAAGAAGGAAGGAAAAGAGGCAGGAGGGAAGGAGCACAAAGGAAGGGAGGGAAGTAAGAATGAAAAAATGAAGGAAAAAGAAGGAAAGACAAAGAGAAAGGGGGGAGGGAGGAAGCACAAAGGAAGAAATGAAAGAAAAAAGGAAGGAAAGAGAAAGGAAGAAGGAAGAAAAAGGAAAAAGGAACAGAGGGGAGGGGAGGAAGGAAGGAAGGAAGGAAGGAAGGAAGGAAGGAAGGAAGGAAGGAGAAGGGAGGGAGGGAGGCATGGATGGAATGAATTGAGAGAGGGAAAAAGCACAAAGGGAGGAAGGGAAGGAAGAAGGAAAAAGAAGGAAGGGCAAAGAGGAAGGAAGGAGGGAGGAGGCACAGAGGAAGAAATGAAAGAAAAAAGAAGGAAGAAGAAAGAAGGAAAGAAAGAAAGAAAGAGAGGAGCGAAGGAAGGAAAAAAAGGAAAGGAAGGAAGGAGAAAGAAGGAAAGAAGGGGGGCAAAGGGGGGGAGAAGAAGGGAAGGAAGGGAAAGAGGGAGGGAGGAAAAATAAGAAAAATCAAGCAGAGCTAAAAGAAAAAATTGTGTATATATACAGTAAGCCAATTCCTCCTCCCTTCCAGCACTGATGCCATAACTGAGGTGGGTCATGAGATGTCTGCAAGAAAACCACCCAGCTCTCTGAGTTTCCAGATTCAACCACGTTCCCTTTTATTACCTGGCTATTTTGGATGGGGGGGAGAGTCCTCCTCCCCCCCGCTTTGCCTACCTGTAGGGGGGGGTGTCTCACCTTCTGACCCCTGATTCCAAAAACTCTTTGGCAGGCCGGTCCACGGATAAAGCATCCCATTCGGCCACGGGGAGCGGATTGTTTTCAGAGTCCAAAAGCATCTCGGCATCTACAAAAGAGAGGGGGAGTGCATTCTTCGTCCTCGAGTTACGACCACAAGAGTGCCTCCGAATTAATATCGCTAAGCGAGACATTGAACAAAGGGAGTTTTCGTCCCATCTTATGACCTGTCTGGCTCTAGTCGTTAATAGAGTCTCATCCTGGTGTGCTGTGCAAGTTTCTCCCCTCACCCGCCCCAAAACTGGAAGCTCGTCTCAAACTTGTGGTGCCGATCGGTAATAGGGAGCAGCAGCAGCAGACGGGTGAAAGAGCCACAGGCGGCTCTAGAGCCCTGGATTGCTGACTCCTACATTAAGCGAATGCCTGCAGTGGTTCAGTGAATCTTGTCTTCCCCGTTGATGTCGCTCCTCGGAACGTCGCTCCAAGGGGACACTGTGATCATGGTAAATACGAGTCGTTTTTGCCAAGCGATCCAAATTCGGATCATGCGACTTGGAGGGCGGGGGGGGGGCGGTCGTTCAGTGTGTAAAACGGTCCTCAGTCGCTGTTCTCAGGGCCTTGGTAGCTTTGAATGGTTGCTAAACGAACAGCGTGAAGTCGAAGGCAGTTGCCCGAATTTGCAGCATTTGACAGAGGAGGTGACGGTCGTACGTGTGAGGACTATCCCCAAATACTTTTCGTGCGGCCGTCATAACTTTGAACGTCGTCATGAAATGAACGGTGGCAAGCCAAGGGTGACCTGTACGTGGCAGGTGCCTAAATTTGGAGCATGTGACTGTGACAACAGTCGTAAGTGCGAGGACTTTTCCCGAATCCCTTTTTATGTGTGGCCGTCGTAATTTTGAATGGTCACTAAATGGAAACAAAGAGATCTCAGCCCAGGGTGTAAGGTAAGCCAGGAGGCCCAAATCTGTTCAGCTTCTAAGGAGATGGGGCAAAGTGGATGATGGGTTTCGGAACCGTTGCAGGTCCACAGGAGGTATGGATAGTCCCCAACTTACAACTGCTCGTTTAGTGACAGTTTGAAGTTATAACGGCACTGAAAAAAAGGGCATTTTTCACACTTACAACCGTTGCAGTGTCCCCACAGTCAAATTGGCAACTGACTTGTATTTATGACGGTTGCGGCGTCCAGGGGAGTCACGTGATACCCTTTTACGACATCCAAGGAGCAAAGTCAATGGGAAAGCCAGATTTTGCTTGTAAGGTACGGACCATGGTCTCTAAGAAGAGTGTAACAGTTGAAGGGTTTGGGAATTGTTGCAGGCCCGCCAGGGGAGTGGCTACTCCGTGACTTATGATGCTTCGTTTAGTGACCATCCCAACTTACAATGGCCCTGAAAAAAGGGACACACACTTACGATCACTAAGCAAATTGTTGTAAGTCGAGGCCTACCTGCAATTCAAAATATCGGAAATAATTCAACAGAGGTATGGCTGCTTGCACTCAACAATTCCCTATAGTTTTTTTTGTTTATTATTATTATTATTATTTTAACTACAGTATTCAGGCAGTCGAGTTATGATGGTTTGTTTAGTGATGGTCCAAAGTTACAATGGCCCTGAAAAAAAGAGCCATTTTTCACATTTACGACCTGCGGTCACGCACTCAAACTTCCGACGCTTGACCACTGACTCGTATTTATGACATTCGCGGACTCGTAGGGAGGGGGGAAATGAGCTGTGTGTCAAGGATTCGCTTAATGACTGTGTGGCTCACTTCCCCCTCTGCAGGGATTCACCGAACAACGGTGGCCAGGAAAGCCGTCAAGATGGGGCCAGCCCGAAAGCTTGGAAAGCCTCTGGCTTAATGACGGCCCTTGCGAGCCGTCGTTAAGCAGTCGACCTCTAAAGAGGGGTCTCCTGGCAGGGGGTTGGACTAGAGACCCTCTAAAGGTCCTTTCAAAGGTCCTTTTATGTTCTGGCTTCTAAATACTTACAAATCTGAACTGAACCGACCTGACCTTGCCGGGATTCATTTAACGACCAGGGTAAGAAAGGTAAGAAAAAGACAACCAAGGTCTCAGTTAGCGATGGAAATTCAGGGCTCAATTGTGGTCGTAAGTTGAGGACTAGTTTTTTCGAGCGTTCAGGGAGCTGCAAATTGAGATAGCTGGGGAGCTAAGCCACTCCCCCAACTTTTGTGGGGTCCACCCCTAACCCCCCCCCTCAAACTGAACCGGGACACTTGGGGTCCTCACCGAGCTTCCAGCCGAAGGGGGTGTACACGTCGAAACGGACCTTCGCCTCGCTGCCAGCCACCTTGGCGAGGACGGCGTTGACATCGGTCTGGAGAGGAGTGGGGGTCCGGTCGACCCCCAGATCCCGGAGGGTCAGCTTCTCTGGCGGTAAATAGGGCCCGTCGTAACCCGGAGACTCCAGCTGAGCCGTGGCGTTGATGTGCAGGAGTTTGAGCCAGGAGTTCTGACGGGCCGGCGTCCAGTTCCCTGCAGGGGGGTGAGAGAAGCGAGAAGAATCAGAGGGGTGGAAGGGAGTGCAAAGGTCATCTAGACCCCCATCTCTATCTCTCTCTCCTGCCCTATTTCTGTCCTTTCCCTCCTTCCTTCCTTTCTTCCTCCTTCCTCCCTTCCTTCCTCCTTTCTTCCTTTTTTCCCTCCCTCCCTCTCCTGCCCTTTTTCTATTTCTGTCCTTCCTTCCCTTCCTTCTTCCTTCTTCCTTTTTTCCCTCCCTCCCTCTCCTGCCCTTTTTCTATTTCTGTCCTTCCTTTCCTTCCTTCCTTCCTCCTTCCTTCCTTTTTTCCTTCCTTCCCTCCCCTCCCTCTCCTGCCCTTTTTCTATTTCTGTCCTTCCTTTCTTTCCTTCCTTCCTCCTTCCTTCCTTTTTTCCCTCCCTCCCTCTCCTCCCTCCCTCTCCTGCCCTTTTTCTATTTCTATCCTTCCTTCCTTCCTTCCTTCCTTCCTTCCTTCCTTCCTTCCTTCCTTCCTCCTTCCTTCCTTTTTCCCTCCCCCCCTCTCCTGCCCTTTTTCTATTTCTGTCCTTCCCTTCCTTCCTTCCTTCCCTACCACCATGCCGGAAACATTACCAACCACGGTTGTGAATCCCTTGCAGCTCAGCTGACCCGGCTTTGGGAGGAGGGAGAGAGGAAAACCAGACCACACGAAAGTTGGGCCGGCACACGCAACTCCCCTTTCGCAAATGGAGCTATTTGCCCGTGTGCACATGTTTTGTTTTCCGGGCTGTTTTTGGCCAACTTTGGGGGCCATTTTCCACTCGAAAAACGGCCATAAACTGCCTGGAAAACAGCTTGAAAATGGCCGAATACGAGTTGAAAAGTGGCCCAAAAAACAGCTGTCATTGGGCTGTTTTGGGGGCCTTTTTTGGCCCGTTTTTGGCTGTTTTGGGGCCACTTTTTGAGCAAAAAACGGCCAACACCAGCCTGGAAAATAGCCCCCCAAAGGCCCCAAAACAGCCCAAACCGCTGTGAACCGGCTGAATCCCACCTCTGCTCCTACCCAGCCCCGAAACCCATCCTCGGACTTCCATTCTTACATACCGAAGAAACTGGAGAAAAATTTGGGCAGCAAAACCATCTGGAAATGGACCGCCTCTGCTTGCTGCAAGACGCACAACGACCACACCAGGTCGATCAGCAGGGAAGGGCTGAGACTGCCCAGTTGACCGTCCAGGATGTGGTGGCTCTGAAAGAAAAGACGGAGAAGGCTTGAAGGAGGAGAATTAATCGAGGGAAGTGATGCCCTCCCTGCCAGAACAATGGCCGGATGGATCGGGGAATTCCTGCACCCGGGCAGGGGTTGGACTAGAAGACCTCTTAAGGTCCCCTCCAACTCCAGGATTCCTCAGACTTCCAAAGTCCCCTCCAGTTTTTTGTTTTTTTTTTTAATTCTAAGCCAAAACGGTCACACAAGAGAAAAAGTCCTCGACCTAATGGCCAACTTGGTCCAAGTTACAACGGCATTGAAAAAAAGAAAAAAGAAAACAGTGACGATGGGTCCTCGCACTTATGACCCAGCAGTGGCCTAATCCCAACCACAACAACCCTATGAAGTGGGTTGGGCTGAGATGGGAAAGGGGCTGGCACAAAGCCACCAAGTGGCTTTCCTGCCTAAGGCAGGACTAGAACTCCCTGTTGCCTGGTTTCCATGCTAGCACCCTCACCACTAGACGAAATTGGTGCTCTATCTCCTGTTCTGTTCTATTCAAGACAAGACTATACAATATAAGATTAAACAACACAATTCAATACTATACAATACTGTGCAATACCATGCTAAACAATACTAACCTACAGTACACTATGTTACATTACAGTATACTATAAAATACTAGACAATGCAACACAATACATACTAACTACACTATCCAATATTATACTATACCATGCAATACTATACAATACTATATTACGCTATGTTGCTGTATACTATACAATACTACACAATACCATAGTAAACAGTAGTATACAGCACTGTACTATACAATACATACTATACTATACAACACTGTACAATACTATACTATACTACAATATACTATACAATACAATACAATACACAACACAATACTACAGTATATACAATATTATATCATACTATACAATATTACAATACACAATAGTATACAATACTGTGTATACGATACAGTACCGTATGCACTGTACAATACTACACTACTTTATAATACAGTATAGAATACAATACTGTACTATACAATATATATTATAGAATACCTTACTATATTTATTTTATTTATTTTATTTGTCAACTGCTTACAAGATAATAGGTATAAGTAAAACACAGTTATGAATACATGGATACATATAAGAAAAATAAAATATAAAAGAAACAATAGGACAGGGATAGTAGGCACGTTGGTGCACTTATGCACGCCCCCTACAGACCTCTTAGGAAAGGGGTGAGGTCAATTGTGAAAAGTCTAAGGTTGAAGTTTTTGGGGTTTGGGGAAGAAACCACAGAGACAGGTAGAATATTCCAGACATTGACCACTCTGTTGTTGAAGTCGTATTTCCTACAATCAAGTTTGGTTAACCTTGAGTTTGTATCTATTGTGTGCTCTTGTGTTGTTATGGATGAAGCTGAAGTATTCATTGACAGGTAGGACATTGCAATGTATGGTTTTATATAGTATATTTAGATCAGACCGAAGGCGGCGTAGTTCAAGGTTTTCTAGGTCTAGAATTTCGAGTCTGGTGGCATAAGGTATTCTGCAACGAGTAGAGAAGAAGAACTCTTCTTGTAAAATATTTCTGGACTTTCTCAACTGTGTTAATATCAGATACATAATGTGGGTTCCAGACTGATGAGCTGTATTCGAGTATTGATCTAGCAAATGTTTTGTATGCTCTAGTTATTAGTGTAATATTACCAGAGAAAAAGCTATGGAAGATTAGGTTAACAACTCTTAGCGCCTTTTTGGCTATGTAGTTACAGTGGGCTCTAGCACTTAGGTCATTTGAGATGAGTACTCCAAGATCCTTTACAGAGTTTGGGTCAACAACAAGGTCCTGATTATTCAGCCTGTATTTTATTTTCTGATTTTTTTTACCAATATGTAGGACAGAGCATTTATTTATTGAGATCTGAAGTTGCCATTTGTTTGACCATTCTGATACATAGACAAGGTCTTTTTGAAGGGTAGCGGTATTTTCTGTGGTGTTGAATAGCTTTACATCATCAGCGAAGAGAACGCAGTTGCTCTTGATATGATCATATGATTGATATCATACTATATAATACTAAACAATACTATACAATATATTATACAATAAAATACTACAGTACGCTGTACAATATTATACCATACTATACAATATTATACTATACTATATAATACTGTTTCCCTGAAAATAAGACCCAATTGGAAAATAAGCGCTAATGCTTTTTTTGGTGCCAAAATTAATGTAACACCAGGTCTTATTTTCGCGGAAACACGGCACTATATAATACTATACTATACAATATAATACTGTGTATACTATATATTACTACAATTGTGCTGTACTGTACTATATACAATACAGTACTATACTACCTTATACTACATTATACACTTCAATACTATACTATAGAATACCATACTACACTATATACTAAATAATACTATAAAATATACTATACTACACAATACAATACTATACGATACTATTGTATACTATACTGTACTATTGTATACTATAGCATACTTTATAATATAGTACTCTATAGTACTGTACTATAATGCACAATACTATTGTATAGTATAGTATAGTATAGTATAGTATACTATACTATACTATACTATAAAGTATTGTATTTGTTATGAGTGAAATTTGGTTATTATACTTGAGAATATAAAGAACCAAACTGAAGCCATTTTGTGTTCGCAGTTTGACCTTTTAAAGCTCAGAACAGTTATGAAATGTGTTTTTGTGAGACAATTTATTGGCATATGTTAGAGGACATTTGTACTGGGGCACTCTGACATTATAAATGTCACCTTAAGGAATATTAATGTTTCCTTATAATTTTTCTGGAATGTGAAAAACAGGACATCTGAAAATATTGTAAGTTTTCCACAGAAGGTTGTATAACGTCCATATATGGAAAAAAGGAAGTATTATGTAACCATGTGATTTGATAAACCTATATAAGCTGTATTCACTACATGGAGGCGTCTCCTTCCTCTTAGAAAATGTTTCTTTTCTAGAGTGAACTGAGTCCATACTGCAGTATTTTCCCTAATAAAGCATCCTATAACTCAGATTATCTAAAGTCTGTTGTTTCATTTTTGAATGCTTATAACAGTACTATACCAGGAATCAGCAACCTGTGGCTCTTTCAATCCCTCTGCTGCAGCTCCCTGTCACTGAGAGGCTCCACAATTTATAGGGCTTTCGGTTAGGACAGGTAGAGGAAAAAGGATGCTGCGCTAGGAGAAGACTCTGTGGTGTGGGGAAACTGGACTTCCGGTCAGCTCCAGAATTGAAGGGGGGTGCTTCCAATTAGGACTACCTAATGTATTGGTTCTACCCAAGTATTTTTAATCAGTAAAACATTTTCAACACCTAGGTTTAATTCCAGCTTCATCCACAGTCTATGAACAGCCCCAAGACCTCGCAACTGACAAAACAGACAACACACAAAGAATCACCTTGGCGTAAAAGTCCTCTTTGTTGCTCGGCTGGAAATTCAAGCGGGCATAAGAAACGAGAAGATTAACCAGCTGGATGAGAGTAAATTTCTTGCTATTGTGGATGAAGTACTGAGGAAGAAAAAGAAAGGAAGAGGAATTAGGAATTTTCCAACCCACGGCAGATCACAAAGCAAACAGCCAAAGCGAACACCAGGGCTAGATGGTCCTTGACTTACAACCATCTGTTTATTGACAGTTCGAAGTTACAACGACCCTGGGGAAAAAAATGGAAATGAGCTGTTTTCAGTCTTATGACTATTGCAGCATCCTCATGGTCATGTGATCAAAGTTTTGGACGTTTGGCAAATGATTCGTATTTACGACAACTGCAGCGTCCCGTGATCCCCTTTGGCAACCTTCCAGACAAACCAAGTTAACAGGGGAAGCCAGATTCGCCAACTAGCTTAACAACAGAGGGGTGGGGGGGAAGGAAGATCAGAAAGCAGGGTGAAACTCAATGTCTCGCTTAAGCGACAGAAATGTTGGCCTCAATGTTGGCCGTAAATCGAGGACTACCTGCATAGTGATCCTTTTTTTTTAAAGCCCATTCATATCAACAATCTCATGGGGAAAAACAAGACGTTCAGAGGTAGGATTCTACCAGTTCGCACCAGTTTACCTGAACCAGTAGTTCCTGTGAGTTTCTCTTTCCTGTGCTTTATTTCCTGTTTTTTAGCACAAGCTGATTCGCGGGGATGCAGCAGAAGGTAAGTAACTGAGCCAAAAACGGGCTTTCCTAAATGTAGAGCACGCGCTCACTGAACCTGAATATGTTCTAATTTCCCACCCACATTGTTCAAATCAGCGTGGCAATTTCAAGAGGAGTGGCGCTACAACCCCCAGAATTCCATGCAATCCATCCACCTTCAAGGTGCACCAAACTCAAGCTAGCTGTGGAATTCTGGGAGTTGAAGTCCACCCATCTTGAAGGTGCCAAGCTTAGAGGTGGCTGTGGAATTCTGGGAGTTGAAGTCCATCCATCTTAAAGCATGCCAAGGTTGACCAACACTGGATTGGAGGTCCACCAGTAGACCAACGCAAATTCCATTTAATCCATCAAGAAGATTGAATTGGATCTGAAAGCACCACCTCTGGATTTCTCTCCATTGACTTGCTTTCTTGCTTCATTGAACCCTGAAGTCCACAATCCCAGGTCCACAGGCCGGTCCTTTGGGAATTGGGCCGTGCAACGGGCGGTCGCGTATCTAAAACCATCCCATTTCTTGCCCCCCCCCACACACACACCATCAGCAGAAACTGATCTGAAGATCCCCATCCCAACCCCCGTGTCTTTTCCTCCCTTCGCACTGGAGTTCACCTCCGTGGAGGCCTCGAAGAACGGCAGGTTCAACCATTTGAGATAGGAGAAGGACTTCACACAACGGACCACATCGGTGGGAGGCAACTTGGAGACGTGAGGCAGGAGGTCTGAGCAGATCTTCTGGAACATCTGGGTCTGGTGGAAATTCAGCTTCCCTTTCAGGGGAAGAGACAGAAGATGGAGGTCAAAACCCGTAATGGACGTGGACACCCCCGAAGGGAGAAGGTCTTGTTTGTCCCATTCCTGGTGAGGCTCAGACCCAACACCTCAAGATTAAGAGATCTGGACTTTTTCTTTCCATTTCATAAAATTTGGGCCAAACTAGGGCGCTGGGTGGACCAATAGGGGCAGTGGTGGGATTCAACCGGTGTAAACAACCGGTTGGGTGGTCGTGCACACAACGTTTGAAAAGTGCTCATGTTCAGCTCTAAAAGTGACTTTCGGCTGCAGCCCCGGTGAGTAAAACAGCTGAGGTGTGGCACTCTGCTGTGCTGCACGAATCAGCTGGGCTGCAAAACGCAAAAATATAGGACAGACCAGGGGAGGGGAGGGTGGGCGTGGCCAAGTTTAATTGCTGTAACAACCAGTTCGCTCACACCGTTCCAAACTGGCTGAATCTTCACTACCACCTCCCTTGGTATTTTTGGCGACCGCAACAGCTCCCAGGTACGTCGCCATTCATTCAGAAGAAAGATAGGACATAATCAGTGATTAATTAAAAGTTTGGCTCTATCACTAAGTAGCAGCCAGGGCTAGTTGTCTATGGCTCCCACCGAGCATGGGCTCAACCCACTTGATGGGGGATGATGGGATTTGGAGTCCAGATCAGCTGGAAGGAACCATTATGGGGCAGGAGAGCTCCTATCTCCTATCTAAGTCCTCCCATCTCTCAACAGCCAACAAGGTCTAAACTCCACAACCCATCCGCTCTGCGGCTGCTTGCCAATCTCAGGTGACACCCGAAACCGCACGTAGTCCTTGTTCAGTGACCGTTTGTAGTTACAACGGCATGGAACAAAAATAATTTGTGACTGTTTTTCATGCTTACGACAGTCCCATTTGGCAAGATTCGTATTTATGATGGGTCACACGCCCCACCGAGGGGGGTGAGCTGATCCTCTTTGGCGACCTTCCAACCAGCAAAGCCAATGGGGATGGAGCCAAATTCACTTAATGACCGTGTTTGAGTCCAAGGGTTTCGCTTAACAAATGCGGTAAGGTTGTGTACTGGGATAAAACTCACCCCAAGGTTTCACTTAGCGACCAACATTTAGGGCTCCATTGTGGCCGTCAACTGACGACGGCCGGGATTCACTTAATGGCAGAAAAGAAAAGAGATCCCATAGGATGAAATTCACTTCATAATAGTCTCACTTAGCAACAGGAACATCGTAAAGGGAGAATTAGCTTTTATTGTCCAAATTATTTCTGGGCACTTTTTATTTTCAAAAGCCTGGGAAGAGAAGACTTACAACGGTTCGTTTAGCGACTGTCCAAAGTCGCAAAACGGGACCTGGGGAAAAAACTCCCGAATTTCTTTGCTCTGCCGCAGAAAAGCAGACGATCCTATTTAGTGGCTTTAAGTTGAGGACAAAACCCTGGATTCGGCCAATACGAATCCAAATTTTCCCCGGAAAAGGTGTTTTTGTGTGTGTGGGGGGGGGGGGGGGGGGAGGAGGAGGAGGAGTAAGAGATTACTCACCGAAGGCAAACGCCAAATCCAGGAGGATATCCGGCTTGACGGCAAAATGCTTCTGGACAAAATGGTAGCTGATGGCTCGGAGGAGCGGCAAAGAACGGAGGTTTTGTTGGGCTAGGACGACGGCGAGCCTCCGGATGTCCTCGGTAGAGAAGTGGGCAGCCAGTTCCAGGCTCTGCGGGGAGGAGACCCGTTTAGCGTCGGGAGCAAAGAGGACCACGGGTGGGAGGGGGGAAGAGGCAGGGAGACGGGGCAGGATGGAGGATTATGATACGTCTGTAAGGAAACCATCCAGCTCAGGGAGCACCAAGGACCCCACAGTCCATCTTTCCTTTCTTCCTCCTTCCTTCCCTTCTTTTCTTCCATCCTTCCTCCTAGCACTGAAGATGTTCCCTAGTTGGGTCACAAAATGTCTGCAGGAAAACCATCCAGCTCAGGGAGCACCAAGGACCCCACAGTCCATCTTTCCTTTCTTCCTCCTTCCTTCCCTTCTTTTCTTCCATCCTTCCTCCTAGCACTGAAGATGTTCCCTAGTTGGGTCACAAAATGTCTGCAGGAAAACCATCCAGCTCAGAGAGCACAAAGGACCCCACAGTTCTCCTCCTTTTCCTTCTCCCTCTCCTCTCCTCCTCTCCAGAAATCCCACATCTTCACAGCACCGATGGCCGTCGCCTAGTCAGGCCACCGAAATGTCCATCAGAAAAGACTCCCCCGCGCCGGCTTACCTTATCCTCCAGCCGCTCCCGGAGTTGCGGCGAGAGGTATTCCTGTTTGGCCATGAGCAAGGCAATGGTGTAGGCATCTTCAATCTCGGCCCAACGCATCTCCAGCTGGGCCAAAAGCTCAGTCAGCAGCTCGTGGGGTTTCTCCCTAGGGACGTAGGCAGCCAGGTAAGTGGCCAGGGATGTCAGGCGCCGGTAGGAGAGTCCACGCAGGCGCCAGCGCAACTCCTGCTCGGCCGAGCGCAACTCCTTCTGCTGGGGACTGACCCCCAAAAAGTAAAGGCTCTTGAGGAGGTTGATCAAAGCTGTGTGATGGATCCGGGAGGCCTGTGGGCGGGAGGGACGAAGAGCATAAATGTATTTTTTTTTTAATTTACTTTTCTCCGGGGCGTCCTTGACTTACGACGGCTCGTAGAGCAACCGAAGTGGCGAGACGGAATTGGGAAAAAAACAGGACCAAGCTTACCTAAGGCGGGACTAGAACTCCCTGTCACCTCATGATTGGCCCAAAGTCACCCAGCCAACTTTCATGCCTAAAATGGGACTAAAACACATTGTCGCCATATGATTGGCCCAATGCCACCCAGCCAGGTTTCCTGCATAAGGCAGGACTAGAATTTCCCATCTCCTGGTAATTGGCTCAAAGTCACCCAGTTGGTTTTCATGCCTAAAAAGAGACTAGAACTCCCTGTCTCCTGGTGATAGGCTCAAAGTCACCCAACCAGCTTTCATACCTAAGGTAGCACTAGAACTCACCATGTCCTGGTGATTGGCCCAAAGTCACCTAACTGGCTTTCATGCCTATGGCAGGACTAGAACTCACTGTCACCATGTGATTGGCCCCAAGTCACCCAGGTGCCCTTTATGCTAAGTCAGAACTAGAACTTCCGGTCTCCTTTTTCAGGACGAAAAAGGCATTCGACAGGGTTGAGACTTCCAATCTAAACTCAGCCACATATCTAAACCTGACTTCTGGCCCGGAGAGATAAGACACCAGGACCTCCAGCAGGTTCTGACTCACAACCCACCTCCTTGTACGTGAGATGGAGCAGCTGTTGAAAACGTTTATCGTTCAAGATACCCTCGTGGTCCAGTTTGAGCTGTGAGGCCAGATGGGACAAGCGGGTGATCAGGAGGGCGGCCTGGTTCCCGCCGATGTCGTGCAGATGTTCCGGAGCGAGGAGTTCCTCCACGCTGGATGACGCCATGATGAGGTCATCCCACCTAGTGGACTTCTCCGGGGTTTTGCTCTCCAGCTCCTTCATGGAGAAGCGGTCGGCCACTTGCGAGAGGTTGTAAGTGGTCCTTGAGGCAAAGGGAGGTCTGTTGGACCACGGGGCCTGGGACAACGGGCCAGCTTGGTGGCCCAAGGGGGAGAAGGTTCTGTAAAGCCAATACCAGCGGTGCATCAGCCTGGCCGCCATCTTGCTTGGAAGTCTGCAGGGAGCGGAGGGGAGGGAAAGTACAGGATTACTGTTGCTGTTCCTTGATTATCAACACGGGGAAGGCAAACTCCTTGCGTATAAGCAGAGAGCAAACCCCCAATTCCTCATAGAACTGATGAGATTCCCTAGCTGGGTCATGAAACGTCTGCAAGGAAGGCACCCAGCAGAGACTACCAAGGATCCTTCCTTCCTTCCTTCCTTCCATCCATCCATCCATCCATCCATCTTTCCCTTCCTTCTTCTAGCACTGATGGTGTTCCCTAGCTGGGTAATGAGACATCTGCAAGGAAGGCACCCAGCTCAGAGAGCACCAAGGTCCCCACGATCCTCCTCCTCTTCCTCTCCACAAACCCCTCTTCCTTCAAGCCCTGATGATGTTCCCTGGTTGAATCAAACAATGGCACACCCAATCAAACAAAACATAAATATTCTCAATCAGAATAAAGCTGGGAGGGACTTTGGAGATCTTCTAGTCCAGCGGTCACCAACAGGTGGGCCGTGGCCCACTGGTGGGCCATGAGAAAATTTTGGTGGGCCGCAGAGAAATGTCACCCCCAGATCAACCCCCCAAAGCAATTAATCCAGGCTGTGCAGAAACACTAGACATGGCCCAAGGGAAGCCTACCGGCATACCCACTCCTTACCTGGCAAACTTGCCTGCTAAATTGCTATTTTTCCGACCATCATCTGTTCTGCTGTGCCAGGAGATTTAGATTAGCTAGGCAGCAGGAAATGGTTGGATTTCTTGCTTTCTAGCTAGTCTTTAGATCTTCGGCTCTGCTTTTAAGTGCAGCCAAACCTCTCTTAGGAGTGAAGATTCTATTATTCTCATGGCAAGCAAATTTTATGTGACAGAACGAGCTAGCTGATGGCAGATAGATAGAGCACGGAATGATTCTGTGAGCAACTCAATCTGCCTGCCTGCTTTGCCTGATTTTGGGTAAAAGTTGCCCTTTTTTTAATAAAAAATTTAATATTCATATATTTATAATATTTACATACAAGCTATGTCCAGCCAGTCACATGACCACCAAGCCACACCCACAAATTAGGCCACATCCACAGAACCGATTAGTGGTCCCTGGGATTTAAAATTATGAGTTTGGTGGTCCCTGAGGTTCAAAAGGTTGGCGATCCCTGTTGTAGTCCAACCTACTCAAGCAGGAGATAATGTATTATTTCTGATACAAAGACACCTCATTTCAACCCTAACCTGCAAACATTTGCCTTTAGGGACAGGTGACAGTCCCCTCTCTTCTTGAAAACCTCCAGTGTTGGAGCATCCACAACTTCTAGTGGCAAGCAGTTCTACTAGTTAATTGTTCTCTGTGTTAGGAAGTTTCTCCTTATTCTAGATTGCTATTCTCCTCGATGAGTTTCCAACCATTATTTCTTCTCTTGCCTTCTGGTGCTTTTGGAAAATAAATTGACCCCCTCTTCTTTGGAGCAGCCCCTCAAATGGTGGAGTGCTGCTCTCATGTCCCCCATACTCCTCCTTTACTCTAGATTGACCATACTCAAATCTTGCTACTGTTCTTCCTATGTTTTACTCTCCAGACCGTTCATCATCTTACTTGTTCTTCTCTGACCTTTTCCCAAAGTCTCAACTTCTTTTTTGGGGGTGGGGGGACAATGTGGTGACCAAAACTCAATGCAGGATTCCAGGTGTGACTTTACTAAGTGGTAGTGATACTTCACGTGAGTTTCTATGCCTCTGTTTAGACAGCCAAGGATTGTCTTAGCTTTTTCGGCTGCCGTTGCATACGGCTGGCTCAAGTTTAAGTTGTCATCCGCTAGGACTCCGAGATCCATTTCGCAGTTAGCCCAGGTTTCGCTTAATCTAACCAAAAGTGCAAGGACTTATCACCAACATATCGTAGGACGAACCTGATAACAGATTTTGGACAACAAAGAAAGGTAAGAAAGCATTTCATTTCAGCCCTATTGGGTTGAGTAGGATTTCCTGCTCAAGCAGGGGGTTGGATTAGATGACCTCTGAGATACTTTCCCATTCTGTTATTCTTTAAAGGTGTCCTGCTCAAGCAGGGGGGACTAGTCATTAGCAGACCTCCAAGGTCCCTTCCAACTCTGTCATACTTGAAGAGTCTCCTGCTTGAGCAGGGGGTTGGACTATATGACCTCCGAGATCCCTTCCAACTCAGTTGTACAGATAAAATAATATTCTTCATATTTAGTACATTTGACAATCTTATATAGTTTTAGTAATACAAAATACATATTTTGTTGGATTAGAATCTTTCATTATTTGATATCAGTATGTTATTTTTATACCAATCTCCATATTCTACATATCACTCCCCTTACTACAAAAAATCCACTAATAATCATATATATTGTATTTAACAGACTTATATATTTCTAACTAGATCGATACCCGTACTTCGCTACGAAACTATGTGGCCAGGCTTAATTTTGAGGGAGGAAAATAAGGAGAAAAAATTCTGCCTCTGCCTACCAGAATCCATCGGTATTCATCTGGCTAGCGTCCTGTCAGCGTATGAGAGTGTTGAGGGCTGTTTGGAAACTGAAAGAGTATTTGCTGTGTGAGCAAGGAGCAAGGACAGCAAGGAGCTCAACTATTGTATACTAAAGCTGGTTGCTGCTCTGAAACTGAAACTGCTCTCCTCTGCTTGTGTTTTGCATTTGGAAGAGATTTCTTTTCAGGTGGGGAGGGGGAGTAGAACTTCTTAGCATCAGAGCCTGTAAATAATAATAATAATATAGGAAATAGTAATGCTCTGATGGTCATTTTGAAAAATACTTTATTAGTGAACCCCTAGAAGACAAGAGGAACATATGTGCCAAATTTCAAGTTTGTAGGCTTGACGGTTCTGGATATTTTGTGATGATGCGTGAGTGGTATTTAGCTTTTATATATATAGATAGAAGAAGAGAAGAAGAAAGAAGATAGAAGAAGATAATAATTCACATATTTATATGAAATTATAATCTTCCATTGTTTATCCCCTTTCTCATTTTTAATTGTGCCACTGTTATATTTAGAAAGATTCCCTTTCTAATCATATTTTAATACAACTAAAATAATAGCAAAATGAAAAGATTCTGATAGAAGAAGAGGTGATTATGAAAATATTGGAATGTGCAGAAATGAATCAATTGGCAATTAAAGAACAAGAAGAAATGGAATATTACATGCTATGGGATTTATTTTATAAATGGTTGGAAAATGAAGTAAGAAGTTAAATGAATATTATTATAATGATAAGATATAGAAGGTTGAATAGTTTTTAATAGGAATGTAATCCTAGTAAGAAATGTATACAAAATATAAATATTTGCACAAGATATATGTACCCAGCCGAAACGCTGTATAACTGAAAGATGGATTTGTAATAAAATAAAATAAAAAATATTCAAAATAATAATAATATTCAACGTATGTACATTTGACAAGTATATATAGTTCTAATCATAATATACCTATTTTGTTGGAATTATATCCTTCATTATGAAAATTATTCAGTATTTCAATATGGTGTGTTTTTATGCTGATCAAATTCTAGATCTCAGTCCTATGACTAGAAACAGAATGTTAATAATCATATTTGTTACATTTCACAAAATTTTATATGGGTGTGTGTGGGTGTGATTTTGATTCTATGCTTGTGACAAGCAAGGATCACATTCGTTTTTTAGGTCGTAAAATAGAGGTAGAACCGTTTCTTGAGCGACCGTTGCTACTCCGGCACTGCAAAGAATGACTTATGATCATGTTTCACACTTATGACCATTGCAGTTTCCCCTCCCCCATAGTCACGTGATCCAAATTCAGATGCTTGGCACCCAGTTTGAATTTCAATGGTTGCAGTGTTGACGGGAGGGGGGGAGGGAAGGTTCGCATCAATCCGCTTTTAACGACTGTCTCCCCAGCAAAGTCAAAGGGGGGGGAGAATTCACTTAATGTCGCATGACGCTTAAGCAATGGCGGCGATTTGCTTAACAATCAGTGGCGAGCGAAGTTGTTAAAAACGGGGCAGAGACTCACTCAACGACAGTCTTGCTTAGGAGCAGACATTGGCGGGATGCGATAACCGTAGTACATCCGGGGCGCAATCGAAAGCCCATAATTGCTAAGCAAGGGGGGGATCACAGTCCTCGATCTTACGACTGCCACAGAACCTAAGATTTTTTTTTCCACATCACTTGGAACGGGTCACAAAACGAACTGTTGTAAATCGAGGACTCCCTGTAATGAATACATCATTAAGCTAGGCGGTCGTTCAGTCCACCCTGCCCCGTTTTACGACCTTGGCTTGCCTCCGTCCTTAAGCGAATCCAGGGCGCTTGCTCTGCGAGAGGGCTGGACTGGATGGCCTCAGGGTACATCCCTATGGTAGGCACGTGGACCCCCAATGCCGGACGGCCGGCATTGGGGGTCCACGTGCCTTCGGGCGAGAGCAATGGGATATGTAGTCCAAGAAAATGGAGTCCAATCTATTGTTTTTTGCATTGAGAAGAGAGATGGGTCGACGGACTGCCCCATTCCGGCAGGCTCTCCACCGGCAGCCGAGGATGGAAAGCCTCGATGCCCCGAGAACCGTGCCCGGAGGCGGCTTACCTTCCCAGGGCCCCCGTCGCAGAGCGAGGACTGACCTCCACCCGCCGCCCGCACGTCCGCTGCGGCTCGGAAATGAGCGACGCGTCGCCCCTCAATGACGTCACGGGCCCACTTCCCCACCGTCGCGCGGTTTTGCTCGGCCATATATCCCGGCGTCCTTTTTTTTTGGGGGGGGGGGGGGAAGACTTCAAATCCCAGGATTCTCAGCCATAAAGATGGAGGGTGAAGAACGCTGGGAATTGAAGGCTTGAGTCTCTTGAGGAGCCATGGTGGGAAACGGTTCGCAAAGTAGATGCGCGGTTTAAGGCCAAAAACAAAACAAAACACGGTCTTAGTTTAAGAATATAGGAGTCTTCAAACTTTAAAGCTTTAAGACTTGTGGACTTCAACTCCCAGAATTCCTCCTCCAGTCATGTTAAGTCAGGAATTCTGGGAGTTGAAGTCCACAAGTCTTAAACTTGCCAAGAAGACCCTTGATATAAAGGACCTAGGCTGGGAAGACGCAGGACGCATGCGCACTAGGTAGAAAGCAAGTTTTAGGAATAAAGGCTGGAAAAATATTCTCAAAGCGCATACGCGCTTTAGGTGAGGGAAAGGGCTCAGTTTAGAAGTAAAGAGCGCAATAAAGTCAGCAGCGCTTCCAGAGCGTTCAAAAGACTTCAATTTCCAGAATTCTCAGCCGTGACGACGAAGGGAGAGGAACTCTGGGAGTTGAAGGCCGCTGCCTCTGAGAAGGCCACAGGTTGGGAAACAGTTAACAAGACGCATGCGTATTTCAGGATAGGAAAACGTAAAGAAAACGTTCTTAACGCACATGCGCACTTCAAGCAAAAAAAAAAAAAAGGCATAGAGAGCCCAGCTTCTGGTTCTGGAGTCAGCCGCATTTCCAGAGCGTTGAAAACTACAACTCCCAGAATTTTAACCCGTGATGGCGGAGGAGTAGGAATTGAAGGCCGCGCTGTCAAGGAGAGACCTAGACTGGGAAAATGTTGTCAAGGTGCATGCGCGCGTCAGAAAAAAAAACCGGCCTCAGTTTAGAGAGCACAGGGTCTAGTTCTGACGTCAGCGCCGCTTCCCGAGCTTAGAGGACTTCAAATCCCAGAATTCTCAGCTGTGATAAAGATGGCGAGGTCTCAGAAAGCTCTGGCTGGGAAGATGTTCTCACGGCGCATGCGAACTTCAGGATAAACGACTCCGTTTATTTACAAATAAAGACCGCCGCGGACTTCTAATCCCAGAATTCTCAGTCAAAATGATGCAAGGGGAAGAACTCTGGGAAGGGAAGACCGCGTCATTCATGAGGGCTCGAGGAGGGGCGAAAGAGAGGGGGGAAGAGGGAGGGAGGAGAGAGAGAGAGAGACACATACACACACAAACATACAAACTCCCTCTCTCTCTCTCTCTCTCTCTCTCTCTCTCTCGGCGCGCATGCGCACTTGAGGAAAATGAAAAGGCCTCAGGGGAAAAAACATTCTGTTTAGGGAATGCTCGCCTCCATCCCTCCACCGCAATTTTGATTAAAAAGAGCCGGGAGACGCTGGACTACGACTCCCGTGGTCCTTTGCGCGCGCACTTTCCCCACCCCGGCCGGCCATCTTGTCCCCGCGAAAGCCGGGATTCGCCGCCGCCTACAAAACCGGCCGGAGAGCCCCGCCTCTTCCGGTGCTGCGGAGAATCTGAGGAGAATCGCCGGAGCGGGAGGAGAAGCTCGCAGTCGGCCGCGACGTTGCCTAACGCCGCAAAGCCCGGCTAGGTGAGGCCGAGGCTTCTCTCCCGGAGCCGACGTGGTAGGCCCCGAAGGCCGTCGGGTCTCTCCTTTCGCCGGGGTGGGGGGAGCGGACTACAAAGCCCATCTTCCCCCGCCGGCTGCTCTTGAAGGGGGGGGAGGAGTTATTTTTTTCCGTCCTTCCCATGTTACCTCACGACGCCCTTCTTCTCCAAGGAACGAATCCTTGGCGCCGCCCGGCTGGGGAGGATGGGAGTTGTTATCCCCACCACCACCATCTTTCTGGCTGCTTTAATTCTGTACGGGTCTCCTGCTTGAACAGGGGTTGGGCTAGATGACCTCCCAGGTCCCTTCCCACTCTGTCATTCTGTGATTCCGTAAAGGTCTCCTCGTGGAGCAGGAGCTTGGACTAGATGACCTCAGGTCCCTTCCAATTCTTGCCATTCTGTAAAGGTCTCCTGCTGGAGCAGGGGGTTCGATTAGAAGACCTCCAAGATCTCTTCCAACGCTGTCATTCTATGATTCTGTAAAGGTCTGATTGAGCAGGGAATTGGACTAGATGACCCCCGAGGTCCCTTCCAACCCTGTCATTCTGTAAAGGTGTCTTCCTTGAGTGGGGTTCAGCTAGATGATCTCCAACATCCCTTCCAATTCTGTCCTTCTGTAAGGGTCTCCTGTTTGAGAAGGGGGTTGGGTTAGATGGTAGATGATTGAAAGAGATAATAGTTAACAAAGAGATGCATGGATGGTTGGTTGATAAAGACAAATACTAAATAGAAGATAAATGGATGAATGGATGGGTAGGTGGATGGATGGATAGATGATAGATAGATAGTTGATACAAATACTAAATAGAAAATAAATGGATGGATAGGTGAGTGGATAGATAGGTAGGTAGATAGGTCGGTAAATGGTTGATACAGAAAAATACTAAATAGGATATAGATAGACAGACAGACAATAGATGGATGGATGGACAGACAGACGTGTATGTGTGTGTGTGTATGTGTATATATGTGTGTGTTTATGTGTATATATTTATGTCTCTATACAGTCACATCTACCTGCCACCCACCTGCCTCCAAACACCTCCGGGCAGCTTCTCTGGGTTTCCGTCCACGCCTCGTAAACCAGGTTTCAGTCCCAAAAGTCACCCTGGGCTTGGCAGGAACCAGTCCTGCCACCTATAATCTTCTTTCCTTCCTCCCTGGGATATATAGTCAGTTGTCTTCCTAGGTTGTGGGAAAGCTGCTGAAGCTGGTATGCTTGGGATCTCTGCCTTGGCGTGTGAAGCTTGCCCTGTTTTACGACATTTCTCGCCACCGCACTTAACGCCATGGTCATTTAATGTCCGCGAGTGGCTTTGAGTTAGATTTAGAGAGGAAAGAGAAAAAAAACGTCCTTTTGTTTCAGGGCCCTTTTAACTTTGAATCGTCACTAAACGAGTTGTTGTAAGTCAAGTATTATCCTCTGAGTCCATTACTGAGCGTCAGTGAATGCTGCCACTGTTGTAAATGCGAACAATAGTAATAAGCCCCAGTTATCAGTGGCATAACTTCAAACAGTCACTAAGCGAACGGTTGTAAGTCGAGGTAAGTAGTTTGGTCCTTGCTTGTTTCTCCATTGATCAACTTTTAGTTTTTAGCTGGTCAATTTTTACTTTTCAGCTGATCAATTTTTACTTTTTTGCAGGTCAATTTTAAGTCTTTCACTGATCAAGTTTTAGTTTTTCGCTGGTCAAGTTTTACTTTTCAGCCGATCAATTTTTACTTTTTAGTGCAAACGTTTCAACCATTTATGCTCAAACTGCCTTTAAAATTTGTAAGCAAAGCATTTTATCCTTTTTTTTGTCCCTTTGTTTAAAGTTTCATTGCTCGTGTTTTTTTAAAAAATTTCTATTTTTGGCCTTTAATTGTTGGATTCTGAAAATAGAAGTAGCTATAAAGTTTTTTCCTCTAATTTAAAATTCTTTTTTGTGGGTTTTTATTTCTGTTTTCATCTACAGAGCCCAGTTCTGCCTTAAATCTCTCGATTGTCATTAGATATATTTAGCTCCCTGAATGGAATTTAACTATCTGCCGTGTTCTTGGCTTGGAGTTATTCTGTATATTTTATACGGACACAGTAACATTTTCCTTTAGGGAGTCCTCGACTTCACGACAACTCATTTACTGGCCACACAAAGTTCCAATGGCACATGGAAAAAAACGAGCTTTAGCACCATTTGTCACGCTTAATACCTGTTGCAGCAATTACCCCCCCCCCCCCCATCGACATCCAGATGCCTGGCCACCGACTCATATTTACAACGGTCACAGCTTCTTGGGGAGGGGGTGTCACGTGATTCCCACCTCTTTTTGCAACCTTCAGATCACTTATTTGAACAACTTGCCGGGATACCCAGGAGCCAGAAACATCGTAAAATGGGGCAGAACTCACTTAATGGAGGTATCCCTTAGCAACAGAAATTTGGGGGCCTCCGTTACCGGTCGTAGGTCTTCTTGTAGACACCGCGGTGCCTTTACTATATGATTTCTGTAAGGGGGTTGGACTAGTTGACCGCCAAGGTCCCTTCCAGCTCTATTTTTCTGAGGGTCTCTGGATGGAGCAGGGAGTTCGATTAGATGACCTCTAAGGAGCCTTCCAACTCTTTCATTCTGTAAGGGTCTCTTGATCAAGCAGAGGGTTGGACTAGATGTCCTCAAAGGTCCCTTCCAACTCTGATTCTGTAAGGGTTTCCTGCTTGAACGGGGTTGGATTAGATGACCTCCCAGATCCCTTCCACCTGTCATTCTGCATGGGTCTCCTGCTTGAATCACAGAATGACACAGTTGGAAGAGATCTTGGAGATCATCTAGTCCAACCCCCGCTCCACCAGCAGACTTTTACAGAATTATAGAACGACAGAGTTCAAAGGGACTTGGGAGGTCTTGTAGTCCAGTGATTGCCAACCAATGGGCCTTTTGGTGGGCTGCAGAGAAATCTTACCCCCAGAGCAATTAATCCAGGCTGCGCAGAAACACAAGGCTGTGCCGCCCACAGGGCTTGTGGGAACCCTCCCCGCCCACTCACTCCTTACTTGCTTGCTAAATTGCTATTTTTCGGATCATCAACTATTCTGTTGTGCCAGGAGATTTAGATTAGCTAGGCAGCAGGAAATGGTTGGATTTCTTGCTTTCTAGCTAGTCTTTAGATCTTCAGCTCTGCTTTTAAGCTCAGCCAAACCTCCCGTAGAACTGAGTTTGTTTGCTAGCAAATTTTATGTGACAGACTGAGCTAGCTGATGGCAGATAGCTCTCTGAATGAATCTGTGATTCTGTGAGCAACTCAATCTGCCTGCCTGCTTTGCCTGATTTTGGGTAAAAAATGATCTTTTTAATAAAAAAATTCAATAGTTATATAAATATTTATAATATTTACACACAAGCCATGCCCAGCCAGTCACATGACCACCAAGCCACACCCACAAATTAGGCCACACCCACGGAACCGGTTAGTGGTCCCTGAGGTCCAAAAGGTTGGCGACCCCTGATCCAGTCCAACCCCACTCAAGCCGGAGATCTTTACAGAATGACAGAATTGGAAGGGACCTCAGAGTTCATCAAGCCCAACCCGCTGCTTCAGCAGGAAACCCTTATAGAATCATAGAATAACAGTGTTGGAAAGGACCTGGGAGGTCATCTAGGCCAACCCTCTGCTCCAGCAGGAATCCCAGATTTATATTAAGTAAAACACTAACGAAGGGCGTTTTGCTCCCGTTTGACGATCTTTCTGGCCACTGTTGTGAAGCGAATCTTGCAGTTCGTCAGTGGAAAAACAGTCCGGAGTCCCTTTTTCTTCCCACGCCATGGTAATTTTTAACCACCACTAAACGAGGGGATGTCAATCGAGGACTGCCTCTGGAGAAAACCACAGTGGTTTTTTTCCCCCTATTTTTAAGTCCAAAATTGTAAGGAAAGGAAATTTGAGTTGGAGGTTCAAGCGGGATCTGAACTTTTTCATTTTTCCCATAATTTTTTTTGTTCTTCCCTGTCGTCTTTACGTAACGTAGCTAGTCTGGCACTTCGGAAAGGTGATCTCGGAATTATGTCGCTAAGTGACGCGGTCGGAAACTGAGGAACATCATTGGCATTAGGAAGTGGGGTTTGTGGAGAGAAGGAGGAGGAGGATTAAGGGGTTCTTGGTGCTCTCTGAGCTGGCTGGGTGGTTTGCTTGCAGACGTCTCATGACCCAACTAGGGAACATCGTCAGTGTTAGAAGAGAGTGGGTGGCTCTCAGTTTGTATACTATCCCATTTAGCACTGATGATGTTCCCTAGTTGGGTCATGAAACGTCTGCAAGAAAACAACCAGACCCAGAGAGCACCAAGGGCCCCACAGTCTGTTCTTCCTTCCTTTCCTTTCCTTTCCTTTCCTTTCCTTCCTCCCTCCCTTCCCTGATCATGTTCCCTTGCTGGGCCAGAAAACAAGCTCAGAGGGCACCGAGGCCCCCATAGTCCTCCTCCAAATAACAGGGACCTTGGAGGTTTTCCAATCTAACCCCCTATTCAAGCAGGAGAGCCTCCTCCTCCTGCTCCAAATAACATAAATGGAGGGGGCCTTGGAGGTCTTCTAGTCCAAGCCCCTGCTCGGGCAGGAGATCCTTCTCCCCTTTCCTCTTTCTCCTCATAACAGAAGTAGAAGGGACCTTGGAGGTCATCTAGCCTAACCCCTTGCTCAGGCAAGAGATCCTTCTCTTTCTCCTTTTCCAAATAACCGAAATGGAAGGGACCTTGGAGATCTTCTAGTCCAACCCGCTCCCCAAGTGGGAAAAGCTAACCCCCCAATGGTTGTCCAATCTCTTCTGAACCAACTCTTCTTTAAACAAACAAAAACAAAAATCCAGAATTTGCTGTCTGGGACACTTGGCCTTGAGAACAGGGCGTACCTGTGCACAGGAAGGGAGCAGCCAATTATGGGGAGAGGCTTGGCACACCTTTCCACCTGGAGCCAAATGGGGAAAGGCGTTGAGCACCAAGCCTGCTGGGCTCTTCCTGAAGTTGCCTTACACCCCCCCCCCCCCCCCGTCCGCCCGCCTGTCCTTTCTTGTCCTCACCCAGGTAAAAAGTTTATTTTCTCTCTCTCTGGCTTTCTTGTTGACTTCAGCTTTCTTTTTAAAAATCACTTCTGGGAGAAGAGAAGCTCGGACTAGAACTTGAGCGCTCTCTGAGCTGGGTGCTTTTCTTGCAAACATCTCGTGACCCAACTAGGGAGCGTCATCAAGGCTAGAAGGGAGGAGGATTTGTGAGGAGGAGGAGGAGGAGGAGAAGAAAGGAAGGAAGGAAAGGCAAAGGAGGACTGTGGGGGACTTGGGGCTCTCTGAGCTAGGTGTTTTTCTTGCAGACATCTCATGACCCAACTAGAGAACGTCATCAGGGCTACAAGAGAGAAGTTGTGGAGAGGAGGAGGAGGAGTATGGGAAAGAAAAAGATGGATCGGAAGGAGGGAGGGAGGAAGAAATGAATGAATGAACAAAAGAAGGAATGCAAGATGGACTGTGGGGTCCTTGGTGCTCTCTGCAGGGCAGTTTTCTTGAAGATATTTCATGACCCAACGAGGGAATGTCATCAGTGCTAGAAGGGAAAAAGATGGGGGGGGAGAAAAGGGGGAGGGGGAGGGAGGGACTGTGGCGTCCTGGGTGCTCTCTGAGCTGGGTGGTTTCCTTGCAGACATTTCATGACCCAGCTAGGGAACGTCGTCAGTGCTAGAAGGAAGGAAGGCCAGGAAGGTCGTACAATGAAGCACAACTCACTTCACCAACAGCCCAGATTTATCAGCCAAAATGCTGTCGATAGCACGCCACAATTTTCATCCCACAAAAGTAGCACCTCTTGCGACGGTTGTAAACGCAAAGACTGGTTGCTGGGTGCAAAACGAACTTCAAGGACCATGGAGAGAGAGAGTGGATAATCTGTTCACAACTCAGCTGCAGGCAGTTGGGTTTGATGACCTCCCAGTTCCCTTCCCACTCTATCATTCTGTGATTCCATGAGTTTCCTGGTGGAATGGGTTGGACTAGATGACCTCTGATGTCCCTTCCAACTCTTGCCATTCTGTAAAGATGGCCTGCTTGAATTGGGGGTTGCACTGGATGATCTCCCAGGTCCCTTCCAACGCTGTCAGTTTATTCTGTAAAGGTCGTCTGCTTGAGCAGGGAGTTGGACTAGATGGCCTCTAATCTCCCTTCCAACGCTGTCATTCTATGATTCCGTAAAGGTCTCTTGCTTGAGCAGGGGGCTGGACTAGATGACCTACCAGGTCCCTTCCCATTCTGTGATTCCATAAGGGTCTCCTAATGGAGCAGGAGCTTGGATTAGTCCAGCGCTAGCCAAGCATTGGAAGTTAGGATGGCCCTGGAATCAAGCAACTTGTGAGGAGTTCCTCACACTTACAACAGTCGTGCAGCTCAGCAAAACAGCAATGGCATCCCACAATCCCCATTTGCGACCTTCCCATAGACCAGCGGTTGCCAACTAGCAGGCTGCAGTCTACTTGTGGGCCTCAAGAAAATTTTGGTGGGCAGCAGAGAAATCTCAACCCCAGAGCACTCCCCAAAGCAATTAATCCAGGCTGTGCAGAAACACAAGGCTGCGCTGCCCACATGGCCTGTGGGAATGCTCCCCACCCACTCACTCCTTACCCGGCAAACTTGCCTGCTAAATTGCTATTTTTCCGACCATCATCTGTTCTGCTGTGCTGGGAGATTTAGATTAGCTAGGAAGCAGAAAATGGTTGGATTTCTTGCTTTCTAGCTAGTCTTTAGATCTTCGGCTCTGCTTTTAAGTACAGCCAAACCTCCCTTAGGAGTGAAAGTTCTATTATTCTCATGGCAAGCAAATTTGAAAGACTGAACTAGCTGATGGCAGATAGATAGATCACGGAATGATTCTGTGAGCAACTCAATCTGCCTGCCTGCTTTCCCTGATTTTGGGTAAAAGTTGCTCTTTTTTTATAAAAAAATCAATATTTATATAAATATTTATAATATTTACATACAAGCCATGCCCAGCCAGTCACATGACCACCAAGCCACACCCACAAATTAGGCCATGCCCACAGAACAGGTTAGTGGTTCCTGGGATTTAAAATTATGAGTTTGGTGGTCCCGGAGGTCCAAAAGGTTGGCGACGCCTGGACTAGATGACCTCTGAGATCCCATCCAACTCTTGTCATTCTGTAAAGGTGGCATGTTTGAGTTGGGGGTTGGACTAGATGATCTCCTGTGTCCCTTCCATCACTGTCGGTTTATGATTCTGTAAAGGTCTGTTTGAGCAGGGAGTTGGACTAGATGACCTTTGAGGTCCCTTCCAACCATGCCATTCTATGATTCTGTAAGGGTCTCCTGCTGCAGCAGGGGGTTGGACTAGAAGACCTCCAAGGTCCCTTCCAACGCTGTCATTCTATGATTCTATATATTGCGGTTTTTCCCTTCTGGATGCCTCTTCGATTGCGCAGCCGCTGGTGAAATGCAGTTGCCCCGGGACAGGAATGAGTGTCAAGTGGGTACCACAAAAAACTCTCCACAGCACAACACCATTTGGGTTGTAAGGGGGGGAGGGAGCAGACTGGGGATTATAAACAGGAAATCTCCACCTGT
The DNA here is from genome assembly GCA_023653725.1 of Bungarus multicinctus. Lineage (NCBI taxonomy): Eukaryota > Metazoa > Chordata > Lepidosauria > Squamata > Elapidae > Bungarus > Bungarus multicinctus. The sequence continues at coordinate 2,576,793 of CM042840.1, forward strand.
TCCAATGCATTTTTCAATCAACAAAAAAAAGGGAATTAAAAAGTAGAAATTTTTCTCCTGGCTTCCGAGAGGAGAATATAATAGATAAGGAGAATAATAACACAAAAAGATATAAATAATAACACAAAAAGATATTAAAAGATATAAAATTTATATTTATTTAGGAAGATAGATAGTATATTTTGTATATACTATATCCAAATGCTGTATATGTGAAATATATAAATACATCTATACATGAATATATAGAATAGAATGCAGAATAGAATTAGAATAAAGTATAGAATAGACTAGAATAGAGAAAGAATAAAAAAAGAATAATATAGAATAAAACAGAATAAAGAATAGAATAAAGAATAAAATAGAATAAAACAGAATAGAGAATAGAATAAAGAATAAAATAGAATCAAACAATATAGAATAGAATAGAGAAATAATAAAACAATATAGAATAGCATAAAGAATAAAATAGATTAAAACAACAGAATAGAATAGGGAAAGAATAGAATAAAATAAATTAGAACAGAATTAGAAATAGAACTATTCTATTCCTAATTCTAATATCTGTTCTATTTCATATTCTATTCTATTCTGCATTTTTTCTATTCTGTATATATATGTATTGTGTATGTATCCAGCCATCTTAAAGTGTGTTTGTGTGTGTGTATAAATACAACACACACACACACACACAAAGCATGCTTTCAGATGGCTGGACTTCAACTCCCAGAATTCCATAACCAGCATCCTTTAAGAGGGGAGGGGCTAAAGTTAGAATGGAATTCCCTGGGATCTGATTTTGAAGTCCCCCCTCTCTTTCTTTCCCTTCCTCTCTCCTCTCTCTGTCCTCCTTTTTTTTTCTCTTTCATACCCTCTTCAGCCTGTAAGAGGGGAGGACTTCAATTCCCAGAATTCCCCAACCCAGCCACGATTTCAGCTTTGCAACCAAGAAATCCCTCCTCCTTAGTCCTCCTTTTGACCATTATTCCGCGTTTGAATTCCTTGGAAATCCTTCCAAGTGGTTGGACCTCTCGAAATGGAGGGCGAGAAACAGCTAATCCTCGACTAATGACCGCAGTCGACGCCCCCACCCTCAAATTTCTCTTGCTAACTCGGACAGTTGCAAAGCGAGCCTTGGCCCCATTTCCCGACCTTCCTTACCAGGGAAAATCCCTACCGTTCGTGACACAGTCATTAAGTGAATCGGCCTTCCTGCTGGTCAGGAGGTCACATAAAGGGGAATCACCTGATGCCGATGGGGGGCTGCGACTGTCATAAACACTAGAACTCTTATCACGTCGTCACAGGGCTGTTGCAACGGCTGTAAGTGGGAATGATTGCCTTTTTTTTACTTCTGTCATCAAATGGTCACTAAACGAATCATCATAAGTTGAGGAGTGGCTGTCTTTCCAGCAAATATGCTGTTTTTGCAATAGCACAAGAGCTACCTCGAAGCAAGACTGCTTTTGAAAAATCATTTGCTTGATTTTCTTTTCTTTTTATTATTTTTGTTTATGATTTATTTTATTATTTTTTGTAAGCAGAATTGGAGTGTTTTGAAAAAAAACAAAAACCCTCCAACCTTTTTCAGCTTCTTGCACCCAGGGCGGCTTGGTGCCTGCATGGTGACCCAATGGCATCCCGCAAAGGATCGGCCACCAGTCCCGGAAGCAGCGCACCTGTCAGCAACAGCCGAGACCGGGAAGATGTCGAACTGGCTGAGCTCGGTCCTCTTTTAGAGGAGAAAGCCAATCCAGGAATGTCCCGTTCAGCTGACGTAAGTACGGATTTCCACTACTGTGGAAGTGGGAAAAATCAAGCCCTTAAAGGAATGGAACGGAACAGAACAGAACAAGGATAGGATAGGACAGAACAGAATAGAATAGAATTCTATTTATTTTATTGGCCAAGTGTGATTGGACACACAAGGAATTTGTTTTGGTGCAAATGCTCTCAGTGTACATAAACAGAAAATATATATTCGTCGGGAGTCAAGAATCATCAGGTATAACAGTTAATGGTGGCCATAGAATAGAAATAAGCAATCAAGTCATACTAGGAAACAGTCAATATTAAATCGTAAGGATACAAGCGACAAAGTTACAGTCATACAGTCACAAGTGGGAGGGGACGGGAGATAAAGAGTGATGAGAAGATTAATAGTAATAGTGCAGCTGCTGAATAAAAGCTACTGGAAATTAAAGAACAAGAAGATACAGAATATTATATGATATGGGATGTATTTTATAAATGGTTGGAAAACAAAAATTGAATGAATATAAGATAAGAGGTAATGAGAATAATGATAAGAGAAAAAAGAATGAAATTTTTAATATGAATGTAACTTTAATGATATTATAACATGAAATGTATATCAAATATGAATATGTGCACAAGATATATGTACCCAGTTAACACACTGTTGAACTGAAAGATGGTCATTTTGTAAAAGTAAATTTTAAACATTTTAATTAAAAAAAAAGTAAGCTACTGGACCACAAACGTCCAGCCCAGTGGAAGTTTCCAGGAGACAAAAGACGGGAGGGAGCCTTGGGATTTGTCATTGTGGTGGGACAAAGAAACCACTTACTCTGAGTGGTGACATTGATTTGGGTTATTGGTTTTAAAATGTAGATTTATTCCATTTAGATGTATGAATTCAGAGGAAGGGAAGGAGAAAGGAAAGGAAAAGGAAAGAAGGGAAGGGAAGGGAAAAGATAGGAAGAAAAGGAAAGAAGGGAAGGGAAAACAGAAGAAAAGGAAAAAGAAGGAAAGGAAAGGGATAAAAAGGGAAGGGGAAAAGCAGGAAAGGAAACATGAATAAAGGAAGGAAGGAGAGAGAATGAAAGAAAAAGGAACACAAAAGAAGGTAGGAAGAGAGCAAGGAAAGAGAAGGGAAGGAGAGGGAGACAAAGCAGGAAGGAAGGAAAGAAGGAAAGAAAGAGAAAAAGAAAGAAAGAAATTTTCCCTCCTAGGAACTGAAGTCTTTATAACGTAATGTTATACAGAACAAAAGTGCTTAAAAGGAACCCTCTGAAAACTCAAATAAGAAGTTAAAAATTAAAATTAAACCTTGGTGTTCTAGCTTAAAACAACTGATTTGGGCAAAGTCCCAACTGCTGGCAACTGGAGCCTGGAAACATGCTAAGAAATTCACAAAGGAGCATTTGCAGATAGGTAGGAGGGAGGGAGGGAGGGAGAGAGAAAGAGGGGTGGGCGATAGGTAGGTAGATAGGAAGATAGATAAACAGATAGATAGATAGATAGATAGATAGATAGATAGATAGATCGATCGATCGATCGATCGATAGATAGATAGATAGATAGATAGATAGATAGATAGATAGATAGATGCATAGATAGATGCATAGATAGATAGATAGATAGATAGATAGATAGATAGATAGATAGATAGATAGATAGATAGATAGATAGATAGATAGACAGAGATGAGAGAGATAGAGAGGAATGATAGATGATAGATTATAATAGAGAATATCGATAAGAGATGGTCAATAGGTAGATAGATGGTTGATAGATGAGAGAAATGAGAGATAGAGACAGACAATGATATAGGGAGGAGATAGAGAGCAGTGATTGATAGAGAGATTATAATAAATGATGAGAGAGAGATGATAGGAGATGATTGAGAGAGATATGATAGATTATAATTGATACATGATAGATGATTGGTAGGTAAGATGATAATCAGACAGATAGATGGTAGATAGATTTGTGTATGTGTGTGTCAAATCTCTCTCGGTTACTCATTTGGAGAGCTGGCCATCAATATTTAACTGAAGTTTAAAAACAGTAAATTGTCTTAGTTGGCCTTGTGTGACATTTAGGTGTTTATCTGCTTTTTTGCACTTTGGACCCTTTTTAAACATCTTTTTCTAAATTTCTGAGCAAACACAAACTTTGGGACCCCTCCAAAACCTGAATGAAATCAAATTTGTCTTAGTTTAGTTTAGTTTATTGTCCTTGCACCTCGTACAACGAAATCGAACATCGTCTTCAGTGCACATCATGAACACAAAAATAAACAGAAACACATCCTTCACCCTCCACACATTGAACCAAAACTCCCCCACACTGCACCAACACTGCACTATACAGCAGAATTCAAAAGAGCTACTGCCCTGGGATAGATGAGAGCGCCAATACAGAGATTTTGGCCTCCATTCCTGGCTTGCTTTGTCCGAGTTGCTGGGCTTGCATTTTAAGCTTCTTTTTTCCTGCCTTAAAACAAAAAAAAATCCAATTTGGCCAGGAGAGGGGGGGGGAAAGCACATTAAAAAAGAGGGGGGAAAGTTCTTTTTTTGTACATTTGGACTCGCTGCCGCTGTTTTGCCAGCGTGAGTTATTCCCTCTTTGCTGAAAGGAGAAAGTGCCTGGGCTGTACATCCGGTCCTCGACTTAACGACCACCATTGAAGCCATGCTTTCTGTCATTCAGCAAGACAGTGGTTCAGCGGTTGGCACCTCATCCTACAACCTTGTTTGAATCACTGCGGTTTTTGAAGGAACGAGGCACTTGTTAAACAAAGCAATGGCAGGGAAGAAAAGGGATTTATGACCGGTCCTCAAACTTATGACCGGTCCTCGCACTTATGGCCATCACGGTGATCAAGATTTCTGCGTTTGGAAACCATCACATTTCTACAGCGTTCCTGGGGTCCCATGATCGTCACTTGCCATCTTCCTACCCAGCCAAGTGAACGGGAGAAGCCGCATTCATTTAATGGCCGCATGATTCACTTAACTTCAGTGATTTGTTGAATAATCATGCAATCAAAGGAGGGGAAGGGATTGGAATAGGAAGGAAGGAGATTGGAATTAGGGAAAAGGAAAGGGGAAAAGGGAAGGAAAGGAAAGGGAGATTGGAATTGGGAAAAAGGAAAGAAAAAGAGAAGGGAAGGGAAGGATAGGAAAGGAAAAGAGAGAAGGGAAGGATAGTAAAGGATAGGAAAAGAAAAGGGAAGGAAAGGAAAGGATAGGAAAGGAAAAGAGAAGGAAATGATGGAAAAGGAAAAGATAGGGAAGGGAAGGTTAGGAAAGGAAAAGGAAAGGATAGGAAAGGGAAGGAAAGGAAAGGAAAGGAAGAGAAAGGATAGGAAAGGAAAAGATAGGGAAGAAAAGAGAAGGAAAGGAGAAGAGAAGGGAAGGAAAGAATAAGAAAGGAAAAGGGAAAGGAAGGAAAGGAAGAGAAGAGAAGGATAGGGAAGGATTGGTTAGGAATGGAAAAGAAAAGAAGAGAAGGAAAGGATAGGAAAAAAGAAGAAAAGGAAAGGAGAAGAGAAGGGAAGGGAAGGATAAGGAAGGAAAAGAATGGAAGGAAAGGAAAAGGGAAGGGAAAGAAAGGAAAGGAGAAGAGAGGAAAAAGAGATTGGAATTGGGAAAAGGGAAAAGGGAAAGGAAAAGAGAAGGAGAGCAAAAAAGGGAAGGGAAGGATAGGAAAGGAAAGGAAAAGAAGGGAAGGAAAGGAAAGGAAAGGAAAGGAGAGGAAAAGAGAAGGGAGGGATAGGAAAAGGGAAGGGAAATTGGAATTGGGAAAAAGAAAAAGGAAGGGAAAAAGGGATTGGAATAGAAAGTAAGAAGAAAGGAGATTAGAATTGCATGAAAGGGAAGAGGAAAGGGGAGGGGAAGGAAAGCTGGAAAGGAAAGGGAGATGAAGAGAGGGAAAGAAGGAAGGATAGGGAAGGAAGGTGGAGAGGAGAAAGAAGGGAAGGAAGGAAGAGGGAAAGAGCATTGGAAGGAAGGATGGAGGGAAGGGTGGAGAGGAAAGAAAGAAAGAAGGGGAAAGGATGGAATGAAGAAAGAACGATAGAAGGAAGGATAGAGGGAAGGGTGAAGAGGGAAGGAAGAAAGGGAAGGATCAATGGATGAATAGAAGGAAAGAAGGTCAGAGGAGGAAGGAAAAAAGAGAGAGAGAAAGAAAGAAAGAAAAAGAAATTTTCCGAGCAAACACAAATCTTGCAAAGCCCAGCTTCCATACCCCAAAAACATGAATTAAATTAAGTCCCAACTAGGGATATAGATCTAGTCCTCGGCTTAACGACCACTACTCAGTCCCAATTTTTTACAGCTCAGCAAAACATTTGTTAAGTGAAATTTGTCCCATTTTACAACCTTTCTTGCCCCCATTGTTGAGTGAGTCTTCTTCAGTTCATAAAATCATATGGTCGTTAAGTGAATCTGGCTTCCCCATGGACTTTGCTGACCAGAAGGTCATAAAAGGGCATCGCCTGATCCTGGGAAACTATGACCGTCATAAATATGAGTCACTTGCCAATCCTCACAATTTTGACCCTGGGGAGGCTACAAAAGTTGTAAATGCGAAAAACAGTCACAAGTTGCTTTTTTCAATCCCATTATAACTTTGAACAGTCACTAAACAAGTGGCCGTAAGTTGATGGCTGCCTGCATGGTGTTTTTTTCAGCCGATCAACCCATTGGCATAGCTCCGGGTTCAAGTGAGCGTCCCGAGATCCTTTTCGTTGGACATTCACAGCTTCGCGGTCTCTTTTTCTCTTCTGTAGAACCCATGTCAGCCCTGCCCGGCTACTCAGGAGGAAGAGGAGGAGGAAGTAAGGGTCTTAACCCTCCCTTTGCAAGCCCACCACGCAATGGAGAAGATGGAAGAATTCGTCTACAAGGTAATCCGTCGGTTGTCTGAAACAGAGACCGGTTCCTCGTTCGGAGGAAGGAGAGGGTCATGTTCCCGCAGGAATCGGCGAATATTTCCCGCGAGAAACGAGTTGCCTGATGAGAAAAAATTGAGCACAGTCGGCATCAGGGGTGGGACTTTCCATGCCTGAGAAACGCCAAACTCGGCTTCCGTATAAGCCATGCAAGAGGCTAGGGGGGAAATTGATTTATCTTGCCCTGGTGCATGGCAGGGATGGCACCATCCCGAGAGTCCTCGATTTACAACAGAGCCTTGAAATTCTCCGTTGCTGAGCAAGACGATTGCGAAGGGAGCTTTGCCCGTGTTCCCACCTTGTTGTGGGAATCATTGCGAGCGTTGCCCCCTCTTACACCCGTTCTTGCCACGGTTGTTAAGTGAATCACCTGCAGCTCCTAACTACATCCCATGTCGTATATTTGAACTGGTTCTTGAGCGTCCAAATTCTGATCACAGGGAAACTGCAACGGTCGTTAAGTGAGAAAAACGGTCCTGGGTCACTTTTTTTCAGTGCCATTGTAACTTTGCTCACTGAGTGATAGTACTAGTCAAAGACTAGTCACTAAATGAACTATCAGTCATAAGCTGAGGACTAGTCCTCGACTTAATGATGGTTCATTTAGTGACCATTCAAAGTTCCGACAGTACTGAAAACTAACTTAATGAGTTTTTTTACTCTAAACAACCGATCCCCGTGGTCATGTGGTTTTACATTCAGGTGCTTGACAACCGTTCTTATTTATTTGTTTGTTTGTTTATTGTTTATTTATTGTTTATTTATTTATTTATTTTGTCAAGCAGTTATAAGATAACAGGTATAAGTATATTTATGACAGTCGTGCTCTCTCCCTGAGTGTCTCGCTTTGCGTCCTTTTGATGAGTCAATCCTGATTCACTTAACGACTTGTGACTCATCGAGCACCTTCACTTAAGAACCATGGCAAAAAAAGTCGTACAACTCACTTCAGGAACGTCTCGCTTAGCAACATAAATCCCAGGCTCCATTTTGGTCCTAAACTGAGGACTCCATCATCTTTTGGTTGTGTCCTCTTGCACGGTTATCTCTCTCTTTGGAGCAAATTTGGTAGTGGTCCCTCAGTGAGATTTGGGGGAGGAATCTGACTCAGCTTTTCCTAAAGAGCTGGGCCAACACCACCCCTAGACCGAGCTGAGTGGGCTCGTTGAAAATAACCAGGTTTTTGGTAGACAGAGTTAAAGATCCAAGAGAGGAATATGGGAGGCAAGTTAATAAAAAGGATAACAATTAAGGTACTGATCAGGCCAAGAGATGATGGATAGAAAAAAGAGAGGGTAAAGAAAAAAAGATTCTTTAAGAACATATTCAAACAAAAACATGTATATTAACATTAGAATTATATAGTGGATAATTATTTTATATGTATTGTGATAGGCACTAGAATAATATTTTAATACAAATAGATTTTTTTAATTTATTATTTATTTATCAAGCAATTATAAGATAATAGGTATAAGTATAAACATAGTTATGAATACATGAAATGGATACATTTAAGAAAAATAAAAAGAAACAATAGGACAGGAACAGTAGGCACGTTGGTGCGCTTATGCACGCCCCCTACAGACCTCTTAGGAAAGGGGTGAGGTCAACAGTAGATAGTCTAAGGTTAAAGTTTTTGGGGTTTGGGGAAGAAACCACAGAGTCAGGTAGAGTATTCCAGACATTGACCACTCTCTTGCTGAAGTCGCATTTCCTGCAATCAAGTTTGGTGCGATTGACCTTGAGTTTGTATCTATTGTTTGCTCTTGTGTTGTTATGGTTGAAGCTGAAGTATTCATTGACAAGTAGGACATTGCAATGTATAATTTTATATACTATACTTAGATCGGACCGAAGGTGGCGTAATTCAAGGTTTTCTAGGTCTAGAATTTCGAGTCTGGTGGCATAAGGTATTCTGCAACGAGTAGAGGAATGGAGAACTCTTCTTGTGAAATATTTCTGGACTTTCTCAACTATGCTAATATCAGATACGTAATGTGGGCTCCAGACTGATGAGCTGTATTCGAGTATTGGTCTAGCAAATGTTTTGTATGCTCTAGTTATTAGTGTAATATTACCAGAGAAAAAGCTACATAGGATTAAGTTAACAACTCTTAACGCCTTTTTGGCTATGAAGAGTAAAAAATGGGAATTATGAATAAGAACAAATTATGAATAAGAACAAAACATCAATTGGAAAATTAGGGAATGAACGATGATGGTATGATGAACATGCCGAAATAATATAATGATTAGCAGTAAAATAATAAAATTAAGAATAATATAAATATTCACAATAAAATTAAACAATGAGTAATTAGATAATGAAAGGATATATTTTAAAAATAAGCATGTATATGAATAGTAGGATTACATGGATTGGGTGAACGGAAGGAATATGAATAGATTTACTCTATATGTTTAAATGATTTTGGGATTGAGATTAGAATTGTATATTGAAACCCTGAACAATGAAAGAATGAAGGATGAAACCTTTAATATATACAGGTTGTGAAGGGTTAAATAAGGGAAATGGGAATAATAAAGCAGGTGAAAGATGGAAGGCATAAAAGAAACCTCTTTGAATAGTACAGTGACATGAATAAAAGTTAGAACAGAAATCTGAGGGGAACAACAATATACATATTTTAATATATCAAGTTATATGTAATAATTATTGTGGTTCGCCGGCAGCCGGCAGCGGAATCGGACAGTGGGGAAGAATGGGAACTAGTCTGGGAGTCTGGGGAGGACTGGTGATGGACGAGGGCCCTGTGTCCAATGCAGAGATGGGGCCAGGACTATGTAGGAGTGGGGTGCTGACTCCAGAGCCTTCAGAGTCTGGGAGCAGCGAGGCAGAGAAACGGGGGGAGCCTGTTCCCAGTGTGCTGTGCGCAGAGCTGCTAGAAGGCAAGAGCAGGTGAGACAAAAGGGGTGATTGCCCCTCCCCTAAGGGATAAAAGTCAGGCCAAGATGACGAAACCTTTGCAAAGTAATTCGATCGATTGCGAGTCCTCCTTGCAGCTCTGTGTACTTTGGCTGTTTTTTTTCTTGTACTTCGGTTCATTTCTTTTCTACTTAATTGGATACTTCTGTTTTTGGCAGCATTCCACAGCACTGGAAGGTGTGTGCTTATCTTGGGGGCTGTTTAAGATTAGTTCCGGCTGGGAATGAAATTAATTCCCAGCATTGCAATAAAATAGCTTTTGCTTTTAAAACAAGTTTGTGATTAATTACAATTGACGAAGCCTGGGTCAGAACAATAATAAGAGGGAGGTTTCAAAATTGAATGGTAGTAGTAGGAGATAACGTTTAAACAATAGGAAGCAATGAAAATGAAATGTAATAACTATGAATAATAATATGTTTATTTGTACTAAAATGTATGATACCCAGGTATCACGTATTGATATGTATAAGCAATAGAAAATTTTCAAAAATTGACCCTCTCCCCCCCGAAAATTAATAATAAATTAAGGCTTTTTGTCTACCTCGCAGGTCTGGGAAGGGCGATGGCGGGTCATCCCCTATGACGTCTTGCCTGATTGGCTGAAGGACAACGACTACCTGCTTCACGGACACCGCCCGCCCATGCCCTCCTTCCGTGCTTGCTTCAAAAGCATCTTTCGTATTCACACCGAGACTGGCAACATCTGGACCCATCTGCTCGGTGAAACCAACCATCGGTTCCAAAAAGCGAGGACTAACTTGCCCCCACAAAATGAAATACTGCTGACTGGTGCAACCAGATCGCTAGAACCAGTGCGAATTGGCAGCATACTGGCTGGGACCGAAATTCAAATCAAAGACCTTTTCATCCGGCCTGAAGAAGAAACGAGAAAGAGATCCAAACTGATCTAGTTACAACCCAATTATGGGCATTTTTAAAATTTTTATTGATTTTTTTCCCCCACCGTTGTTAAGCGAATTCAAAGTAATGCAGTCAGATTTCAAGCAGGACTAGAACTTACTATCTCTTGGCGACTGGTTTGTACCGGTTCTAATGATCCAGTTGTGCTGGTCAGCAGTATTTAAAGTTACCCAATTGGTTTTCATGCCTAAGGGGGAATTAGAACTCCCTCTCTCCTGGTGATTGGTCCAAAGTGCCTATGTTAGAACTAGAGCTTACTGTCTCCTAGTGTTTGGCCCAAAGTCACCCACCCATTTTTCATGCCTACGACAGACTAGAATTACCTGTGTCCTGGTGATTGGCCCAAACTCACCGAACTCGCCTTTCACACTAAAACTCCCAGTTTCCTGGTGATTGGTACAAAGTGACACATCTACCTTTCATACCTACCGTACAACTAGAACTCCCCGTCTCCTAGTGATTGGTCTAACGTCACCTAACCAACTTTTATGCCTAAGGCCAAATTAGAACTCACCGTCTCCTAGTGATTGACTTAAAGTCCCCCAGCCAGCTTTCGTGCCTAAGGTAGAACTAGAACTCCCAGTCTCCTGGTGATTGGCCCCAAGTCCCCACTGGCTAACCCTCCCTTTCTCCTCTTCCCTCAACAGGCTTTGTCCTCTTCCTGTGTCTTGGGGTGCTGACCATGCTGCGTCCCAACATGTACTTCCTGGCGCCCCTGCAGGAGAAGGTGGTTTTCGGAATGTTCTTCCTAGGCGCCGTGCTATGTCTCAGCTTCTCCTGGCTCTTCCACACTGTCTACTGTCATTCAGAGAAGGTGTCGCGGACATTCTCCAAGTGAGTGTTCCCAGGTGGGGCTTCCCTAGGCCTGTGTTTCGGGGTGGACTTTGTATTCAGAGGTGATCCTCGACTTATGACAGTTGACTTAACAATGGTTCCACATCACAACATTGCTTGAAGTGGGGCGGAGCCATGTTTGAAACTTTCTGAGCGGGACAGCCTCCCCATCATCCAAATTCTGACGTTCGGCAAGCAGCTTGTAATTTACATGATCAAAATAAAGATTATTTTAATTTTTTCTCTCTCCATTATAGGTTGGACTATTCGGGCATCGCCCTGTTGATTATGGGCAGTTTCGTCCCATGGCTTTACTACTCCTTCTATTGCTCGCCCCAGCCGCGACTCATCTATCTCTCCATTGTCTGCGTCCTGGGCATCTCTGCCATTATCGTGGCCCAGTGGGATCGCTTCGCCACCCCCAAACACAGGCAGACTAGAGCAGGTATTTCGTTCCAGCTCCCAGAATCCCCCAGCCAGGAGGCTTTTAGAAGGGAGGACTCCAACTCCCAGAATCCCCCAGCCAGGAGGCTTTAAAAGGGGAGGATTCCAACTCCCAGAATCCCCCAGCCAAGAGGCTTTAAGAGGGGAAGACTGCAACTCCCAGAATCCCCCAGCCAGGAGGCTTTAAGAGGGGAGGACTCCAACTCCCAGAATCCTCCAGCCAGGATGCTTTAAGAGGGGAGGACTCCAACTCCCAGAATCCCCCAGCCAGGAGGCTTTTAGAGGGGAGGACTCCAACTCCCAGAATCCCCCAGCCAGGAGGCTTTAAGAGGGGAGGACTCCAATTCCCAGAATCCCCCAGCCAGGAGGCTTTAAGAGGGGAGGACTCCAATTCCCAGAATCCCCCAGCCAGGAGGCTTTAAGAGGGGAGGACTCCAATTCCCAGAATCCCCCAGCCTGGAGGCTTTTAGAGGGGAGGACTCCAATTCCCAGAATCCCCCAGCCAGGAGGCTTTAAGAGGGGAGGATTCCAACTCCCAGAATCCCCCAGCCGGCATGTTTAAGAGGGAGGGACTCCCAGAATCCCTCATGCTTTAAGAAGGGAGGACTCCAACTCCCAGAATCTCTAGCCAGCATGCTTTCAGAAGAGTGGCCCTTCAAGCTAAGCTTTGATGCAAACCTTTTCCTCGCATACCTACGGGAGTCTCATTTCCTTGTCAGGGGTCTTCCTCGGGCTGGGCCTGAGTGGCGTGGTACCCACAATGCACTTCACCATCGCTGAGGGCTTCGCCAAGGCCACCACAGTGGGCCAGATGGGATGGTTCTTCCTGATGGCCGTGATGTACATTACCGGAGCTGGACTTTACGCAGCCCGTATTCCAGAAAGATTCTTCCCGGGCAAATTTGACATCTGGGTAAGTTTGTTGTTTTTTTTGGGGGGGGGGAGGGTGGAAGTTGTAATTCGACCAAAAAAACCCAGCAACACGGACAGTTCTATATCTTATGACCAAAATGGAGCCTCTAATGGATGTCTTTTAAGTAAGAATTTATTAAGTTTCATCCCATCTTAAGGGAATCCCTATAGTTAAAGTAGTAACCTGGTCGTTAAGCAAATCTGGGTTTTTTATCCGTGCATCGGAATGGTGATCATGTGACCGTGGTCGCTAAGGTGAACATCCCTTAGGACTCTGACAAATGGTTGTTGGTGTGAAAAATGCTTATAACTCACTTTTTTTTTCAGTGCTGGTATTATCGGGAGGTGGTATCCTTCAGATACTTCTTGTGATTTTCCCCATCTAGAATTGTGTTTTTGCCTTTCCAACAGTTCCAGTCCCATCAGATCTTTCACGTCCTGGTGGTGGCCGCAGCCTTCGTCCACTTCTACGGTGTCTCCAACCTGCAGGAGTTCCGGTACGGATTGGAAGGCGGCTGCACAGATGACTCGCTGCTCTGAGGATCGTGAGAAAAACGATCGCGGGAAAAAGATCGTAAAAAGTTCCCGAAGGGCTTTTCCGCCGGACTTCGTCTTTCTCGACTTAAAACCTAAAGATAGTGTTTTTTTCTCTCAAATTAGAAACGAAATTCGATGCAACGTTGACCGCGCCTGGCGAGAAAGGAGAGCGGGGTAGGCTTTTTCCTGAGGCCCCTCCGCATTCTGGACGAGACCGTGCCTGGCTCGTCGGATTCCTCGTTTGTCTCGTACGGCAGCGATAACTCTGACGATGAATTTCCCTGGGCTATCCCGCCGTCATTTTATCTTTCTCGACAAAATCACGTACGGTAAAAAGGAAAGTATTTAATATTTAAGAAGAAGTTTTACAAGCGAGGTGCTGCCCGGTCAAATTCCGCATCCTGACGCATTCGTCAAGGGAGCTACGAGCCGGGCGCAGAGTGGGATTCGGAGTTGCTGAGCTGCTGTGACTTTCAGTGTGGTGGTGATTGGAATAAACTGTGGATGGTGGGGTAGTGGGGAATTGGCTCGAGGGAGGGAGGGTGTGGTCTCCAAGATGTGCACGCATCTACACAATCCAAAATCTTGACACCTGAAAATTTTGCTTCTGATGACACAATCCTTTTGCCGGATTTTCCGTATCCCATCCAAGTCGCACACATTGATTTTTCCTGAGCAGCTGATTTGCTTTGCCGCACAGAAAAGAGGGAGGAGGATTTGAAGGGGGTTGAGTTTCTAACTTGCAAACAGCACCTTTGCCAACAGGTTAAAAAAAGGCAGAGCAAAATTATGGTAAGATTGTTGCTGAAGTGACACAGATGTAGAAAGTTGCCGTGTCTCGCAGTGCTTGTATCAGAAGAGCCCAGATGGTTGTGAAAGCGAATTGTCCACCTGAATTGTTCTTGCCAGAATAATCCTGCTTGGTCTTATTCCTACTCTATCCAACTTTCTCACTTGTGCTTGGTGGTTTTCTCGAAGATGTTGCACTACCCAACTACGGAACATCATTGGTGCTAGAAGAGAAGGAAGGTTGCTCTCTCTTTATAGTCCCTCAGGGGCCTCCTGCACTACGGCTGAGGGGTCGTTTTCATACTCCATGGGGTCCGGAGGCTTTTCCTTGAGCCTCCGGGAGAGCAAAAACGGCCTCCCCAGGCGCCGGAGGCTGGAAACAGGCCCGTTTCTGGCCTTCCCGAAGTTCCAGAGGCCCATTTTTTGCCTTCCCTGAAACTTCCACATGGGCCCTACACTTACCTGGCATCGAAAATGGGCTGCATGGAGACTCCTGGGAGGGGAGGGGCAGGGTGGGAGGGGCCAGCCACTTGTTGTAACAGCCAGTTTGCCAAATCAGCAATAAAATTCGCTATCATTTAGTTATTGATTCACCCAAACCAGGCCAAACTGGTATCAGCCCACCCCCTGAAGTCTCCTGTACAGTGCTGGGATTCAAAAAAATTTACTACTGGTTCTGTGGGCGTGGCTTGGTGGGTGTGGTGTGTCAGTAGGTGTAGCAAGGGAAGGATACTGTAAAATCTCCATTTCCACTCCACCCCACTAACCTGCTTTCCAGCTCCATTCTCCTATGCAGGGCAACCAAAGGAGACCCAACTGATCAGTGAGAGATGGGGGCGGGGCCAGTCAGAGATGGTATTTGCTGGTTCTCCAAATTACTCAAAATTTCTGCTACCAGTTCTTCAGAACTGATCAGAACCTGCTGAATAGCACCTCTACTCTTTTTGCACTGATGATGTTCTCTAGTTGGGTCGTAAAACATCTACAAGAAAAACATCCAAGCTCACAGAGCACCAAGGACTCAACAGTTGTCATCATCATCTTCCTCCTCCTCAAATCCTACTCCATTCTAGCACTGATGATGTTCCATAGTTGGGTCATGAAATGTTTATGAAAAATGGACCAAGCTCAGAGTACACCAAGGACCTCACAGTTGTTCTCTGCTCACTCCTCCTTTGTAAACTTTCCTAGTACTGAGGATGTTCCCCAGTTGGGTCTTGAAACATCTGTGAGAAAACAAACAACTTCAGAGAGACCAAGGATTCCACAGTTCGCCTATCTGCACGCACCACTCCCTTCTAACATTGATGATGTTTCATAGGTGGGTCATGAAATATCTCCAAGATAACCAGCCAGCTTCGAAAGCACCAAGGACCTACTGCAAACATTCTGTCTTGGTTTGTTCAAATATTTCCTGGGGTTCCAGTTTTGTACTTTCCAAATGTATATACCTTGCCACTTTCAGCTCTCCAGATTCTTGCAAGGACGTTGCACTTTATTGTATAAAGACCTATTAAGAGGGTGCAAGGTTTTTAGATGCAAATTGGAAAAGGGGCTGTCGAATATGGAGAGAACACATGGTCCCGCCAAGAGAATAGCTGCTTTCATGAGCTTGGAACTAGTGCAGTTTGATTGAGATGTAGCTGCTTTAATGGCCAGGGTTGAGAAATAGCTGCTTTAATGAGCTCTGAGACAGTGCTGGTCTGTTGAGATGTCGCTACTTTAATGAGTTTCAGATTAATGCTGGATTACTGAGATGCAACCACTAATGAGCTGGGAACCAGTGTGGAATGTTGAGCTGTAGTTATTTTCATGAGCTTCCAACCAGTGCTAGGGTTTCTTTATACTTTAATCAGCTCCAAACCAATGCTGGAGATTGAGATGCAGCTGCTTGAATGAGCTCCAAACCAGTGTCTGGTGGTTGCGATATAGCTGCTTGAATGAGCTTCAAACTAGTGACGGGTTGTTGAGATGTAGCTACTTTTATGAGCTTCAAGGCAGGTGTTGAGATAGCAATAGCACTTAGAGTTATATACTGCTTTATAGTGCTTTACAGCCCTATAAATGTTATTGAGATGCAGCTGCTTTCATAATCATTAAAGCTGTGTTGGAAGTTGAGATGTAGCTGTTTTTAAAAAGCTGCAAACCAGTGTTGAGTAGTTAAGATATAGCTCCTTTAATGAGCTTGGAACCGTTTCTGGGTTGAGAAGTAACTGGTTTAATGAGCATTAAAGTTGTATTGGATGTGGAGATGCAGCTGTTTTTAAAAAGCTGCAAACCAGTGCTTGGTATTTAAGATATAGCTGCTTTAATGAACTTGGAATCATTGAGAAGTAGCTGGTTTAATGAGCTGTGAGCCAGTGCTGGGCTGTTGTCATATAGCTGCTTTAATGAGCTTCCAGTCAACCAGGTTGTTGAGATGAAGTTGTTTTCATAGGCTTCTTATTGATGCTGGGGTGTTGAGATGTAGGTGCTTTAATGAGCTTGGAACCCACCCCAGGTTGTTTAGATATAGTTACCTTAATGAGCATCAAAGCAGTGCTGGATGTCACTAAATGAATTATTGTAAGTTGGGGACTACCAAGATTTTTCGTTTAGGATTCTTTGGGAGACCGGAGAACAGAATAAAAGTTTTGTGCTACTTCAACACTGCCTAAACCAGTTGTCACCTTGTTGGTCCTTCTGAGGACCGTTTGTGGTCCACACAACTTGGCATGCAATGGCTTTTCTTAAAACCAAGCAACTTGAAAAAGTGCATGGGGAATTCTGGGAGTTGAAGTCCTGACGGTGCTCGTTGGACAATTTTCCCATTCTCCACAGAGCAGTCGTCCATTGTGTTGTTGGTTCATTTAGGCCAAACCTTCCGAATCTTTCCTAAAAATTTATCATCATTTTTTTTATCGCTGATGATAAAAGCTCTCCACCCTTCAGGAAGGACGTTAACTTGACCTCTCGGTCTTCTCTTTTGAAGTTAAAGAATTAAAATCTGTTTTCCAAACAGTTCAAGCAGTCCTCAACATCCAACCATTTCTTTACCGACCATTTGAATTACGGACGCATTGCAAAAAAGATGGTTTGAGACCGGTCCTCACACTTACAACTATCACAGTATTCCCCACAGTCACTGGATCGATCTCTGGCTGCCTGGCAATGGCAGGTATTTATGATGGTTGTAAGGTCCCAGATCGCATGATTGCGAAAGTTGGAGAATGTGATTTATGACGTACCTTGGGAAGAGGGGGCGAAACAGGTTCGTAGGTGGGCAGTAAATTACACGGGGAAGAGTTGACTGACACCAATTTGCTTAGCAATGGGAAAATTCTAATCAGTGGTGCCCTTGCGCTCTAGCAGACATTTCATGACCAAACTAGGCAACATCATCAGTGCAATCCTGTGAAAGTCTGATCCCAATTGTGGTCATTAACTCGAGGACTATTTAGCCTTGTTCCCTGGCCTTCCCCACATCGTGTTTGATTTTTGACTTCCGGAGTCCCATTTTGGGAGCCAGGAACGGAAATGGCTGACTTAAAAGGCTGTAAAAAGTTTTTCAACGGAGCTCATCAATAAAAGTATGATGTCGCACAAGTGCCCAGCCACAAACGTGCAAAAGATTCATACGCCACAGCTGTTTAGCGGCAGGCAAGCAGGTGGCATCCGTTTGCAGCCACAAGACGAAACGTCCAGACATGTGAGTGGCCGTCTCAGGCTCTTCCTTTTGGCCAGCAAAATGAGCTGCTGACGTTTCAAAACACCAGGCGGGCACGAAGTGCAATGCCCAGAATAAAAATACAATTTGATCCTGTGTGTAACTGGCCCTTTGCAGAAAACCATCCATCTCACAGTCTAAAGATTAAACTTTAGAGGAAACTTTAATTTTTTATTTTTGTGGGGGCGGGGGGGGGCAGGAATAACTTGCAGGAAAAGATGACATGCCAATATTTCGGAATATTTACGTTTCTTGTAAAATCGCTACCTGAACAGCTCAGCAGATGCTAGCTATGTAGTCCTCAATTTACGACCGTTCATTTAGTGACCACCATTATAATGGCACTGAAACAACTGGCTTACATCTTCATTTTCACATTTAACCGTTGCAAGCATTCTCACAGTCACGAGATAAGAATTCGGTCACTTGCAACTGGCTCATGTTTATGACCCCATTTTCTGACCCTGTCAAGCAGTTGGGGAGGGGGGAAGCCCGATCTGCTTAACAGGCGCACGAGTCGCTTAACAACCACCCCGATTTTGAAGTAACCATGATAAAACAGGTTGTTAAAATGGGGCAAAGTTCACTTTAAAACAGCTGCCTTGGCTTAATCACAGGCTCGATTGTGGTTGTTAATCAAGGAGTCCTATAAAGGACCCAGATAGAAAGATTTCTAAAACTGATGCTGTGGTGGCCTAGAGGTGGAGCTCTCGCCTCGCAATCAGGTAGCTGTGAGTTCGATCCTAGGTAGAGGCAGATTGGGCACACTGAGAATATCTGCCGAACAAAAGTCCACACTGGCAACAGAAAGGGCATCCGGCCATGAAACTGTCCACTACATTAAATTGCCCAGAATTCACCCCGCAAGAGATTACAGGATTGTTAAAATATGATGATAGAAAGATTTCTAAAAACTATACTGGTGAGGCAACCCCCTTCCCCCCAAACAAAATGGTATTTAACAAAAAAACAAACGAGAGTTGGATTTTAAGGTAACAGAGCGTAATAGAAGTAGCAACTCTGTGTAATAACTTGAGCTATCAAGATATATATATATATATATTTATGAAAGGAACTAAAGTGATAGTTGGTGCAGAAATCTTATTAACACCACATTGTGGTAACGATTGGGATAATGTGGATTATTATGTAGGTGTAAATGTTCAATTATAAGAACAGATGTGTTTTTTCTTTTCTTTTATGGACAGAGACGATGTCGAAAACTTTTTCTTCTGCAGTTTGTAAACTAGCCAAGATTGTTAAAGAGATTTCTCAGCAATAAAAAAAACCCCTCCTTTTTAATTTGCATCGTGTCTGCATGCTGTTCTCACGACCCCTTGGCCAAGAGTCGGTTCTGCCCAAGGAATGTCTTTTGGTGACGTTGGGTTGCCAGAATTTTCAAGTTGCCCCCAATTTTACAACCATTTGAAATATGAACAGCATCGAAAAAATATAATTTACAACTTGTCCCCACACTTGTTTTCTTTATTGTGTTTTGCCGAAGTAAAGCCACAATTTGTAGCCTGGAATAGCAGTCGCCAACTGGTGAGCCATGGCCCACTGGTGGCCTGTGAGAAAATTTTGGTGGACCGCAGAGAAATCTCACCCCCAGAGCACCCCCCCCCAGAGCAATCAATCCAGATTGTGCAGAAACACAAGGCTATTCATCCCACATGGCCCGCGGGAACCCTCCCTGCCAACTCACTCCTTACCCGGCAAACTTGTCTGCTAAGTTGCTATTTTTCCTTCTTCCGACTGTCAGGTGTTCTGCTGGGCTGGGAGATTTAGCTAGGAAGCAGGAAATGGTTGGATTTCTAGCTAGCCAAACATCTCAGGACTGAAGCTTCTATTATTCAGTGCAGACTCATGGTAAGCAAATTTGAGAAACTAAGCTAGCCGATGGCAGATAGATCAATGGATGATTCTGTGAGCAACTCAATTTCCCTGCCTGCTTTTCCTGATTTTGGGTAAAAGTTGCTCTTTTTTAATAAAAAAAATTCAATATTTATATAAATATAATATTTACATACAAGCCGCACCCAACCAGTCACATGGCCATCAAGCCACACCCATAAATTAGGCCATGCCCACAGAACTGATTAGTGGTCCCTGGGATTTAAAATTGATGGCCCTTGAGGTCCAAAAGGTTGGCAGCTCCTGGCCTAGAATCTTCCCGAAGTAAAAGCAACAATTTGTAGTGCTATTGATATTCAACAGGCCTTGACGTCCAACAGATCATCTGTTGAAAGTTACTGTTCAAAGTTACAACCGCCCCAAAAAGTAGCATGGTCGTGGTCACATCATCAAAATTTGGATGCTTGGCATCTGACTCATATTTATGACAGTTGTGTCCCAGAGGTCATGTGATCCCCTTGTGCAATCTTCCAATGGGCGAAGTTGATGGGGAAGACTAAGTCACTTAACAACCGAGTGGCAAACTTCACAGGCACAGGGATTCGCTTTAAGAACCATGTCAGGATTCCGTTTTATAGTTACCACCAGAAAAAAGAGCAGTGCAGCAGTTTGGAATCGAAAGTGCATTCCATTCATATCTTGCAAGGATTATAATGAAGCAACTGGAGCTTCTGACATGCAAATTTCTAATTGCAGAGCATAATTGATGACTCTTGGCTACGGAGGTATTTTGTTGGAAAATATGAATTATGATGCACCCAGAGGGGTGGGGGGAAACCAGAGTCAAGGGTGACAGTGAATGACGTGTCTCAGAATCAGCTGTCAGGATTCCGGCAGTGGCCCTATTTCAAGCCAAGCTTCAGAAACTCTAGAGGATTTATTAGCAGCTAACATATCAGTATGATATGACCTGTGTGTAGCCGATTCTGAGACATATCATTCAGTTACCCTAGACCCTGGTTTTCCCCCAACCCTCTGGGTGTATCGTAATTCATATTCTCCAACGGAACATGTCCATAGCTGAGAGTCATCAATCATGTTCCCCAATTAAGAGATTTGCGCAGCAGAAACTCATCTCTTAGTTATAACTATTAATATATAACAGATCAGTCATCCAGCCCTTGCTTATCAAGGGAGACCGAGTGGAGCAAGTGGCCAGTTTTAAGTTTCTGGGTGTTACCCTAAAAGGGGGCCTGACCTGGGGTACCCACATTGCAGCCCTGGCCAAAAGGGCCCAGCAGAGATTCGACTACCCAAGGCTTCTCAGGAAACAACTGAATGAGAAACTGCTGGTGACCTTCTACTGCTGCACCAGAGAGAACATTTTAACTTTACTGCACCTGTGTCTGGTTTGCTAATTGCACAGGGACAGATAGGACAGCACTCCAGAGAGTTGAGGTCATTGCCCCTCAGAGGATCATTGGTTGCCCTCTCCCCTCTTTGGAAGAGCTTTATAGCTCCCGCTGCCTTAAGAAAGTTCAAAACATCCTCAAAAATCCATCTCCCCCTGGGAACTCTTTTTTTGAATTATTACCATCTGGCAGACGGTACAGAATATTAAAAACAAGCACAAAGAAGCTGAAGAACAGCTTTTATCCCAGGGCAGTAGTTCTGTTGGAATCTCCTGTATAATGCAATATTAATGCAGTATCAGGGGTTTCAATTCAATGTGTGGAGTGTGAAGGATGTGTGTTTATTTACGTGGTCATGATGTGCACTGAAGATGGTGTTTGATTTCGTTTTATATGGTGCAATGACAATGAAGTAAACTAATCTTTGTAAGATATGAATGGAATGCACTTTCGATTCCAAACTGCTTCACCGTTTTCAAACTCCTCCCCCACTTTCTGTTGGCAACTATAAAACATTTTATGAGTTGACACGGACAAAGAAGGTCGTAAAATGAGGCAAAACTCAGTCATAA
Source organism: Bungarus multicinctus (assembly GCA_023653725.1). Taxonomy (NCBI): domain Eukaryota; kingdom Metazoa; phylum Chordata; class Lepidosauria; order Squamata; family Elapidae; genus Bungarus; species Bungarus multicinctus. The sequence continues at coordinate 2,598,430 of CM042840.1, forward strand.
TAAACAAGAATTAAAATTCAGAAGGAATAAAATGACAAAGTGGCAAAAATTTTATTGGGCACAGAATAAACAGGATTCACTCCGGTCTTTTCACTCGTAAATATAATACTAGATAATACTTTCCAAATATTTCTCAACTAGAATTATTAATTTTTAATCGTTTTTAACAAATTCATGTTACTTGTGTTTTACTTTTTCAATTAAAAATTTATCCTACCTTTTCTGAGAAACCAAAAAGAACAACTTTGAGAGGGAATGATTTACGAGTTCTAGGTTTACCTAGAATTCTCAGCGGCGGTTCTACAGCCAGGAGAATTCTGGGAATTGAAGTCCACATACCTTGGGGGAACCTTGGTATGTGTAAGATAAGGTGCAGTTTATACCCCGATTCCACGTCACCGGCTGCGTTTGCAAAACCAACATCTTTATGTCGATATGGCTCCTCCAGACTCACGGTAAGTTTGAGAAATGTGAAGAAAAAAAATTGTAATGCTTGCTATTAAGTCTTTTGTCGCCCAACTCGGCGAATGGTTACAACAGCTTGCAAGAATATCAAGAAAGATAACAGTTGGCTTCGTCAATTCGGTGAGGGACTCCCGAACCCAAAGAGATCTAACAAAAATAAGCTGAATTTTTCTCTGACCGACAAGCCTTTAAAAAAAAGAACAGCAACCTTTTAAGTCTGCAGGACGTTATGTTCGAAACGAACGAGAGTCAATCTACACCGGGTGTCGGCAACCCGCAGCTCTGGAGCTGCATGCAGCTCTTTGGGCCCTCTGTTGTGGCTCCCTCTTGGGTGATCCCACTGTCTGGCCCTGCCCTTCGCCCTCCCCGTCACTCCTTGCCTGGCCTGAGAAGGTAAAACACAAAAAACAGAAATAAGAGGGAGGAGAGTGATCCATTTCCCACAGAAAACACCGGGAGCCACAAAATCTGGGTAGGCATGTCTACGTGAGAGTGAAGAGTTGGCCATGTTTTGGGGCTCCTGGTGTTTTCTGTGGGTGGGAAACTGATGCAAATCAGACTCTTCCAAGAAAACTTTTTAAAATTTACAGAAGGGGGGGCGGCCTCCTATTCAAAACCCAGCCTTTTGGGGTGGGGTGGAATTATTAAAAGGGATTTTGATGGAGGAACTGAACAAAGATGTAAAGGTCTAAAGAAAATAAAGTTACTGGTCCATATAGGGATGTTTAGGGAGGAGACGGGATACTGGCACCTAAGCCTTAAAAATACTCATTTTTCTTTGCTTGAAATAGGAAGTTGATTCTCAAACTTGGCACTTGAAGAAGGGAGGGCTTCCAACTCTCAGAACCCTCCATTGGGATTTCAGCTCCCAGAATTAAAGCTTGCTAGCCAGGGGATTCTGAGAGTTGAAGTCCTCCCCACTTAAAGCATGCCAGCTTGGGGATTCTGGGAATTGAAGTCCCATCTATTTTCAAGTTGATGAGATGCGAGACCTGCCAGTCTTGACCAAGAGACGAAGAGGGGGAAAAAATAAATAAGTGAAAAGCTCCATTTCAACTCAAGCTGGAATCCGTCTCGCTGACAAACCATTGTTGACTTTGACTGATCAAGGCATTTCTCTTCCTCCCGACAGAGTACACTTGGTGAACCCAAGTTATGAACCTGTCCAAAAAAGACCATTTCAAGCATGTTTTTTTTTCAAAATTCAGCCTCCACACCCTCCCTTCAAAAACACAATGGGCTGTCATCCCAAATTGTTAATTTGGGTACAGCAATACTTCATACGCCGGATCGTTTTCTCCCGACTGTTATTCTAAGCTCCGGAGGGGGGGGGGGAAATGAGATATTTAATCGCACAAGTTCCCAGGCCGTTAATCCATTTCCTTTCCCGAGAAAAATCCTTTGGAAACACTGCAGTAATTTAGATTATCTTTATATCTGAAAAATAAGACCCAACTGGAAAATAAGCCCTAGCCTATTTCAGGATGCTTCTAATATAAGCCCTACCCCAAAAATAAGCCCCAGTTAAGATGGTCAGCCACTAGAACACATTTGGAACCGTATTTTCCTGAAAATAAGACCTAACCAGAAAATAATGCGTTTATGAGAAAGTTTGTTGCAAAATCTGCCGGCATCGTTCCTGTTTCCGGGATGGGAAAGTTTGGGGGGGGGGAAATAGGAATTGCAGACTAAGGCGGAGTGTGGAACAATTCAATGAATCTAGGCCCAATTTAGGTGGCAAAGAAAAAAAAAAAATCCGCCGCTCTCATTTTCGAGGAATACTTGTCGCAACCAGCAGTCGAAAGTTGTGTTTCTCAAGCAAGACCCCTTTTACGACGGGAGCCGAGCGCATGAAATACCTCCACTGGCAGAGTAGAAAAAGGGCAGAAACACAACGGCATTTGCCAAGGCATCAAAAGGGGGTGGGGGGGGGGGGGGAATTGTGGAAATGTTGGATCCTGCAGGGAAGATTGCATATTCCCCACCTCGCTGTGGTGGTGGCCTGTCACTGCACGGAGCATACGTCCAAAATGCAGAATTGGGCTCGGCACGTGGGACAAGGCACGTGGCTGGAGAGCCAGGTCTCTGGGTGTTGCTGGTCCTGCTGGCTGGCAAACCATTTGCCCATACACAGCAGGCACCACATGGGGTAGCAGAAACACGGCTGGCATTCGCCCTCGTGCAGCTCCCGGCAGTTCTTCAGTAACTTGACATTGGCCCGGGACTGCATGCAGCCGATGCAGAGGTCTAACTCCTGTGGAGGGAACAGTAAGATCATTAGAGATGGTCTGAGCTGGGTGGTTTTCTTGCAGACGTCTCATGACCCAACTAGGGAACCTCATCAGTGTGAGAGGGGAGGGGAGGAAAGGAAGGAGGGAGGGAGGAAGGGAGGGAGGGAGGGGGAGGGAAGAAAAAGCAGGGAACAAAGCTGGACTGTGGGGTCCTTGGGGCTCTGAGTTGGGTGGTTTCCTTGCAGACATCTCATGACCCAGCTAAGGAACAGCATCGGGGTAGAAGGGAGGAAAGAAAAAGGAGGAAGAGAGGAAGGAAGAAAGGAAGGAGGGAAAGGAGAAGGAGGGAAGGAAGGAGAAGGAGGGAAGGAAGGAAAAGGAGGAGAACTGTGGGGTCCTTGGTGCTCCCTAAACTAGGGTTTCCTTGCAAACGTTTCATGACCCAACTAGCGAACATCATCAGGGAAGGAAGTGAGAGAGGGAGGGAACTGTGGGGTCCTTGGTGCTCTCCCAGCTTGGGGGTTTTGTTATAGACATCTCATGATCCAACTAGGCAACGTCATCCGTGGCAGAAGGGACTGTGCATAAGCAGAGAGCGAACTCCTCCTTCCCTTCTGGCAACGATGATGGCTCTCTTTTACACTCAAATCGATCGTAAGCCAGGAACCACCAACCAACCAGCCATCCATCCATCCCGTTGTCGGATGCCGGACGGAAACTCACCTGGTTGCTGGGAACCAGGTAAGGCGGGTTTCTCTCCACCAGGGAGCTGAAGGTCTCCAGGAAGAGGTCACTCAGGCTCTGATGGATGACCACGTTGGCCCCCTTCTGGATGGGGGTGTGGAGCTTGTCCTGCAGTTCCCCGTATTCCGACGAGTTGAGCCTGTTTGGAAAACGAAGGTCAGGTCCAGATGTTGGGAACAATGTTGGATTCCAAAATAGATGACAAACCGGCCCGGCTTTTTTGAACCCAAGCGGTCCTTGACTTATGACGGTTAATTTACTGACTGTTCCAAGTTACAACGGCCCTGGGAGGAAAAAGAGCCTTTCCCCACCCACACTTAAGGGATTCACATTCGGTGGCTAGTCAAACCGGCTCATATTTTTGACGGTCGGAATGTTCCGGGTTTTCTATGATCCCCTTTTGCGATAAGGAAGGCCGATTTGCTTAACAACCGCATGATTCATTTAAGGACAGCCATGATTCACTCAACCAAGGTGGGGAGAAAAGACACAAAATGGGACAGAAGTCACCGAACACATTTCTCACGTAGCATGACAATTGCAGTCGTATGTTGAAAACTACCGGAAAATAAAATACAGCTCGTCCTTGACTTACGACCACAATAATGCCCCAAAATTTCCATCGCTAAGCAAGACATTTGTGAAGTGAGCTCTGCCCTTCTGGATGGCCTCTCTCGCCACACAGGTTAAGTGAATCTCTACAGTCAAGTCAAAACAGTCGTTAAGTGAAGCTAGCTTCCCCCCGCCTTAACTTTGCTGGTCAGAAGGTTGCAAAAGGGGATCACATGACCTAAGAAGGCCGTGACCGTCGTAAATACGAATCAGTGGCCAAGGCCCTGAATTTTGATCACGTGACCCTGTGTGATTAACAGGGATTCATTTCACGAATCTGTGATTAAAATCTGCAGAGATTCACTTAACAACCGATTTGCTTTTGCGACCTTCTCGCCAAGCTAACTTTGGGGGTGGGAGAAGCCGTATTCCCTTCGCAACCGTGTGATGAAGCAGCTGCCAGGATTGATTTAAAAACCGGTTTATAACGCTTGTTAAGAACCAGTAATGAACTGGTAAGAATGTTTGGCAAATGGGCCACAACTCAACACGCCACAAAGCAGAAATTTTCAGGTCATAAAATCGAGGATTAAACGGAACAGCCTTCCAGATGGCTAAACTGCGCAGGCTCCAGGTTCGAATCCACTGCCCTGCCCCACCCGGAAACAGGATTCTGGGGACAACCTTTACCGGATGTCAAAGGCTTTCACGCGGGGATCGGCGCTGGCCACGCGGATGGTGAGAAACTGTGCCGGCACGCTGGCATCCAGCAAGAGATCCTGCTGTCTAGAGTCTATGACAGTCAGCTGGAGGTCCCGCTGTAGGGCCACGTGGAAGGAGTAGGTGGTGACTTTGAGGATCCAGCTGTCAGTCACGATCAGGCGGGCACCCGGCGGCCCCGTGGCAAACTTGTCAATCCGGCGGAATTCGGCATTGATGGACAAGGCCACGGCCCGCCAGTTGGCATGAGGGGGCAAAGCAAAGGTAGAGAGGGTCCCGACCAGTGGGTGGTGGGACCAGCCATCCCGCGACCAGTAGTAGGCGAAGGTGCCCGCGAGGACGAGGAGGAGGAGGGAGCTGGTGAAAAAGATTTTCCAAGGCTCGGGCACCTTGGAGATGGTGAAGAGCTGTTTTTCGGGTGCCGCAAAACACATGCCCAGGTAGTAGCCTGGGGAAGAGTGAGAGGTTGTTCGTTCTTTCTTTCTTTCTATTTCTTTCTTATTTCTTATTTTGCTCCTTTTCTTTCCTCCAACTTATTTCCATCCTCCCCTTCTTCCTGTCTTTTTCCTTTCCTTCCTTTCTGTCTTTTCTCTTTCACTTTTGCATTATTTTTGCTGTCCTGCCTTTCTCCTTCATTTCTTCCTTCCTTTTCATTCCTGCCTTCTTCCCAACGTATTTCCTTTGTTCCCTCTTTCCCTTTCTCTTTCTTCTGGTTTTTTTTTTGCTGTCCTGCCTTTCCTTCCTTCCTCCTCATTCTCCATTCCTTCCTACTTCCCCCTCCTCCCCTCCCTTTCTCTTCCTCTCCTTCTTTCCTTCCTAACTCCTCCCCCCTCCCTTTCTTCTTTCCTCCTCTACTTCCTTTGTTCCTTCCTCCCCTTTGGTCCTTTTTCCTCCTCCCCTTCCTCTTCCCCCTCCTTCTTCTCTTCTCCTTCCTCCTCCCCCTTTCTCCTCTCCTTCCTCCCCTTCGTTCCTTTTTCCTCTTCTCCTTCCTTCCTTCTCCCCTTTCCTTCCTTTTTTCCTCCCTCCCTCCCTCCCCTTTCTCCTCCTCTCCTTCCTTCGTTTCTTCCTCCCCTTCCTTCCTTTTTCCTCCTTCCCTCTCTTCCTCCTCCTTGGGGCTCCCCTCCCCTTTCACACACACCTTCCCTGTAGCCCCTCTTGGGGGTTCCCCCTTTCATCTCTCTCTTGGGGGGGTCTTCTCTCCCTCTGTCCCCTTGGGATTCCCCCTCTCCTTTTTTCTTCACCCCACAGCTGAATGAGGTGGGGGATCCAGAGCCAGACCCTAAGGGGGGGGAACAGTTTCCTCCCTCCCCATTTTCCTTTTCTTCCCTTCCCATTCTCCTCCTCTCCCTCTTGGGGTTCCCCCTCCCTTTTCTACCCCTTACTCCCCCTTAGGGTACCTCCTTCTCTTCCCCCCCTCCCCCAACTGAATGAGGAGATCCAGAGCCAGACCCCAGGCAGGGAGGGGAGGGGGAAAAACAGGCTCCCTCCCCTTTCATGCTCCCGTTTGTTGGGGGGGGGCTCCTCTCCTTCCCAGGTCTCCCTCACTTTCATCTCGGCTCTTTCCTGTCCCCTCCTCTTCGGAGGTTCTCCTCTCCCTCCCCCTTTTCTCCTTCTCTCTTCCTTCCTCTCTTCGGGCTCCCCCTCCCCTTTCTAATCCCCCCATCTCCCAGCTGAATGGTGGGATCCAGACCCACACCCTGAGGGCGAGGTGTCAGTCTTCCCCTTCTCCCCTCCTCACCTTGGGGCTCCCCCTTCTTTCACACTCCCTTCCCTGCACCCCCTTTCTAGGGGGGTCTCCTCTTCCTCCCTTCCTTGGGTCTCCCCCTCCCCTTTCTCCTCCCCCCTCCCTGTATCCCCTTTCTTGGGGGAAGTCTTCCCTCCTGTTTGTGGGGGCTCCTATCCCCTCCCCTGGGTCTCCCCCTCCCCTTTGTCCTTCCCCCCATCCTACACCCCCTTTCTCAGGGGGAATCTTCCCTCCCCCTCCCTTTGGTCTCCCCTTTCTCCTTCCCCCTCCCTTCTTGTGGGGGGGTTTTCCCTCTCCCCCTTCTCCAGACTCAGAGCCAACCCCCCCTTCTTCCCCCGGGCAGCCCCTCACCCAGGGGCAGGGCGGCGTGGGCCAGGAGGGTCCCGGTGCCCCGCCGCAGGTGGTAGTGGACGAAGGCCGCATCCTCGCTGCCCAGCCAGCTGCCCAGCAGGTTCTGCACCGTCAGGCCGGCCAAGTGGAACTCGCTGGGCGGGAAGACGAAGCAGACGACCAGCACCAGGTAGGCCAACGTGAAGGTAGCCGCCGTGGGGGTCTCCATGGAGCCCCTCAAAAGGAGCCCCTCAAAAAGCGCCCCGTTCTTCCTCCTCCTGCCGCCGCTCTCAGCTGAGGCCTGCTTGCGCGCGAGGAACTCTGGGAGTTGAAGTCCCGCCTCCGAATCGCTAGGCCGGCGGAAGCCCCGCCCACTGAAGCCTCGCTGGAGCAGAGCGCAGGAACTCTGGGAGTTGAAGCTCCGCCCACTTAAGCCTCGAGTGGCTAGGCCGCTGGAAGTAGAGCGCGGGTAACTCTGGGAGTTGTAGTTCGCCTCCGAGTCCCTAGGCCGGCGGAGGCGGCGCCCGCGAATCTGTGGGACTTGAAGTCCCGCCTCTCCACGGAATCCCCGGGCTGGATGATAAAGAACTCTGGGGAATCCCGCCTCCCCCACCTCCGGCAGCTCTTTCCTGCGACCTTTTTTTTTTTCCCACCTGGGGAACTCTGGGAGTTGAAGTCCTTCTGCCTCTTCCGCTTCCCCAGCTCTTCCTAACAGAATCAGAATCATAGACTGACAGGGTTGGAAGGATACCTCGGAGGTCATCTAGTCCAACCCCCTGCTCAAGCAGGACACCTTGACAGAGGCGTAGAATGACAGCTGCCAGCTTTCTTGCAAATTTACATCACGGAAGTTATTTGTGGTGTATACCTTTCACAATACAGCCAGGCCTCGACTTACGACTGTTCGTTTAGAGACCATTCCAAATTCCTGAAAACAAGGACCCGCTTTTGTGCTTGATTTGTCACGTTAGCACACACCCCCCTTCCACATGATCATTGGCGGCAGACACATCTTTACAATGGTCGCAGCGACCTGTGTGTGTGTTACATGTTCTTTTGTGACCTCACCAGCCAAGTCCGCGGGAAAGTCGGATTCGCTTAACGTGTCCCTAACTCTTAACAAGGGCAGTCATCCCTTTTAATGCTTGTCCAGCAAAGTCATCGAATTTGCTTGGAATGTCTCACTCAGCGACGGAAATGTGGATTTCAATTGTTGGTCGTAAGTCGAGGATATCATGAAAATAAATTTCTTGCGGGAATCTCCTGGGCTCGCATATAGGGAAGCAATCCTGCTGCAGCTGGAGTTCTTTTTTTTCCCCTCTACCCACTATATCTTTATAACCCTTGGCTTTCCTGATGGTCTCCCATCCCAAAGTACCAAAAATCTTCTTTCCAGGATTAGTTCCGCTCCGGGCCAAGTTTCAGTCCAGATTTTCAACTCAGATGAGTCCTCAGCTTATAAGCATTTATTTTTGGGACCGTTCAAAATGCCAATAGGGGCGGAACAAAGTGAGATACGACCGTCATAGCATCCAAATTCGGAGCTTGGCAACCGACTCGTACTTATGACAGTTGCGACGTCATTGGGGATGGGGGGTTGGGAGGCTCATGGGATCCCTTTTTGTGACCTTCCGACAAGCCGGAAGCCCAGATTTGCTTTCTGGCCACGTTCCGAACTGAACGACGGGCAGCGATTCACTTATCAACGATGGCAAGAAAAGGTCATGAAATGAAGGCAAAGCTCATTTTTAACAACCATCTGGCTTAGTGGCAGAAATTTGGAAGATTCAATGGTGGTCACAAATTGAGGGCTATACCAATAGGCAGTATATTTCTATCTGCTACTATTATTTTTCTTGCTTATTAATTTACTTTACTTTTATTGTCCTTACACCTCGTACAATAAAATCAAACGCCATCTTCAGTGCACATCATGACCACGAAAATAAACACAAACACACCTCCTTCACACTACGCACATTGAATTGAAACCCCTGATACTGCATTAATACTGCACTATGCAGCAGAATTCAACAGAGCTACTGCCCTGGGATAGAAGCTGTTTTTCTTTGTGCTTGCTTTTAATATTGTCCTGTACCGTCTGCCAGATGGTAACAGTTCAAAGATGGATCTTTGAGAATGTTTTGAACTTTCTTAAGGCAGCAAGAGCTATAAAGCTCTTCCAAAGCAGGGAGAGGGCAACCAATGATCCTCTGGGCAATGATGTTAACCCTCTGGAGTGCTGTCCTATCTGCCCCTGTGCAATTGGCAAACCAGACACAGGTGCGGTAAGTTAAGATGGTGCAGCAGTAGAAGATCACAAACAGTTTCTCATTCAGTTGTTGTTTCCTGAGAAGCCTCGGGTAGTATAATCTCTGCTGGGCCCTTTTGACCAGGGATGCAATGTGGGTATCCCAGGTCAGGTCCTCTTTTAGGGTAACACCCAGAAACTTAAAACTGGTCACTTGCTCCACTTGGTCTCCATTGATAAGCAAGGGCTGGATGACTGATCTGTTCTTTCTATAGTCCACTATAAGCTCCTTGGTCTTATTGGTGTTGAGGACCAAGTTATCGTCTCCACACCACGAAAGCAACCATTGGTCAACCTCATCTCGATAGGCAGACTCATCCCCCCTGGAGATGAGTCCCACCACTGTGGTATCTGCAAATTTAATAATATTACTGCCATGAATGGGAATGCAGTCATGTACACAAAAAGTATAGAATAAGGGATTCAACACACAACCCTGTGGTGTACCAGTGTTAAGAATAAGGGCTGAAGAGGTATGATTACCTAATCTGACCCTCTGTGAGCGGCCAGACAGGAAAATCCATAATCCAAAGGCAGATTGAATTAGAAAGCTCAAGGTCCAGGAGTTTAGACACTAGTCTATGTGGAAGATTTGTGTTAAATGCAGAACTAAAATCTACAAAAAGCATCCTCATATTAGCCATCCCACCCCCTGCTCTTCTAGATGAGTCAGAGCAGTGTCAAGAGTGATGACTGTAGCATCCTCCGTAGATCTATTTCTTCTGTATGCAAACTGGTGTTTATCAAATGTATGCGGAGGACCAGAAATGATGTGCCGGCAGACCAATTTCTCAGAGCACTTCATGATGATAGGAGTGAGTGCCACTGGTCTGTAATCTTTGAGGTTATTGATAGGGAACTTCTTTGTCAAAAGAACAATGGTGGAAGCCTTCAAACAAGATGGAATAGTGGATTGGGATAAAGACCGATTGAAGATCCTGGTAAAGGCTCCAGCCAACTGATCAGCACAGTCTTTAAGCACTCGGCCAGAGATACCCTCAGGACCGGCAGCCTTTCTAGGGTCCACAGCCCCCCAAATGCTCCTCACCTCCTGTTCCTCCCCAATGAGGTGGGGGTTACAATTGGTTGGTGGTTGTATTTTATCTGTCTCTCATGTCTCCAAAGCGAGCAAAATGATTCAGTTCCTCTGCCAATGAAGCATTCCCCTCAGCAGGGATGACATTGGTCAGTTGATGGTTTGTAATTTGTTGAATTCCTCGCCACACCTGCCTAATGTTATTGCTATAAAAATTATCCTCATCTTCCTCTTATAATCAGTCTTGGCCTTCCGAATACCTTTCTTCAGATTAGCTCTGGCAACACTGTATCTTGCCCCATCACTGGACCTAAAGGCCTTGGTTCTTTCTTGGTCACGCAAGAGGCGCTGGACTTTCTTGGTCATCCAGGGCTTCTGATTGGGATAGATCCTAATACGTTTATCACAGCGATCGTATCTGTGCAGTGTTTGACATAGCACAGGACAGTTGCAGTGTGCTCTTCTAGGTCAGGGTGGTAAAAGATGTCCCAATTTGTGTTCTCAAAACAATCCTGAAGTTGTTGGGAAACATCTTCTGGCCAAGATTTCACTGTCTTTATTATAGGCAGAGCCCATCTCCTAAGAGGGATGTACGCTGGTGCTAAAAGCAGTGACATATGGTCTGATTGTCCCAAGTGTAGTAATTATATAACTTTATAGCATGTTTGATGTCGGTATATACTTTGTCCAATAGGTTTGTTCCTCTAGTAGCACACTTAACGTGCTGATAGAATTTAGGGAGCACTGCTTTTAAATCAGCTTGATTAAAGTCCCCCGCTATGATATGCACACCATCAGGATACTTATTCTGCTGATTACTAACAATGTTATACAGGAATCCCAAAGCTATGGCAGTATTGGCATCAGGTGCGACATAGACTGCAGTAATCAAAACCACGCTGAATTCCTGCGGAAGATATATAGGTCTACATTTAAGAGTCATATACTCCAGATCCATGGAGCAGTCTACAGTCTTTGTATTGATACACCAGCTTTTGTTCACCTAAAGGCTTAAACCTTCCCCTTTGATCTTGCCAGAATTTCTACTCCTGTCCTGCTGGTGAGCTATGTAGCCTTCCAGCTCAACAGCTGCATATATCTACATATATAAAAGCGAAATACTGTAAGAAATAGGAAAATTCAGAAATAAAATATAGGTGAAGAGAATAGTATATTATAGCATTTAGACAGTTGCTCTATAGACTTTTGATGTAATCCTGCTGTAAATATATTTTCTAATGCATTTACTCATTGTTAAATATGTATCTGCAATCAATTACATCCACCTGTATCAGGTAATGCCACCCCTATCTCCTCCAGGAATTGGTACCTATTTCAAACTATCAAGGTCTTTCACATACACGTTTGACATAAAAGACCAAAGTGATCATTTAGGAGGTTTTATAGGAGAAGAGATAATAAAAGATAAAGTATTATCCTAACTTCCTTGAATAATTGAAGTTATATTTGTTTTTCAAAGCATCTGCTTAAGTTTAAACTTGGCACATTGTGATTTTAAGTTATAACCAGACTTTTACTTTGCATAGGCGAATAGAGATGCATATAATCATTATGTTGTACTAAGATGGCTGGAGAGAAGATGTCCTGAATGTATGTAACAAGTGTGGTGCTAGGAAATAGGTATTTCTTTGCTCTCGGACCGTTAGAAAGAGGCCCTGTTGAAGGGACATTCCTTAATGCCAAGTATAATAAGAAAAAGCCAGGTTGGCAAAATATGTGATGGGTGGTCATTGGGAGGTGTTAAAGGACATGATGTGGTCTCTACAAGGCGTTTCGGATTAGCTGTGTTCGGTCACTGGGTCGGTGTAGGAGGGGCATGGGGGAGGTGGTTTTTCTTTTATAGAAAAACTGTAAAATGTTTTTAATGTTTTGAAATCTTGCGGTGTGGGTCTTGGCTTGAACTTCATGTTGAGTTAAGCTAAGATCCAACCGCTCTTTGCAAACAGCTTTTGTTCTTCCTTTCGTTTGCGTTGATTTAAGGTTGCAAATAAAATCTTTGTGTTTTCAAGGATCCAAGTTTTTGTTATTTGGAGTCATTTCCAACAATACCACTCAGGCATCATCACAAAATCTCCAGAACCGTCAAGCTTACAAACTTGACATTTGGCACCTATGATCCTCTTGGCTTCTAGGGGCTAAGCAAGGATTTTTCGAAAGGACTACCAGAGCATTTAGAGTATTTCCTATATTATTATTATTAACAGGCTCTGATGCTAAGGAGTTCGACTCCCCTTCCCCATCTAAAAAGAAATCTCTTCCAAATGCAAAACACAAGCAGAGGAGAGGAGTTTCGGTTTCACAGCACCAAGCAGTTTTAGTCCAGAACAGTTGAGCTAAGCCACACCCAGGTTCCTTGCTGTCTCCTTGCTCACACAGCAAATATGGTTTCAGTTTCCAAACAGCCATCCTCTCTCTCACATGCTGACAGGATACTAGCCAGATGGATGCTAGTAGGCAGAGGCAAAATCCCCCACCCCTTATTTTCCTCCCCAAAACCTAAGCTCAACCACATGGTTTCATAGCGAAGCTAGTCTCTAATCTTTCTAATCCCTTTTTTTCAAGGGTTTTAGGAGTTAGTAAATCCAGGACGGAGTAAAACAATTAAGTTTTCAAGAGGTTGATTTATTAATTTTAAGCATGCACGTCTCCAACACATTATTTTTCAGGGCGATGCACACACAAAAATTTCTTTTATTTCCTGGATTGTGACACTGGGTACGGGGTTGTGCGGTCAGCTTCCGGAAGACGGCTTCTGCAAGGACGGAAAATCCACCCTCGTTTTTAGAAGTCGGGACGGTCTTTCTGCAACTTGTTGTAATCCATGTTGACAGAAATAAACTAAGGGGGGAAAATAAGAATTATGAAGAGGAACATTCCGTTTTTACAAAAAAGAGAAAAATGTGAAAGAAATGCGGGGAAAAAACATTTAAAAGCCGGCTGGGTGACTTTGGGCCAATCACCAGATGACAGCCAGCATGAAGGGTGGACTTCAACTCCCAGAATTCCCTGGCCTGCATGCTTTAAGAAGGGAGGATTTCCAAAAAATGTTGAGCGTCTATAGTTCCATTCTTAGTCAGAGAGAAAATAAAAATAAAAATCATTCACGTTGATTGTTGTTTGTTGGACCCGTGTCCCTCCTGGCTGGTTTTGGCCACTCGGGAGGTGACACGAGGCTGGTTCCAGGGTATTATAAACGCTTCCTTGAGAGAGGGGCTGCTACCTGCTGCCTTGAAAGAGGCGGTGGTGCGGCCCCTCCTCAAGAAACCGTCCCTGGACCCAGCACTGTTATCAAATTATCGTCCCGTCTCCAACCTTCGTTTTGTTGCGAAGGTTGTTGAGAGTGTGGTGGCACGTCAGCTCCCGCAGTGCCTGGATGAAGCGAGTTATCTTGACCCCCTCCAATCGGGTTTCAGGCCCGGGCACAGCACGGAGACGGCTTTGGTCGCGTTGGTTGATGATCTCTGGAGGGCTCGGGACAGGGGTTGTTCCTCTGTCCTGGTCCTATTAGATCTCTCAGCGGCTTTTGATACTGTCGACCACAGTATCCTATTGCGGCGGTTGGAGGGGTTAGGAGTGGGGGGCACCGTGTTACGGTGGTTCACCTCCTTCCTCTCCGACCGTTCGCAATGTGTGTTGACAGGGGGGCAGAGGTCGGCCCCGAGGCCCCTACTATGTGGGGTTCCTCAGGGGTCGGTGCTCTCGCCCCTGCTGTTCAACATTTATGTGAAGCCGCTGGGTGAGATCATCCGTGGCTTCGGGGTGGAGTTCCATCAGTACGCTGATGATACTCAGCTGTACATCTCCACCCCGGGCCACCCCAACGAAGCTGTCGAAGTGATGTCCCGGTGCCTGGAGGCCGTGCGGAGTTGGATGGGTCGTAACAGGCTCCGGCTCAACCCGACTAAAACCGAGTGGCTGTGGTTTCCTGCGCCCAGATACAGCCAGCTGGTTCCTTCGCTGGCCGTGGGGGGAGAGGTTTTGACCCCCGTGGAAAGGGCGCGCAATCTGGGTGTCCTCCTGGATGTGCGGCTGTCTTTAGAAGAGCATATTGCAGCCGTCGCCAGGGGGGCTTTTTATCAGATACGTCTGATTTACCAGTTGCGGCCCTTTCTGGATCTGGGCGCACTTCGCACAGTCACGTCCGCCCTCGTCATTTCCCACCTGGATTATTGCAATGCTCTCTACATGGGGCTCCCCTTGAAGAGTCTCCGGAGGTTACAGCTGGTCCAGAATGCAGCCGCGCGAGTGCTTGTGGGTGCCCCTCAGAGCTCCCACGTTACTCCGCTGCTTCGCAGGCTGCACTGGCTTCCTGTGGCCTACCGGATTCGATTCAAGGTGGTACTGATGGTATTTAAAGCGCTCCATGGCTCAGGACCTGGGTACTTACGGGACCGCCTGCTGCCATCGTCAACCTCCCGCCGCCCAGTACGCTCCCACAGGGTTGCCCTGCTTGGGGTACCGCCGCCTGACCGTTGTCGGCTGACGGCCCCGAGAGTTCGGGCTTTCTCTGTGGGGGCTCCCTCCCTATGGAATGATCTTCCCCCGGAGATACGGTCTATGACGGATATCCTGACCTTCCGGCGCGCGGTGAAAACTTTATTTTTTAATCAGGCCGGCCTGGCCCAGTAACTGTGTTTTAGGTTTTTAATTAAATTTTAATTGGGGTTTTAGTTTTTAACTTTTAAATTGAATCTGAATTAGACAGCCGGATTAAACTATTTAATTTATTTTTAACTATATTTATTGTATATCTCGTATGTTTTAGTAGGCTGTACACCGCCCCGAGTCCCTTTTTTGGGAGAGGGGGCGGTATAGAAGTTTAAACAAATAAATAAATAAATAAATAAGCGGCTTTTATCTTCTTAAGTTTTTTTATTTTCATTCGCCTGGCTGGATCCCAAAGCTAATTTAACTCCAGCCCTTTAATCCGTGTCCTTTCTTATATAAGCTCTCTTATAAAGCACTTTTTGAGGGAGGGAGCGCCTTGAAATCACAGAACAGCAGAGTTGGAAGGGACCCTGGAAATCATCTAGTCCAACCCCCCTGCTCAAACCAGAGACCCTTTTGGAAATATCGAATTAGCAAAGTTATAGCTGTGTCTGCAGTTCCATTCTTGGTCAGAGAAAGAATAAATAAGGAGAATAAAAGAGAATAAAATAATCGAATTGGAAGGGATCCTAGCCCAACCCCCCCCCCCTTGCTCGGAATGCCCTGGGACAAAGCCTCGCCATTGATTCACCATTGAAAACGCCCCCACCTTGTAACGGTGAGTAGGATCCAAGTTGTTCCACGGCTCCGGGTTATTCTTCTTATCCCATCTAGGAGGGGAAAAGGGAGGAAATAAGACACAATCACGACACTGTCTGAAGGGAGTCCTCGCTTAACAATTGGTTGCTCCGCTCTAGTTACACGACGGGCCTTTGCAAAACGACTTGGCACCCTTGAAGTTTTAATGGCCTCACCTCTCCCCCCGCCCCCCCCCCCCCTCACCCGCCCCAAAAAAGTACTGGGTTGTGATCTTAGTTTCTGGTGTGGGACACAAAATGCCCATATGGGGGGAAACAGGCTCACTTAATGACTGCTATATCCACTTAGCGTTTCATGATCAAACTAGGTCACATCATCAGTACTAGGGGAGGAGGGGGAGGACTTGTGGGGCCCCTGGTGCTCTCTGAGCTGGGTGGTTTTCTTGCAGACGTCTCATGACCCAACTAGGGAACATCATCAGGGCTAGAAAGGAGTGAGATTATATTGTTGTCAACAGAGAGCAAATCCTACACTCCTTTTAGCCCTGATGATGTTCCCTAGTTGGGTCATGAGACGTCTGCAAGAAAACTGCCAAAGTTAGAGAGCATCAAAGACCCCACAGTCCTCCTCGTTCTTCCTCCTCTTCTTCCTTTCTTTCTCCTTCTCTTTCTCCTCCCTTCTAGCACTGAGGATGTTCCCTAGTTGGATCCCAAGATGTCTACAAGGAAAACCCCCCAGCTCAGAAAGCATCAAGGACTCCCTCCTCCCCATGACACCCAGGGAATTTTGGGAGTTGAAGTCCAGACATCATGAATCAGTCATTTTCAATACCACTCTAATTTCCAACCGAGTTTTATGCTGAGTGGTTGTTTGCAAAATGCGGAAACATAGCGACAAATTCAGCTCCAGACCCAGAATTTCTTCCACCCCCCCCCAAGAATGGTGGTTTGCAGGATAATAAACCAGGTTTAATGCAGGCACGATGGAGACCTACCTGACTTCAGGACAGAACAAAGCCAGGCGCATCAAATACAGTCCGGCCCCAGCCACTGCGGTCCCCATAATTAAGAAAAGCGGAATCAGCTAGAAGGGGAAAAAAAAGTACCAAATTTGGATTCAAAATGAAAAGTCCTCGGATTTACGGCCATTTCGTGACCATTGGAAGTTTGGCCACTGGGAAAGTGAGCGAGGCCAAAACATAAGCAACCCAGGCCGTTCCATGCCTGCCGACCACAACATTGCCTCCAAATTTTGAGCTTGGCGTTTTACGAGCTTTCTCGTCACCATCGCTAAATGAATCCCCACCGGAGTTAGGTCATTAAGCGAATCAATCTCCACCCACCCCCATTGACTTTGGCTGATCAAGATGTTCGCCAAAGGGGATCGAGTTGTAAAGACAAGTTGGTTATCAAGTGTGGGAGTTTGGATCACGGAACGTGGGGGATGGTGCAGCGGTCATTAAGTGGGAAAAGCAGTCACTAAATGAGTGGTGGTAAGTCGAGGACTAACTGCCCCTTACTGGAAAGAGCTAATTGTAGAAATTTTAATTCTGAAAAATTAAATTAAAAATTCCCTTAAGGCTCAAGGTAGGTGCTCCTCGACTTACAACGGTTCTTTAGCAACCATTCCAAGTGACAACAGCACTGACAAAAGGAACTTAAGACCGTGTTTCACAGTTGCGACCATCCCAGCCTTTCCTGGGGTTAACATGATCAAACTTCAAACACTTTGGCCACTGACTCGTATTTATGATGATCGCTGTGTTCCCACAATCTTTCAATGATGTTCAGCCAATGTGGGATTCACTTAACGACTGCATCACTAACAGTAATCCCCAGGATTTGCTGAACGACAGCGGCAAGAAAGATCGTGAAAGGGGGCCAGACAGGCGGAAGCATCTTGCTTAGCAATGGAGCGATTCCCAATCGAAAGCAGGGAGAAAGGTCGTAAAATGACTCGCTTAGTGACTCGCTTAGAGACAGAAAGGTCAGTCGTAAATTGAGGACTGCCTATGGTTGGCCACTCCCTGTTGGATGGAGAAGAGATGAATGTTGGGATTAAAGACTGCCGCCCACGGGGGAAGCAACGACTGGGGGATGATGGGAGTTAGAGTCCAAGCAGATGCAAGCCCCCTCCCCAACAGCCTGCCGGGGATGAGGGGGCCTGGAGTGGCTGCTGAAAAATACCCAGGGTGAAAAGCGGTCATATGTCAGGTTCGAAACTGTTTACTTTGGCCATTCGATGAAAGGTTGTTAAGTCGCCCTGTATAACGACGGATGTAACTTAGGGAGGAGGCGGAGCCAAAAAAAACCACACTTTCCAACAGTTTTGGGCTCACAGCTCCTATGATGTACAGCCGATGTCTGTAATTGTGGGTCTTTCTCCTATTGTGCGTTCTTGTTGTATATCCACAAGCATAAAATGGGGCCTCCTTAGGTTAGGCTAGATGACCTCTAGGGCATGGGTCTCCAACCTTGGCAACTTTAAGCTTGGCAGACTTCAACTCCCAGAATTCCCCAGCCAGTTGGCTGGGGAATTCTGGGAGCTGAAGTCAGTCAGGCTTAAAGTTGCCAAGGTTGGAGACCTATGCTCTAGGGTCCTTTCCCAGCCGGCGTCAATCAAAAAAGACCACCATCCCCATCTTCCCCAGCTAGGCTGGAACAGGGAGGCTGGGGAGGATGCAGCCGAAAGCCAAATGGTAGCAGCCCTGGGATATACTGCGCTGGGTAGGGATGGGCATTGTAGTCCATCAGTGGGACTGACTGGCGTATATGGGAGAGATGGGAGGTGGAATCCCAGGTAGACGATGGGAAGTGGAGTCCAGCTAGGCTGGAAGATAGTTGGCCTGAAAGGGTGGACAGAACTCGCTCCAATTGGGGATGATGGAAGCTGGAGTCCCGGCAGATGAAACAACTCTCAAGGCTGTGGAGAATGAGAGCTGGAGTCCAGGCAGCTCAAAGATCCATAGGAAAGTTTGCATTGATTGGGGATGATGGGAACTGGAACCAGGCCTATAAAAAGCCCCACTGAGGGCAGGGCCAGCTGGGGAGTATGGCAGCAGGAGTACAGGCACATAAAAGACCCAGATAGGGAGATGTTCTGGCTGGGAATGGTGGGGACTGGAGTCCAGGCATACAAAGGACTCCTAGGAAAGGTAAAACTGACTGGGAAGGATGGGAGAGGGAGTCCAGGCCAAAGACCCTTGAGGGGTGACCGCCACCGGGGGATCATGGGAGTTGGAGTCCAGGCATGCAAAAGAACCTTAGAGTTGGCTGCTCTAGCCAGGGACGATGGGGCTGGAATCCAGGGACATAAAAAACATTGAAGAGACTGCCGCGGCAGGGGATTATGGGAGCAGGCAGGCAGTGTCCAGACAGGCAGTGACCTCTACGGTAGGTCGCTCCACTAAGGGTATTATGGGAGTTGTAGTCTAGGCATACCAATGACCCCGACGGTGGGTTACACCAGGCGGGGATGATGGGAGCTGGAATCCAAGCAGGCAAAATGACCTCTACAGTACATGATTGGAGCTGGAGTCGTTGCATAACAAATGACCCCGGGGCTCGGCTGCTTTGGCCGGGGACGGGAGTCCCCGGCATGCAAATGACCCCTTCGGGCGGACCGTCCCGGTCGAGGACGATGGGGGCGGGAGTCCCAGGGAGCCACTCACGCTGGGCCGATGCTTGACTTGGTGGCGGAGGAAGCCAATCAGGCCCGAGCTGGGAACGGCAGGGGATGCGGCGGCGGCGGCGGCCGGAGAGACGCGAGGCTGCTGCTGCTGCGACATGGCGGCTGGATCAATGTCAAGCCAGGACCCCGCGCAGGCACTCAAGTAACCACCTCGGCGGAGGACTAAGCATGCGCGGCAGCCACCTCTGCAGAGAACCAAGGCTGAGGCCGCTGTGCGCCTGCGCGACAGCCCTCCCCCCCCGCCCGCCTACCCAAGTGCGCCTGCGCGTTTAACTCGGCCGCCAGGGGGCGACAGAGACCGTAGAGGGAAAACAACGCAGAGAAAAGTCCTAACCTAACGAGGCTCGGGCTGGATCAAAAGGACAGACCCCACCATAGAGATTCCGCCTAGCACGGCGTTCTCTATGTAACCGGAAAATCTCAGGAGATACGATTTACGTTCGGCCAAAAAGGCGGGGCCAATCATAGAGATTCAGCCTAATGCGGCGTTCCCGTTCCCCATTGCTGCCTTTTGGGGTTTTCTTTACCGAACAAATCCCATTCAATGATGGATGCAGAATAGAATCTCCTCCTAGCGCGGCATGCTTTCATTCTACCTAACCGGAAGCTTCCATGAAATGTGGAGCAGTCCAGAAGGCCGGAACCTCCCCTCCTAGCGTGGCTTCCCTTTCAATAATAATAATAATAATAATAAATTTATTTATTTATATATCGCTCCTCTCCCGAAGGACTCGGAGTGGTGCACAGCCATACAATTAAAAACATTAAATATATAAAAGTTAAAACTAAATTAAAGACCCTGGCTGTAAAACAGTTAAAACCCCTCCCTTAAACCCTAAAATTTAATATAAAAATGACCGGCCTGGTCAAAGAGCCAGGTTTTCAAGGCACGCCTGAAGGTCCCCAGGTCCGTGGCTGTACGTAACTCCGGAGGCAACCCATTCCAGAGGGCAGACGCCCCCACAGAGAAGGCCCTATTCCTCGGGGTCACCAGCCGGCACATAGATGCCGAAGGGACCCGCAAGAGACCCTCCCTGTGGGAGCACACAGGACAGTGAGAGGAAGATGGCAGAATGCGGTCTTGTAAATATCCTAGTCCGATGCCATGGAGTGCTTTAAAAGTTAACACTAAAATCTTAAAGCGCACCCGAGAGGCCACTGGCAACCAATGCAGTTCGCCCAGGAGGGGCGTCACATGAGCGAACCTTGACATCCCATAACCACCCGTGCGGCCGCATTCTGTACCAGTTGAAGCCTCCGGATGCTCCCACTTGTGGGCCCCATGTAGAGGGCGTTACAGTAGTCCAGTCAGGAGGTGACCAGGGCATGAGTGACCGTGCGTAAGGCATCCCGATCCAGAAAGGGCCGCATCTGTCGAATCAGGCGAACCTGATGAAACACCACCCTGGAGACGGTCGTAATGTGATCTTCCAGGGACAGCCGTACATCCAGGAGGACCCCCAGATTGCGAGCCCTCTCTGAAGGGGGCAAAATCTCACCCCCAAGCCAGCGATGGAACTACCTGGCTATATCGGGACGCCGGAAACCACAGCCACTCAGTCTTGGAAGGGTTGAGTCGGAGCCTGTTCCCGCTCATCCAGTTGCGCACGGCCTCCAGACAACGGGACATGACCTCCATGGCATTGTTGGGGTTGCTTGGGGTAGAGATGTACAGCTGAATATCATCAGTGTACAGATGACACCTCACCCCAAAGCCACAGATGATCTCCCCCAGCGGCTTCACATAAATGTTGAACAAGAGAGGAGAGAGGACCGACCCCTGAGGTACCCCACAATCGAGGGGCCTAGAGGTGGACCTCTCCCCCCCCCGCCAACACAAATTGCAGATGGTCGGAGAGGAAGGAGGCAAAGCAACACGGTGCCCACAACCCCCATCCCCCCCAACCGTCGCAATAGGATACTATGGTCGATAGTATCAAAAGCTGCTGATAGGTCTAATAGGATCAGGACAGAGGAATAACCCCTGTCACGGGCCCTCCAGAGATCATCAACCAACGCGACCAATGCCGTTTCAGTACTATGTCCGGGCCTGAAGCCCGATTGGAAGGGATCCAGGTACGTATCTTCCTCCAGGTACTGGGGAAGCTGACCTGCCACCACACTCTCAACAACCTTCGCCACAAAGGGAAGGTTGGAGATAGGACGATAGTTGTTCAAAAGAGTTGGATCCAGGGAGGGCTTCTTAAGGAGGGGTCGCACCATCGCCGTTTTCAAGGCAGTGGGCAGCGAGCCCTCCATCAAAGAGGCGTTAACAATTCCCTGGAGCCAACTCCGCATCACCTCTCTGGCGGTAGAGACCAACCAGGAGGGGCAAGGGTCCAATAAACGTGGTGGCATTCAGCCGCCCCAGCAGCCTGTCTATACTCTCGGCGGTCACAGGGTCGAACCCGTCCCAGATAACCGTCTCAAGACTCGCCACAGTCACCTCCCCTGGGACCTCCCAACTAGAGTCCAGCCTGGCCCAAATCTGAGCGATTTTATCGTGCAAAAATCGAGAAAACTCCTCCGCCCTTCCCTGCAAGAGATCCTCCCGCACTCCCGGCCCAAGCAGGGAGCGGGTTACTCTAAACAGGGCGGCGGGTCAATTTTCTGCCGATGCAATAAGGGTGGAGAAGTGAGAACGCTTCGCCGCCTCTATCGCCACTAGGTAGGTCCTAATATAGGACCTAACCTGTGTTCGGTCACTCGGCATGACTGGCCCTCCAGATGCCCTCCAGATGCCCTCCAGACGTCTTTTCCGGCATTTCATCTCCCTCAGCTCCTCCGTAAACCACAGAGCCGAGCGAGATCTCTGCCAGGTCAGAGGTCGCAAAGGCACAACTCGGTCCAGAGCCTCGGCAGCCAGCCTATCCCAGGCGGCTACCAAGTCTGGCCGAGTTATGAGCCAGAGTTTCAGGGAATGGCCCAGGCTCCGTCTGGAACCGTTCAGGACCCATCAGGCGCCTGGGGCGGAGCCATCTCCTTGGCTGCACCTCCCTGCGGTGCAGATTGGCGGTACAGTCTAAGGAGAGAATGATCAGACCATGACAAAGGTTTGACAGCTATATCCCTAGCCGATCATTCAACCACTGTCCATTCAGGTCCAGCATGTGTCCTCTAACCAGAAAGCCCAGCCCACCGTCCATAGAGTCTGCTCCTAGGGCGACGTGCTTTTTCTCTACCTAAACGAAGTCTCCCTTATTTGATTAGCCGACCAGAAGGTCGGACCTCCCTTCATGGTGTCTTCCTAGCGCGGTGTCTTTTTTCCTCTCCCTAACCGGAAGCGCCTCTCCATTGTTTAGCCGACCGGAAAGTCGGATGCCCGCCATCGAGACTAACCGAGGCTTCCCTTTTCTGTACCAAGTAAACAGAAAGCCCCGATCACCGCCGAGAGCGAGGGAGGGAAGGAGAGAGAGATAGTCGCCTCTTAGCGCGCTCTTCTCCCTAACAGGAAACTTCCCTCCATTCTTTAGCCGACCAGTGGGTCGCACCCACTCACGGCATAGAGTCCCCTCCTAGCGCGGCTTCCCTTCTACCATCTCTACGAGAAGGCCGCACCCCTCCCGCCATAGAGTATCCCTCCTAGTGCGCCCGCACTTTTCCTCTCCCTAACCGGAAACCCCACCTCCATTCTTTATCCGACCCGGAAAAAAAGGCCTTCCTGCCATAGAGTACGGCCTCCTAGAGCATCTTCCCTTTCTTCTAACCACCTAAACCGGAAAGCCCCGTTGGCGCCCATAGAGAGAGAGAGACTAGCGCGGCTTGCTCCGCCTTTCCGAGCGGAAGTGCCGTATTCGCGAGGCTTTCCCTTTCCGCTTCTGGGGCCGGCCTCTGGCAGGGCTGGCATTTAAACTCCCGCCGCCCGGCTGAGGCGATTTCATTTCCTCCTCCTTCTCCTCCTGGCATCTTTGGCAGCCGCGGCGATGTTTAGCTGGCTTGGCGGCGACGACCGGCGTCGGAAGGACCCGGAGGTCTTCCAGACCGTGAGCGAAGGGCTGAAGAAGCTCTACAAGGCCAAGCTGCTGCCGCTGGAGGAGCACTACAAGTTCCATGAGTTCCACTCGCCCGCCCTGGAGGACGCCGACTTCGACAACAAGCCCATGGTGCTGCTGGTGGGCCAGTACTCCACCGGCAAGACCACCTTCATCCGGTAGGGGGCGCCCTTTTTTGCCCGGAGGAGAAGGAGGAGGAAAGCGCCAAAATTTCATCGAGGGACTACAACTCCCATCGTCCCTCGCCCGGCTGGAACCGATGGGCCTCGAATCAGCTGGGCTGGGTTGGGGAGGAATGGGCGTCGACCTTCCATGGTAGCTCTCGAATTGGGGGCCCATTTAAGGTTGGCGGGACTACAACTCCCATCGTCCCTGGCTGGGAGAGTCTATAGCCTTGTTGGCTTTGCAGTCATTGGGCGAGCCTCAAGTGGGGCCTCTTTGAAGGTGGGCGGGGAGGTTGGGGGATTACAACTCCCATGATCCTCCCCCAGCTGGGATGGATGGGGAGAATGGCCTTGTTGGCTTTGGAGTAATTGGGCGACCCTCAATGATTAGATGTCCAATTGGGCCTTTTTGAAGATGGGACTACAACTCCCATCATCCTCTTCTGCTGGGATCGATGAGCAGCATAGCCTTGTTGGCTTTGGGGTAGTTGGGCTATTCTTAATTGTTAGTGCTCCAATTGGGCCTCTTTTAAGATGGGGGAACTACCACACCCTTCACCCCCCCCCTTTAGGATCTATGGGTGAATAGCTTGTTGGCTTTGGAGTCATGGGCACTCTTCAACTGATGGCTCTTGCCCAGTCTTTCTCGGACGGGTGGGCCTTTAAGAGGGTTGGACTACAACTCCCATGATTCCCCCCCAGCTGGGACCAATGGGGAAAAAAGAGCCTTGTTGGATTGGGGGAGAAATACTTGACCCTCAAAGGGTGACTCCCATCCCGCCCGATGTTTCTCAAAGCTGGGCCCTTTCAGAGGGGGTGGACTACAACTCCCATGATTCTCCCCTCCCCCAAGTTGAGGTAGATGGGGAAAAGAGTTGGCTTATGGAATAACACTCAACACATACCACAAAGACACGCCCTCCACCAGGGATGGGATTCAACTGGTGTTACCTCGCTTCAGTGATTCTGTTTTGCCATAAATGCAATTTATTCGTGGGCTCCTTGACGCTCTCTTGAGCTGTCAGGTTTTCTTGCCAACGTCTCGTGACCCAGCTAGGGAACATCAGCAGCAAAGGAAAGAAGATGGATGGACTGTGAGGTCCTTGAGACGTCTCATGACCAAACCTCCAGAAGTTGTGAATGCGCCAACACTGGAAGTTTTTAAGAAGAGATTAGACAACCATTTGTCTGGAATGGTTGAGGGTTCCTGCCTGAGCTGGGGGTTGGACTAGAAGACCACCGAGGTCCCTTCCAACTCTTCTTATTCTATTCTAATGGCAATTCTGTTCTATTCTCTAATTCTAATTTCTATCCTATTCTCTATTTTGTAGACTGTATTTTATTTTCTATTTTTTTAATTGCAATTCTATTCTTTAATTCCTTTTTCTATTCTTTCTTACTGCAATTCTGTTCCATTTTCTATTCTTATTGCAATATTATTCGATTCTATTTTCTATTTCTAATTGCTATTCTATATTCTATTGATTCTATTTTCTATTCTTTCTAATTGCAATTCTCTTCTGTTCTATCTTTCTAACTGCAATTCTATTATGTTTTCTATTTCTAATTGCTATTTTATTCTATTCTCTAATTTATTTTCTATTCTTTCCAATTGCAATTCTGTTCTTTCAATTCTATTTTCTATTCTTTCTAACTGCAATTCTGTTCTATTCTGTTTTCTATTCTAATTTTAAATCTATTCTTTCTTTTATATTCTTTCTAATTGCAATTCTATTCTCGAATTCTATTGTCTATTCTTTCTCATTGCTATTCTTTTCTATTTTCTATTCTTTCTAACTGCAATTCTGTTCTATTCTTTCAATTCTATCCTATACCATATTCTAGTATCGATTGTATTCTATATTTTGTAGTCTCCTCTATTCTGTTTTCGATTCAATTCTGTTTTCTGTTCTATGTTCTATTTCTTCTTTGGATTCCTAATTTCTATTCCATTCATTTATTTTATTTTAGTTTTTATTTTCATTCTATTTTATTGTTTTATTTTTTATTTTTACTTATTCTATTTTATTTTTATTTTTTATTATTTTACTGTTTTATTTTATTTCTTTGGTTTTATTTTTATTTTTTAATTTGTTTTATTTATTGTATTGAATTTTATTTTTTTCTTATTAATTTTCATTTTATTTTCTGGGGAGGGGGTGTTTCCTTAAAACAAGATTCTCGCCACTTCGATTTTGTGTCCATTCCACATTGAGTTGAAATCAAACAGAATGTCCTGGAGTTATGACCGTCTTAAGCTGTGCCCACAATGGTCATAATTCAATCGTGCTCATTTCTGATCACATTTCTGTTCCAATTTTATTATCCTTTTTTTATGATGGTCGTTAAATGAACACCGTGCTTGTTAAGCAAATCCATTGTTGGATGGGGGTGTGTGTGGAAATAAATCCCGGGTTTGGGCACAAATGTAAATTGTGATCAGATGTCCATGGGAACTGAACCCCCAACTCTTCCATTGCAATGCGATAGTCCTCATTTTACGACCACAATGAAACACACCCTGCCGTTTCTGTCATTAAGAGACATGCGAAGTCATTGTGGGGCCCATTTTGGGGGACTGTTCCTGCCAGCGCCATGCAGAGCTGCCGTTGCTCCTTTGGGTCATGTGGTTGTTAAGTGAATCCAGTATTTCCCCCCCCCCCCCCAAATTACTCATTGGAAGGTCGCAATTTCAGATCTGTGTTTTTCCAGCCTTCTTGTTTAATACCTGATAAATCTGATTTATCTTTCTTCTTTAATAATTCTCCTGATCTTTGAACCAGGTTTATTGTCACTACTATGAACCTTGGTATACCTTTCCTTGGTTTGGCACAAACTACATTTTAACCACAGTTAATGATTAATCAAATGCACGGTCATTAATAAAAGAGCTCAGCTGGGGGGGAGTTTCCACCGATTTATTATTATTTTACAATGTGCCTTGTCGTCTTTGTCCCAATGTACAATCACCCTGCAGAAGGTTGAAATAGGAATTCAAACAAACCAGGTTTAATTAGGATTGGTTCCCCCCACTTTTGGTGTACCAGATAAGGATTATGGTCTTTTGAGTGGCTTTGAAGAGAGGCTTGTTGGGGATTGGTTTGTAGTTTCCACAAGTCATAAATTGGGGGGGGGGGGAGTTTAAAAGTTGCATTGGGAAGCCAATGGAGAGCCAAGACCTCAGTTTAATGCAGGCTTTTTTAAAAAAACTGGGTTTAATGTGGGAGACGGAAAATAGTCAGGCTGCATGCAAGCATGCTTGGCTGGGGAATGCCAGGAGTTGAATGCCGAGGTTGAGAATGGGATGGAGAGATGAATGGGAGAGAACGAGACAGAGCGAGAGAAAGAAAGAGGGAGAGAAAGAGGAGAAAAGGGGAGAAAGAGACAAAGGAAGATAAAAATAGTTCATTTCAACATGTTGCCTGGGGGAAGTTCTGGGACTTGCAATCCACCCACCCATGTTGGCCAAAGTTGAGAAACAGACGGATGGAGAAAGAGAGAGACGGAGAAAGAGAAACGGGGGGGGGGGGGGGGGTAGAGAAAAAGATCAGAGAAAGAAAGAGACAAAAGAGAGAGAAATTAGTGCTTCTCGACATGCTGCCTGGGGAAATCTGGGAGTGGAAGTCCTCCCTTCTTCCAGCAGCCAAGATAGACAAACCCTCTTCCAGAGAAACCGAGATCAGAGTCGGTCTGTTTTTTTAAGGCCAGCCAAGCACAGCTGGAAATGCCGGTCCAGTTCTGGGCTTCTCCAGCTGTGCCTTGACATTCTCCTCCTCCTTGCTGGAAAAAATAAAATTCAATCCAAGTCTCTTCCATCAAAGCTGGCTTGTCATTTCCATTCCTCCTCTTAAGCCGACTTGTTTGTCTGCTGTGTCAGATCCACTCGGTCATCTTCCACCATCATCCCTCCTCGGCTGCAATACAAAACCACATTCCGCATTGCCGATTCAGCCCCGATCCAGGCCATCCTCGACTTACGACCCGTCACTGAGCGAGACTGTCATTAAGCAAGTTGGGCCCCCATTGGACCCCCTCACTCGCCACCGTTGTTGAGGGATGTGAAGTAAATCTTTGCTGCTTGTTCACTTCAGGTAGTCCTCGAGTTAGGACCGCAGCGGAGCCCAATATTTTGGTCACTAAGTGAAATATTTGTTAAGGAGTTTTGCCCCATTTTACAACCTTGCTTGTCACGTATCTTCATGTTTGGTTTCTGGTACCAATGATGGCTTGTCTACTTGATATCTGGTTTCTGGTACCAGTGGTTTCTGTGCTTGATGTCTGCTTTCTCTAACCAATCATGGCTTGTCTACTTGATGTCTGGTTTCTCATGTCAATCATGGCTTGTCTGATCTGGTTTCTGATACCAATCATGGCTTGTGTACTTGATGGCTGGTTTCTGATACCAAACATGGTCTGTCTACTTTCTCATGCCAGTCATGGCATGTCTGCTTGCTGTTTGATTTCAGGACAAATGATGGCTTGTCTGCTCGATGTCTGATTTCTGTTACATAACTTGTGTGCTTGATGTCTGGTTTCAGGTACAAATGGTGGCTTGTCTGCTTGATGTCTGGTTTTAGGTACCAATGGTGGCTTATCTGATGTCTGGTTTCAGATACCAATGGTGGCTTGTCTGCTCAATGTCTGGTTTCTGGTACCAATGATGGCTTGGGTACTTCATATCTGGTTTCAGGTACCAATCATGGCTTATCTACTCGAACTTTGGTTTTTAGGTACCTGCTGGAGCAGGATTTCCCAGGGATGCGGATCGGTCCCGAACCCACAACGGACTCCTTCATCGCGGTGATGCAGGGCGATGTGGAAGGGATCATCCCTGGCAACGCCCTTGTGGTGGATCCCAAGAAGCCCTTCCGGAAACTCAATGCCTTCGGCAACGCCTTCTTGAACCGGTCAGTTCCAGACTGGTTTGACTGGGGGAAACTGGTTTTTGAGGGAAAGCTGGGTCAGGCGAACTCACTCTCCATCGGTTCTTCCAGGTAGAAGAGCCTGGTTTTCTGATCTGTCAGTCACCTTTTTTTTCAGTTACCCCGAAAATAAGACCGGGTCTTATATTATTTTTTTGCGCCAAAAGACGCATGAGGGCTTATTCTCCAGTTGGGTCTTATTTTGTGGGAAATACGGTACTAAATGCGTCCGTCTGGCTGACATTCCTAACGGGGGATTATTTTCAGGGTAGGGCTTCTATTACGAGCATCCTGAAAAAAAATCATGCTGGGCCAGGGGTCTGGTTCCCCCACCATAGACTCTCCTCCTAGCACGGCATCCTTTTTTCCTCTACCTGTCCTAACTGAAAGCCCTGTCAATTGTGGAGCCAACTAGTGACAGGGAGCCGCAGCAGACGGATGAAAGAGCCACATGCTCCAGAGCCGCAAGTTGCCAACAGCTGGGGCTTATTTTCCAGATGGGTCTTATTTTCAGGGAAGCCAGATGCTTCTAACTGACTGCAGGTGGTCCTCGCTTAGTGACCGCTCCACTTAACAACTACGGTTAGAAAGGCCATCTCATGACCTGATTTTGGAGTTCTCTCTTTCTCTGTTTCCATCTCTCATTCTCTCTTTCTCCCCCCCTTCTATTTCTCTCCTTTTCGCTCTCATTCCCTCTTGCTCATTTTCTTTCTCTCATTTTCCCTCCCTCACTCACTTTTTATCTCCCTTTTCTCTTTCATTCTCCCTCTCTCTCCCTAACTCTCTTTCTCTCATATTTTCTTCAACTTTTTTTCTCTCACTCATTCTCTTGTTCCTTTTCTCTTTCTCTTTCATTCTCTCTCTTTCATTCTCTCTCTCATCTTCCTTCCCTCCCTCCCTCCCTCTTTACCTCTCTTTTTCTTTATCACTCTCTAAATCTCTCCATCTATTTCTCCTTCTCTCTCTCTCTCTCTCTCTCACACACACACACACACACAAAAACACACAAAATTCTGTTTTTCTTTTCTCTCCAATAATTGAAGGTTTCTCCCCCTTTTTCCCCCTCAGATTTGTGTGTGCCCAGTTGCCAAATGCGGTCCTGGACAGCATTAGTGTGATTGACACCCCCGGCATCCTCTCCGGAGAGAAACAAAGGATCAGCCGAGGTGATTCCATGTTTCGGGGGGTAGTGGAGGTGGGAGTGGAGGGAATGTTGAATTAGGATAAGTTAATCAGAAGAGAGAATTGGAAGGGACCTTGGGGGGGAGAGGGGGGTCATTCAGTCCAGCCAGGCGTGGCCATGGGCGCGAATCAGGCACTCTGTGAAGTTACACACACACACACACACACACACTCACTCTGCCCTCTTGTCGGGAGGAAAAATAATTCTGTTTTTTTCCTTCCTTTTTGAGGATGTTCCCATCCTCAGCTACGTGGATTGAAATGTTGACTTTGGCGAAAGAGAGAAAAAATAAAAAAATAAAAATTCAGTTTCTGTGGATATTCTTAGTCATCCAGGTATAGGGTCTCCTGCCTAAGCAGGGGGCTGGACTAGATGACCTCCAAGGTTCCTTCCAACTTTGTATTTCTGTGATTCTATGAATCACGGCTTGGGCGAAGATGGGTAAAACCGGCATTCTGTACTTCTCTCTCCACCCCCCATGTCCAAATTGGGTCTATAACGGGCTCACTGCAGCTGGGTGGGCGTGGCTGAGTAGGTGTGGCCATCTAAGTTCACTTAGGTGGGCCTGGCCATCTGAGTGCCCCCCGAGTGGGCGTGGCTATGGGCGTGGCCAACTGCCAGGTGGGCGTGGCCAACTGCCAGGTGGGCCTGGCCATCTGAGTTCCCTCAGGTGGGTGCATCCATCTGAGTGGGCGTGACCTCCTCTGCTCCCCCACCCCTGGGTGGACATGGCCGAGTGGGTGCAACCCCTTTGAATTCTGGCCATTTGTGTGCCGCCAGCTGGGTATGGCCAAAATGGATCGTCGTCAGTCATGAAGACGGCTGGATATTTTCCAGTCAGCGGATGACCTTTTTTCATTTCATTTCATTTCATATATTTGAAGATCGGGAGATCTTTCTGATTGATTCTGCAACTGCTCTTCATTGGGACTGCCGGAAGAAATTAATAATAATAGTAATAATAATTATTATGTGCAAATAATAATTAGGGCTTATTTTGGGTATAGGACTTATATTGGGCACACATGGAAAATCAAGCTAGGACTTACTTTCAGGATACGGCATATTTTTGGGTACCAAAATGATGATGATGATGATGTGTGAATAATATTAATAATACTTTGCTAATAATAATAATAATAAACACTGGCAGCAACCTGTATCAACCACTAGCACTGGTCACTGGCTTTTATGATAAGTTTTTAAATGTTCAGTTGACGGAGTTTCACTTTTTTAATGAATAAAAAAGATCATCGTCATCATCATATTTATGATAGATTTTTAAATGTTTTAGTCGACTGAGTTTCATGTTTCATGAATAAAAGAGATCATAGTAATTTTGCAAGCTGTCTTTGGCGTAATTCTCTGTCAGCAAATATCCTTTACTTCTCTCCCCAACACCAACACCCCGGATCGTTCTAAAATCTAAATTATGTAAGACGATGTTCTTCCAAAAGCTTCATTGTGGTTTTATTAAATAATAGATAGCATCGCGATCGTGAGATATACCGGAAATCGATAATATGCAGAATTTAATGGAAAGTTTACAATTACTTCAAATGAAATAAGAGCTTCCAGATCTTTGGAATAGGAGTGCCGATACATATTTAATTGAATTGGAACTTAACTTCCATAGCAGCAGAAGAACAAGAGTGGGAAGGGAGCTTAGAAGGTCATCTAATCCAACCCTCCTCCCCACCCCCGCCCTAGCAGGAGACTCTACACCATTTCTGATAGTTGGGGCAGTCCAATCTCTTCTTGAAAGCTTCCAGTTCGTTTCATTTAATAATTTTGTTTAATAGATTGAATTGGTTTCATTTAAACTATTTAATGTAATTTAATTTATGACTTGAGTTATGGAATCTCATCTCATGTCATGATTTAATTTTGTTTTCTATTTGATTGAATTTAATTCTGTAATTTAGTTCAATTCAATTTCATAATGGATTTCATTTTGTCATTTCATTTAATTGCTTAACTTTCATTAATTTAACTTAATTTTTAAATTCTTTGTTTAATGTAATGATTTCATTTCTTTTTGGTTTTAATCTATTCTTTATTTAATTTAATAGTTTTACATTTTAACTTAATTTAATTTAACTTTTTTATTGAATGTAATTCAACATCAGTTAATGTAATTAATTTAACATTGGTTTAATTAATTTATTAGTTATTTAATTTGATTTTAGATATTATTTGATGTTTCATATTATTTTACATTTTATTACATTTTGTTTTATAATTGAAAATATTTTCAATTTTTTAATTTAATTTTTAATTAATTTAATCTGATTTTTTAAAAACCAAATTAATGGTTTTAATCAAATTTTTAATTTTATTTTTTAATTTTATTTCTAATTAAATCTCTTGGTCACCCATCTTATGTAAAATAAAGGGGAATTTTGAGTGGTTTACATTGTTGAAAAGCATAACTATAGAAAACCTACATATTAATATTTTTAAAATAACAAAATTCAAGGCAAATATACCTATACCTATACGGGACTAGGACTCCCCATCTCCTGATGATTGGACCAAAGTCACTCATCTGTCTTTCATTCACGTCTAAGAAGGGACTGGAACTCACTGTCTCCTAGTGATTGGCCCAAAGTCATCCATCCGACTTTCATATCCAAAGCGGAACTAGAACCCCCCATCTTCTGCTTCTTGGCCCAAAGTCACCCAGCTGTCTTTGCTGTCTTGAAGGCTAGAGATTAGAACTCCTGAACGCCTGGTTCTTTTCCTCACTTGTCTTTTAAAAAAATTCCCTTCTTTTTTTCGTTCTCCCCCTCCCCCGGCCAGGCTACGATTTTGCCGCCGTCTTGGAGTGGTTCGCTGAGCGGGTGGACCGCATCATCCTCCTCTTTGACGCCCACAAGCTGGACATCTCCGACGAGTTTTCGGAGGTGATCAAAGCCCTGAAAAACCACGAGGACAAGATGCGCGTCGTCCTCAACAAGGCCGACCAGATCGAGACCCAGCAGCTCATGCGCGTCTACGGTGCCCTGATGTGGTCGCTGGGGAAGATCGTCAACACCCCCGAGGTCATCCGGGTTTACATTGGCTCCTTCTGGTCTCACCCGTTGCTCATCCCGGATAACCGGAAGCTCTTCGAAGCTGAGGAGCAAGATCTTTTCCGCGACATCCAGAGCCTGCCCCGGAATGCTGCGCTACGGAAACTCAACGACCTCATTAAACGGGCCCGCTTGGCCAAGGTGAGAACAAGCACGCAGAAGAGTTTGGGTAGTAGTGGGAGGTTGTTTGGGTAGATCTCCTGCTTCTGCTCCTTTTCCTTCATCTCCACCTTCTCTTCTTCTTCTCTTCCTTCTCCTACTGTTTCTTCTCCTCTTCCTTCTTCTTTTCCTTCTCTTCCTGCTACTCTTTGTTCCTTCTTCTTTTCCTAGTTTTCCTCGTCCTCTTTTTACTCCTCCTTTTCTCCTCCTTTTTCTTCTCCTCTTCCTTCTCCTTTTTCTTCCTCCCTCCTCCTTCTTTTCTTTCTTGTCGCCCTTCTCTTTTTATTTTTCTCTTCCTCCTGTTCCTTTTCCTTCAGCTCCTCCTTTTACTACTTCTCCTTCTCTTCCTTCTCCTTCTCCTCATCCTTTTCTTTCTTTCTCCTCCTGCTTCTCCTTTTCCTTCTTCTCCTTTTCCGTCTCCTCCTCCTCCTTTTAGTCCTTTTATTTCTCCTCTTCTCCTCCTCCTGTTTTTCCTTCTTCTCCTTCTCCTCTTCTTCCTCCTGCTTTTTCTACTTTTCCTGTCCCCTCTCTTCCTCCTCCTCCTCCATCTCCTCCATCCTTCTGGCACTGATAACATTCCTTAGCTGGGTAAGGAAACATCGGAGAGACAACCAGCCAGCTTGGAGAGCACCCGAGACCCCCCAACGAAGCCTTTTTAGAACGGCAAAAACATCACAAAAACAAAAAGAGAACATTTTTATTTTATTTTATTTAAAACAAATTCTCACAGCTCCTTGACGCACCCCTAGCGGGGACTTCCAAGAATGTCAGAATCTCACCCTGGCTACCAATCTCTTTTATATCTGAATTTTTATTTATTATTATTGTTGTTTTTGCTGTTGTTGTTACCTGTGTTTCCACCAAAATAAGACCCTGTTTTATAATTTTTTTGCCACCAAAAAAGGCAAATGTCAACTCATAAAACATTTCTATGGTTTTTTTAGAGTTGCCAACAGAAAGGGAGGGGGGGAGGGGTTTGAAAGAGCAGGGCAGCAGCTTGGAAATCGAAAGTGTATTCCATGCATAGTTTTTCAGAGTAGTAACTAGGTGAATGAAGTTCCTGCCGCACAAAATTCTAACAGGAGAGCGTGATTGATGACTCTGGGCTACGGATGTGTCCCATTGGAGGATATGAATTGTGATACACCCAGAGGGTGAGGGGGGGGGAAACCAGGGTCAAGGGTGACAATGAATGATGTGTCTCAGAGTCAGATACAAGCCAGGCAGTGCCGGATATGTTAACTTCCAATAAATCCTTGGGAAGTTTGGCTCAGGACTCATGATTCAAATGGGGGTGACTGCTGGAAAACTGACAGCTAGCCGACTCTGAGGCAGCACCAGGTCTTATTTTCAGGGGAAGTCATCCACTGACTAACCTCACTTGTGCACATCACCCCTGGCTTCCTCTTCGCTGTCAGAGGCCTTCAGGAACTACTTTTGTGGCCATCAAGGCTTTCCTGAAAGCCTCTGCATCCAATAGGATCGATCCAGAGCTTTGTTGTCAACTCCAGATGCCTTCAGGAAAGACTTGCCAGCCTTGCTGGCTGCAGAAGAAATGGGCTGGCCAGGCAGGTGTTGGGATGTGCGAGGCCTGGCTACACCTGTCCAAAGGTAAGTAGTAGGGCAGCTCCAACCCACCCCTCCCATCCTCCCCTAGCTTAATTTTTACCCGTCCACTCTGGAGTGGCTGGGATCTTAATTAGGGCTTATATTGGGCGCCCGTGTAAAAATCAAGCTAGGACTTACTTCCAAGGTAGGTTGTATTTTTGGGGAAACAGTATTATATTATTTTAAATTATTTTGTTTTTTTTATCCCCCTAGGTTCAGGCCTACATCATCAGCTCTCTGAAGAAAGAAATGCCCTCCGTCTTCGGCAAAGACAACAAGAAGAAAGAGCTGGTCAACAACTTGGGCGAGATTTACGGCCGGATCGAGCGAGAGCATCAGATCTCGCCAGGGGATTTCCCCAATTTAAAAAAAATGCAAGTGAGTGATGGGGAGAGAAAAAAATAAAATAAATTCAAAAAAGGACCTTTGTTCTTTTGAGTGGGAGGGGGGAAAGGGAGCAGTCTTTCGAGAGGTGTGGACTTCGACTCCCAGAATGCCCCGGGGGTCAGCCGCTCAGCAACCCGGCCCACATTTATGATGGTTTGCAGCATCCCATGGTCAGGTGGTCCCCAAATTACACTCGTCTGTTTCCTTCCCTCCTTCTTTCTTCTTTTGCCTTGTGTCCTTCTTTATTCCCACTTTCTCCTTTCTTCTTTACTTCCTCTGCCCTGTGTCCTCCTTTCCTCCCTCCCTCCTTCCTTCCTTTGCCTTGTCTTTCCTTGCTCCCTCTTTCTCTTTACTTCCTCTGCCCTGTATCCCTCTTTCTTCATCTCTTCTTCCTTCCTTTGCTTGGCATCCTTCCTTCCTCCCTTTTTCTCCTTCCTTTTCTGCCCTGTACCCTTCCTCCCTCCCTCCCTTCCTCCCTCCCTTCCTTACCTTCCTCCCTCTCTTCCTCCCTCCCTCCCTCCCTTCCTCGTCCTCCTCCTCAGAATAACAGAAGAACAAAGTTGTAAGGGACCTTTGAGGTCTTCTAGTCCAGGGATGTGAAACTCAATTTCATTGAGGGCCACATCAGGGCTGTGGTTGACCTCGGGGGCAGGCAGGTGTGGCCAACTGGATGAGTGTGGCCAGCTTGATGTCACTCCCCGAACTGCTGGCCTGTTTCCTCTTCACACTGCGGAGACCAGACCGATCTTTCCTCTTCGCATTGAGTAGACCAGGATGGGCCAGATCCAATCACATCGCGGGCTGGATCTGGCCCGCAGACCTTGAGTTTGACACCCTGTTCTGGTCCAGCCCTTTTAGCAAGAAACCATTCGCCTCTCCAAATACTATGTTTCCCCGAAAATAAAAGAGCTTATTTTGGGGGGACGTCATCCACTGACTAACCTCACTTGTACACGTCGCCCCTGGCCTCCTTCCAGACGTTCTCCATCTACAGCTGGCAATGCTTCCTTGAAGGCCTCTGCAGATGATAGGATCGATCCAGAACTTTGTTCTCAGCTCCAGAGGCCTTCAAGAAAGCCTTGCCAGCCTTGCTGGCTGCAGAAGTTGCAAGGCAGTTGTCGGGGTGTGTGAGGCCTGTGTACAACTGTCCAAAGGTGAGTAGTAGAGCAGTTCCACCCACCTTCCATCCCCATCCTAGTTTAATTTTTACCTGTGCCCTCTGGAGTGGGCGGGATCTTAATTAGGGCTTATTTTGGGAGTAGGGCTTATATTAGGCGCATGTGTAAAAATCAATCTAGGACTTACTTTCAGAGTAGGTGGTATT
Source organism: Bungarus multicinctus (assembly GCA_023653725.1). Classification (NCBI taxonomy): domain Eukaryota; kingdom Metazoa; phylum Chordata; class Lepidosauria; order Squamata; family Elapidae; genus Bungarus; species Bungarus multicinctus. The sequence goes on from CM042840.1 coordinate 2,634,334, forward strand.
TTCGTGGAAACAGGGTAATAGAAGAACAGAGTTGGAAGGGACCTTGGAGGTCATCTAGTCCAACCTCCTGCTCGGACCAGAGTCCGTCTCTAACCTTTCCAACCAGTGGGTTTTGGCTTTTTTGTCTCTGCCACCTCCAACCCCCTCCTTGCTCAACCCTCTCTCCCATCTCTTAACCCCCCTCTCCAGGAGCAGCTCCAAGGTCAAGACTTCAGCAAATTTCAGCCCCTGAAGGCCAAGCTGTTGGATGCGGTAGAAGACATGTTGGCCCACGACATTGCCCAGCTGATGGTCTTGGTGCGCCAGGAAGAATCCCAGCGGCCGGCCCAGATGGTCAAAGGCGGGGCCTTTGAAGGGACTCTCCATGGTCCCTTTGGACATGGCTATGGAGAAGGTGCTGGAGAAGGCATCGATGACGCCACCTGGGTCGTGGCCCGTGACAAGCCCATGTACGACGAGATCTTCTACACCTTGTCCCCCGTCGATGGGAAGATAACTGGGGCCAACGCCAAGAAAGAGATGGTGAGGTCCAAACTCCCCAACACTGTGCTGGGCAAGATCTGGAAACTCTCCGACATCGACAAGGATGGGATGTTGGACGACGAAGAGTTTGCCTTGGCCAACCATCTCATCAAGGTCAAATTGGAAGGCCACGAGCTTCCGAGTGAGCTACCGCCTCACCTTGTCCCGCCATCCAAGAGGAAAATGGCAGACTGACTGACCTCCGGAATGCCGTCGGAGATGGGAAAGTTCCTCTCTTGGTTGTTTGAGCCTCTGGAGATGCGTGAGATCCACCTCTTGATGGGACAACCCTACCGGGGAAGACAAAATGGGAGTCAACCTCAGCCATGCTTTCTCGTCACGTTATGCAACTCTCTCTTCTTGATATCATATCTTGTGGCCTGGTCCCTGTCTTGTCAAAGGAAAGTCACGGCAGAACTTCGAGTAAGAACCTCCGTTGGCCTGCAACCAAGGGTTTGAATTGGATTGGATTCCTCTTCAACCAGTTGAATTGGATTGGATTCCTCTTCAACCTGTTGAAGGGAGCCTTGTAGACCAAGTCAACCCCTTGGATGAAATATCAGGACTTCAAATTTACACTTCGGTTTCTTGGGAAGACGTCTTTGATGTTCAACCTTCCTGGCCTTTGATATGAAGACTCGGGCTGCCGATACATCTACCCCATGACTTGGCCTTCTGCCCATCGGGAACCCATGGTCCATCAGAAATGTCGTCTTCTCTTATTTATCTTTAAGGATGATGGGATGTTTTCTCTATGGATGTTCCAGAAGATCACTTTTGGAAGTTAGAACTCGGTGGTTCATTCTTGATCATGAACGGGGGAATCTCTAGATTTAAGGAACGACAAAAGTTGGGTGTGATTCCCCCCCTCCCCCCCCCAGAAGTTCAAAATCCAAAAGGTTTCTGGAAGGTTGAACCTCATTTAGACGATCAATGTCACCTGGGTATCTCCAGCGTAGGAAATGACCCAAGCTTTTCCAACTCGTAAAACGAGTTAGATCTTTCCCTCTAGATAAGCTGGACGTCAGATCGTTGTCTTTCATCCATACACACGTTAACAACTGCATGTCAGTTCCGTTGCAATGCCCGCTCATCGTCAGCCAACTTCCTACAACAAATCGCAACCCTTTCTACACAGGTGTTGCCTCCGAAGAACCTTCTGTCCCACGAGGAGACCATCTCTCCCTAGGGATGGTCTTCAGGTGGGCCGAACTACATCTTACACCTTCTCCAGACACAGGAGTCGCAGACTGGAGGTTGAAAATGTGAACCCAGAGCTGAGCCAAACTCATTTCCTGCCTCTCGTTTCACATCTCGATTTGTGAATTTTTGTTCGGCCTCGTGTGCAGACCCACAACTTCTTGTCGCTTCAGACAGAACGAACTTCTACTGTCTTTTGAAGAGTGCGAGAAACAGAGAAAACCCGGACGCCTATAACTTATTTTATTTTAATATTATATATTATATATAGAAAGGTATATATCCCATGTGTGCATTTATCACGTGTCTAAAAAAAAATGGGGGCAAAAAACCCCCAACAACCCACATTATCAAAGAAAGGAATGAAGGCCAGAAGGAGTTTTTGTGTAGCATTTGTCATACACCACCGGAAGAAATTTTTCAGCAGCTTCTGAAATCCGTTCGTTTTTGTGCAATTTTCCTCTTTTTTTTTTCCCTTTTCATTTTTCCATGTTTTTGGATCACTAGTTTCACTCCTACCTAGGAAGAAAGAGAAAAAAACATTAAATAAATCAGATTTATAGGGGGAAAAAATAGGGGAAGCCCCACCAGGAGTTTTTGAACAGAAAAATTGAGAATCCACGATTTCTGCAGGAGTGGGTGTTTTCCCCCTGTTTTTAACCTGGTTTGCCCATTTATAAAAAAACATTTTGATGATCGTAAAAAAAAAAAAAACAGGAGAAAACACTAAAGTCTTACACACTTTGCACAATTAAATAATAACCTACAAATTTGAAACACAGTCGGAGAAAGTGAACAAAAATTGGTGCATTCACAGGGAAAAAAAATCTTTGGACCAGCGCATAATTATGAGGAATCTTTCCACCATTTTGCATTTTTAAAATATTGTTAATTTTTATTCCTTAAAGCATAGTTTCTGTGTGTGTGTGTGTTCAGGGGTGGGCTTCAAAAATTCTTCCCAGGCTCCGGAGGCTTCTGGGACAGTGAAAAGGGGCTCCCCGGGCTCCAGAGCCTCTGGGAGGCTGATTTTTTGTCCTCTGCGAGCCGCTGAGCAGGCCCTACACTTACCTGGCATCTAAAACGGACCATGTGGGAACTCCTGGGAGGGGCAGGGTGGGCAGGGCCAGCCAAGGGTGGGGTTTGCCAGTTTGCCGAACCGGCTATTAGAAATGATAACATTAGCTACTGGTTCACTTGAACCGCTGCGAACCGGTAGCAACTCACCCCTCTGTGTGTCTCTGTATATGTGAATCTCTCTTTCCCTCATTAGCTTATTTCTCCATCTCTCTAGCCTTCCTGGTTTTTTGTGTGTGATCCCGTCTTGCGTTCGAATCTTTGTGTTTCGCGAGGCTGGAATTCCCTGACAATTTGGAAACAACTTAAAACGAGTCTTTATTAATAAAACAAATGGAGCAGAACCTCTGCGTGTTTTCTTTCTTTCTTTTTTTCAAAAAAAGCTCCATTTTTATTTTCTTCCAAAAAAAAAAAAATAGTTACAATGCAAAACGCCCCCCAAAAATTTTCAAAATAAAAAAAACACAAAAGGAATGGAATATTTTTAAAAAGTACATTCAAAAACTAACTAGCACACTTTTAGACACATATTGTCTCCCCTACTTGAATACTGATTAATATTTTACAACAATTTCAGTTTCTAAAACAGGCCCTACTAATTTACTACTAGATTACTGATTTATTACTAGATTACTACTGAGTTACTACTAGATTACTACTGAGCTACTACTAGATTACTACTGAGTTACTGATAATTTACTAATTTTATTTGCCTGTTAAACTTTCATCTATACTATATTAATGACAGAACAGGAAACAAAGTTGGTCCTCGACTTACAATGGTTTATTTAGTGACCCGGCATTGTAGAAAAATGACTTATGCCGGATTTTCACACTTAATGACCAAAATGGTCACGTGATCAAAATTCAGTCTTGGCAACTATATTTTGACGGTCTCGGGGGTCACACGATCCCATTTTGCAACCTGACAGGCCAAGGTCCATGGGGAAAGCAGAGTCACACCACAACTGTGTGACTAACTTAATGACTGCAGTGATTCATTTAACAACGGGACAAAGAAAGCTGTCAAATGGGGCGGAATTCACTGAACAAACAGAAATGTGGGGCTCCGTCATGCACCTGTTAGAATCTGAATCCAAGGAGGAAGATGAACAACTGACAGGGTGGGAGTGTGGCTCCATTGGCTGTGGAGGAAACTGGGGGAGGGCAAAGTGGCTGGGCAGAGCAGGGAAGAGGTAGAACAAGGGAGAGGGAATTCAGAGGGAAGACCCAGGCTCACCACCCTCTTCATCCTAAGGCACACAGGGAGAAACGGAGAAGGGAGCAACATGAATTGTGTGGCTTATGGGGGAGGAAAGGGCCCTGACTCCCTTAGCCACACCTGGGAAGGGAGTTTAAAAAAGATGCAAGCTGAATGTGGCATCTGCTGGGAACAAACGTGAGTTTATGTTGTGTTGACTTCGCTTATCTGCATTCCTGGCGTCTTTGTGTTGAATTACGGCCTTTCCTTCACATCTGGAATTCCTTCTCCTGCCCTGCCAGACTAATTATCTTCTCTTGCCTTGTTTGGACTTATAGTTACAGTTTTTGTTGATCACATTTTGGACTTGAATCTGCAGCCAAAGGCTGTTCCTGGAAGAGTTTTTCCTCCAGCCCAGAAAGTAACCAGGACATTAGGGACAAAGTTGGAGCTAATAATCCTACGGATTATCTGACTGTGTTGCCTTTCTGCCTCGCCCTGGGTCATCAGAGGCTCAATTGTAGTCATAAGTTGAGATCTACCTGTAATTTAATCAAGGAATTGCCAAGGAGAAAACCACACTTCTGCCCAACATTGACAAAGGAAGCCACCAGTATATATACTGAGAACAAATCCCACATGCCCTGCTAGCACTGATGATGTTATCTAGTTGGGTTATGAAAACTCTTCAAAAAAACCAACCTCACAGCATCAAATACCCTGCAGTTATTGTCCTCTTTCTCCTCCTTCCTCTTCCTTCTCCCTTCTAGCACTGAGGACATTACCTAGTTGGGTCACGAAATGTTTGCAAGCTCAGAGAGCACCATGGACTCCATGCTCGTCTTCCTCCACTCCTTCCTCTCTGCAAACCTCCCCTTCAAGCACTGATAATGTTCCCTAGCATGGTCCCAAAATGTCTGCAAGAAAACCACCCAGCTCAGAGAGCACCAGGGATCCCACCGTTCAACCCTGATCTGCCATGATTTGATTCCAAAACTTTTCACTGTCGTAAAGTATACGAACATCGAAAACACTGTCCACCTTTTCGCTCTGCTCCAATCTTCTCCTAAGCAAAATCAAGATGGGCTGGCTTGGATTTTCATCCTCCAATTTGCTTTTCACTCCTATCTCATAAGTCCTACCTTGATGGGTTTTACAGAACATTCCTGGGGTCCAATTCTACTACTACTAGTCTGCCCCAAAAAGAGACAGTTGGGAACCAATGTTCTGTTCTAAGCCTCCCCGAAAAGCACTCAGTCCATTATGAGTCCTGGCAAAAATCTTTTATTACATTAATGGGAATTTTATTTCATTCATAGTCAACAGCTTGGCAATCACTCTTGCAAAGGTAGACTAATGAGCTCAGACCTTTATCAACCCTGGAACGCTGCCTGGTAAATAATTCCACACTCAGTGCTGACAGGGAAGGCCTGGGTTATACAGACAAATCTCCACAAAGAATGAATTGTTTCCTGCAAAAGCCCCCTCCCCTTTGGCTTCTCTTTTAATACTGATTGGACAGGCCATTCATTGTCAACCTGTGGCCTTACTCCCATGTTGACCCTGAGTTCTTAGTTGTGCCTTCCTTTCGGCAGCTGTGCGCATGTGCAGGCTGGGAACTGGTTTCAGAAGCTCCCCCACCGCCCTGCCTTATTGCTTGTCTGAGCCCGAAGGCAGCTGATGACTGCCACCCTGCCCTGGCCCCATCTCTGCCTCTGACGCAGAGCCCTCGTCCAAGCCTTCCTCAGCCTCCAGGACTGGCCCAGGTTCCTCCCCAACCTCCTCACTACTGTCCGACTCAGCTGCCTGCTCTGCCAGCCGCCAGCAGGCCACAACAACCAGGTGAACATCGATGGTGGATCTAACGTAGGTTTCTGGAGCAAGGGGGTAGTCAATACTTGGGTCTTCTGGAGAAGCAAGGTGGACACAAAGCTGGCCTGGAGGAGACTAGATGCTCCAAGATTATCCACTTCTACGAGACTCACCAAGCTCAAACATGCCCTAGATCAGAAGTCTTCAAATTTGACAACTTTGAAGACTTGTGGACTTCAACTCCCAGGATTCCCCCCCCCCGGAGGAATTCTGGGAGTTGAAGTCCATAGGACTTCAAAATGGCCAAGTTTGGAGACCTCCTCCCTGATCTTGATAACAAAGATCTACGTCGGATACATCAACAGGATTCAGGTTCTCGCCATCTTAGAGTGGATCCCAGGGCCAGGCTGCAATCAGTTTAACAACCTGTGGTGCAGTGTTCCATAAATGGCAATTTGAACTTCTCTAGTTCACTTTCTCACCTTCCCCTGTAAGTAGAATAGCTGAGGAGCGGTCATCCACTTTGTTGCACAAATCAGCTGAGCTGCAAAAGAAGGAAATGTAAGACAGGATAATCATTTGTACTGGTTCCAGAGTTGTGGTTCTTCCATCCCTTTGACAATAGACTGGACAACCATTGGACCAGGGATGGTATAAGGTCTCCTACCTTGAGTAGAGGTTGGGTTAGAGGATCTCCAAGGTCCCTTCCAGCCTTATTGAGTCTATTGTCAGCTCGTAAAGCATTCCTATGCCTGTTTTTGAGTTGCCATAAGCAGGAGGAGGGGAAAAACCTGAAAGACCAGTACAACAATTAAAATTATTCCACTCTTATCTTTCAAAGATTGTAGCCTAGGCTACCAGATCTTCTGCCCCCAAAAATCATTCATTGAAGAATGTGATTCATGACACCCACCCAACAAGCTCAAATGTGCTTGTTGGAGAATGTAATTGATGACATACCCGGGCGGGGGGGTGAGGACAGGGTCACAGGTGACTCTAAATTACATGTGGCAGAGTTGGCTTCATACAGGTTAATGCCGGCATGTTGCTCCTAATAAATTTTTTGGATTGTTTTGAAGCTTGGCTTGAGACTCATGATTTAATTAGGGCTATTGCTAGAATCTTGATATCTATGTTCTATGAAATGGGAGCCCTGAACAACCCTCTAGAGATGCAAAAATAGTGTGGACATCTCTTTTCATGCAATTGGGCTCTGGATCCTGGATCATAATATGTGTTCTACTTGTACTTGCTCCATCTTCCACCAACTAGGTTCTAGGTCTCTCATCCATGGTTCCTTGGCCAGAGTCGAGGGGCCTCGTAACAAAATGTTTCTTGCATGGTCTTCTCTTTTCATCATCCTGACCTTTTGAAGGTCCTTCAAAGCAGACCCCCTGAGCAGGCCCATCTTGAAATGGGAGGCCTGGCCTGGGAGGACATGGAGATAATGGTGGGTGCTCCCATTACTGGAAGTTTTTGTGAAAAGATTGGACAACCCGTTTGTCTGCAATGGTAAGGGGCTTCTGCTTGAGCAGGGGGTTGGACTAGAGGACCTCCGGGGTCCTTTCCAACTCACTTATTGAGCAGGGAATTGGACTAGAAGTCCTCTGAGGTCCCTCCCCACTCTCTTATTGAGCAGCAGGTTGGACCAGATGATCTAAGGTCTCTTCCAACTCATTTATTGAGGAGGGGATTGGACTAGAAGACTTCTAAAGTCCCTTCAAATTCTCTTATTGAGCAGGGGGTTGGACCAGATGACCTCTAAGGTCCCTTCCAACTCTGGATTCATGCAATTCTCTTAGCGTCTCCTGCTTGAGCAGGCAGGGGTTGGACTAGATGACCTCCAAGATCTTATTGAACATGGGGTTGGACTAAAAGACTGCCGTAGACCTCCAGGCCACGTCTTCTTCTGGCAAATGGTCTCCTGATTGGGAAAAGACTCCCATCCTGGTTCTTCTCACCCAGAAATGACCCGGAAGGAATCATAAAACCACAGAGTTGGAAGGGACCTTGGAGGTCATCTAGCCCAACCCCCTGCTCAAAGAGGATTATCAATTCCTTTAGGAAATGGCCAACCCAGGGGAAAAAAAGAAAGTTAGGAACAGCAATTTGGCAACTCAACAAATCAACACAGATGCCGATGGGTCCAATCCGGGGGGGCTGAATTCTTGAGGTTGCCTTGAGTTGGCCAAGGGAGAGGATAATCCTCATTGCATCCAGCCAGATGCAGAGAGAAAAGATAAATCAGAAGTCCTTTTGAACAAGACATGGGAAGATCAGAGAATGAGATACAAACGAAAATAATAAAAGGGAAAAAATAAACTACAATGGAACGAAATAAAAAATAATACAGCAAAAACAAAGGGATGGAATCAAATAACATTATAATCAAATAAAATGACGGAACAAAATGAAATTAGCAAATGGACTAATAGAATGAAATCATCAAATAAAATATAAATATGGAATTGAATTAAGTGAAATTAAAAGGAAATAAAAAATAAATAAAATGAAGTGGAATAAAATGAAATAAAACAAAATGAGATAAAATAAGATAAATAATAAAATAAAATGTAAATGAAATTAAATAAAAACTAAAATAATGAAGTAGAATGAAGTGAAATAAAGTGAAAATAATGAAACCTGGTAAAATGAAATAAAATAAAACAGGAAAAGAGTAAAATAAAATAAAATGAGATAATGAAATGAAATAAAATATTTTTTTTAAATAAAATAAAAAATATCGTAAAATAAAATGAAGTGGAATGAAATGAAATAAAATAAAATACAGTAAAATAGAATAAAATGAAATGAAAAGAAATGAAATAATGAAGTAAAATAAAATATAAATTAAAATTAAATTTAAAAAATAAAGCAAAATAAAAACAAAATGAAGTGGAATGAAATGAAATAATAAAATAAAATAATAAAGTAAAATAAAATGAATAAATAAAATAAAATGCAGTAAAATAGAATAAAATAAAACAATAAAATAAAATGAAATCAATCAATCAAATCAAATAGAGTAAAAGAGTAAAAAACATGAAAAGAAATGAAATGAAATCATGAAATAAAATAATAAAACAAAATAAAAACAAAGTAAAATCAAATCAAATAGAATTAAATGAAATCAAGTAATAAAATCAAGTAAACTGAAATAAATGATGAAATAAATAAATAAATAATAAAACAAAATAGAATAAAAAATATAATAAAATGCCGGATTGAGGAAAAAAAACCACAAAATCAGAGAGGCCCGAGTGAGTCTCCCACCTCCAGCTGGAAAGAACCTCCCGAAATTTAAATTTAAACCCCTCACACAATGAGAAGATTCTCGGTGCAAATGGAAGGGCTGGGCCGGATAATTGAAAATATTTTCGATTCCTGCCTGTTTTCTAGCATCTTTTCTCAAGGCTGAGGGCCACGCCATCCATTAACCTCAGGCAGGGCATTTCCACCACCGATAATAAAAAGAATAATAGGAATTTCCTGAGCCCTTGATAAGTTTTTCCTGTTTTGGAAGTCTTCAAAAATAATGGACTCCTGTCAAACTGAAAATCGAATTCTTCTCCTTCTTCAACACCAAAAACTTGCAATTCTTCTTCCTTAAAAAAAAAAAAAAGACACAAAATAAAATATAAAGAAAATAGAAGCCAAAGGAAACAAACCCAAATCAAATAGAATAAAATTAAAAATAAGATAAATGAAAGTTAGGAAAAAAACTTGCAATAAAATCAAGGAAAGGAAAAGCATAAAATCAAATAGAAGCAAAGTAAAACAAACTCAAATCAACTATAATAAAATACAAATAAACATGATAAAGCAAGAAAAAATCTGCATGAAATTAAATTAAAAAATATCAAATAAAATAGCAGAATAAAATAAATCAAAATAATAAAATAAAATAAATATGGCCAAGATAAAATCAAGTAAAAAATAAACACAATAAAATTAAATGAAATATAAAATAAAATAAAACATAATAAGTTCCCCTGCTTCAGGTTTTTCCAAAGTAAAGTAAAATGAAGCAAAATAAAATAAAACAAAAAAAGTATAAAATCCAATAGTGAAGGGACGTGAAGTGAAATTAAAATAAATTAAATCAAAATAATCAAAATAACATAAAAGTTTGCCATTGTGGAACAAAACAGAATAAAGTGAAATGAAATGAAATAAAACAAAAAGAAATGAAATTAAAAAAGTAAAATCAAATGGAATAAAACAGAATAATGAAAGTAAAATAAAATTAAAACAAAATAAATGTAAACTAAATAAAATACAAAACAAAATGAAATGAAATAAAATAAAATGGAATAAAATGAAATGAATAAAATATAATAAAATATATTAAAATAATATATTATTTTAAGTGGATCTGGCTTTCCCAGATGACCCCAGGAATGTTGCAATGGTCCTAACTGTGAAAAACAGCCATAAGTCACTTTTTTTCAGCACTGTGGCCATTGAGAACGGTCACTAAACGAACGGTCGTAAGTTGAGGACTACCTATTTTACACTTCTAGTCATCCCTGATTTCTCCTGAAGGAGATTATTACTTGAAAAAATATAAAATGAGATTTAAGATGAAGTCTCAGTCATGAACGAATTCACCTGGTGTCTCCGCACATCAAAATTTACGACGGAGACGTTCGGTATGGATGCATCTCATCCGGGAAGTGAATTTCCTGGACATCACGCTTAGCGAAACGAAAAGAAGGATTTATGAGGTCATTTGCAATTTCCCCAAAAGACCTCAATGCTATTTTGAAACTCCGAGGGGTTTTTTGCCCCCCCACCCAAGATAAGATAACACAAGCTTTGTATTTTTATCGGCTTGCATATTTTTGGTGACTGCAACAGCTCCCGTACGTGGCCATTCATTCGGAAGAAATATAGGACATAATCAGTCATTCATTAGGAATAAATATAGTATACCATCAGTCATTCATTTGGAACAGACAAAGTTTCTTTGTGCTTCCAGGTTTTATGGTGCCAATAATTTCCCCATTCGCTAAAGTAAGCTTGCTACACAGTCCTTGACTTAAAACAATTCGTTTAGTGACTGGTGAATCATCAGCTCAAACTCTGAAGGCCAGATGACGGTGACTGGGGAAAAGCTTGTTTAAAGACATTACAGACATAGGTCTGAGAAGGAGGGACAGGCCCAAAGTCAACCAGATAGTTTTGTGCTTAATAGAAGACTAGAACTCTCCATTGCCTGGTGATTGGCCCATGCTCACCCAGTCAACTTTTATGCCTAAGGTGGAATTAGAACTCAAGGTCTCCTAGTGATTTGCCCAAAGTCGCCCAGCCAGTTTTCATGCCTAAGCTCAAATTGGAACTCATTGTCTCAGATAACTCCCATGCCTATGGTAGAACTAGAATTCCCAATTTCCTGGTGATTAGCCCAAAGTCACCAAGTCGGTTTTCAGGGCTAAGGTGGGACTGATCATTGACTCAGTCACCCAATCAACTTATGTGCCTAAGATGGAATTAGAACTCACTGCCTCTGGGTAATTGGCCGAAAGTCATCCCACCTGTTTTCATGCCTAAGGAGGGACTAGAACTCACTGTCTCCTAGTGATTGGCCGAACTAGAACTCACCATCACCTGGTGATTAGTCTAAATCACCCAGCTGGTTTTCATTCCTAAGGCAGGACTAGAACTCACTGTCTCCTGATCATTGAGGCCTGCTAACCCAAGGAAAGACATGGGTGAAAGCCACCAGGCTGGAGTCCCTCCAACACAATCCCACTCTGGAAGCCTCTTGAGGGCCGGGAGTGGGCTCCACAGAGATTGTGTTTCAAGAACAACCTCCTTTGACCAGCTGGCGAGCGGAGCTCTCGAGAACAAAAACAGTCCTTGTAACTCTCTGGCATTCTTCACACGGGTTGCTCGGCGTTGCAGTGTATTTTGGAACACAGCCTGGGTGTTTAATGTGTGTATGTGTGCGTTGGAAAATTCAGCCTTCAGATGTCTTGGGTGGGTCCTGTTTCTGGAAGAACGTGACCTCGTGCGAAGGTCCATGAAGTTATCTCACGGCCTCTAGTGGTGAGGTTGCGTCATCCGAAGGAAAGGATTTGACTGGGTACCTAATGTACAGTTTTGGGGGTCTCCACCACCACACAACTACACAAAATGATGTCAGGGGTGGGCTTCAAATAATTGAACAACTGGACATGGCCATGGTGGGCGTGGCCTAGTTGGCCTCCTGCACCACCCTGGGAGGAAAAATGGGGCACCGGAGGGGAGGGGCTGTTTTCGCTCTCCTCGGACTCCAGAGGCCAGAAATGGGACCTTTTAAACGCCAGTTTTTTGCCCTCCCCAAGTGTCTGCACAGTCGCTGCACTTACCTGCAATCCAAAATGGGTCGCGTGGGACTGCTGGGAAGGGAGGGGCGGGGTGGGCGGGGCCCAGGGACAGGATTGGCCAGTTTACCAAATTGGCCTTAAAATTAAACAACCGGTTTCCAGGGTCTCCCCGGTTGTGTTATTTCACACACTGAGAAAGAGAGAAAGGAGGAGGCGAAGAGAAACCACCCAACTAGGTAACATCATCAGTGTAGGGAGTGTAGGGAGGGGAAGTAGAAGAGGAAGAGGAGAACTTATAGAAGAGAAAATTTGTAGCTCAGGGTTGAACTTTTGGGTCCATGGTGCTTTCTAGATTTGGTGGTTTCCTTGCAAACGTTTCATGATCCAATTTTAGGGAGGAGGGGGGGAGGAGGGGGGGGAGGAGGAGGAGGAGGAAGAGGAAGAAGAAGAAGAAGAAGAAGAAGAAGAAGAAGAAGAAGAAGAAGAAGAAGAAGAAGAAGAAGAAGAAGAAGAAGAAGAAGAAGAAGAAGAAGAAGAAGAAGAAGAAGAAGAAGAAGAAGAAGAAGAAGAAGAAGAAAAGGATTGTGGAATTCTTGCCTCTCTCTGAAATTTGTGATCTCCTTGCAGACATTTCAAGACCCAACTAGATAACATCATCAGTGCTAGAAGAGAGAGGGGATTTACAGGGAGGAGGAGGAGGAAGAAGATGAAGAAAGAGGTCTGTCGGGTCCCTGCTGCTCTCTGTGACAATCCATCAATGGAGGGCTTCTGGATTTCAGGCCACCACCACCATCACTCCTGCCTGAAGAAAAATAGAATTAAAAGTTTGATTTTTAACGTTCTGCCATTTTTTACCAGGGGCGCAAGTATTTTTGGCCCTTGGTTTGCTTGGGAGGCCGTGAACTCCGAGAAGAGGCGAAGTCAAGAACAGGAACGAGTGTTAAAACCATCCTGTGTTGCACAATTATTATTATTATGATTATTTTGCTCTTCAGCAAGGGATGATGAAGGCAACTTGACAGCTTTTGATGGATCTCAAAATGTTCTGGCTCGGGACGAAAATACCTTCCTGATAGCGATGGGAGTCAATTTCCTTTTTTTAAAAAAAATCTTCCTTTCCTTTCCTCCAGGAGATAAAAGTAAAAATATTCCTTGATGAATGAGGAGCTATAAAAAGGATGGGGAAAAAATTCCATGACCTTCACACTTTTTAAAAAATGACTTTTTCCCTCCCCCCTCCGAGTGTGGAATTGTACAACTTCCCTGGACGAAGCCGTTTAAAGGGGCCGTCACTGAATTCAATGAATAACAAACATTAAATTATTGCATTCATCACAATTACAACTTTTCAAATGGCTTCTTTTCAAAAGGTTCTGATTTCTTCAATTGTAGGACATTGGGTTTCCTGCCTAGGCAGGGGGTTGGATTAGAAGACCTCCAAAGTCCCTTTCAACTCTGTTGTTCTATTCTATTCTATTCAATATTCTAAATATCACATATTTCATTGTAATAGGGAGTCAGTTTGGTCTAACAATTAAGCCATCTGGTTCATAAGAGGAAGACTGGGAATTCTAGTCCTTTGTTAGGCATGAAAGCCAGCTGGGTGACTTTGGGCCAACCACCAGGAAACTGGGAGTTCTAGTTTCCACCTTACACATGCAATCCTAAGAGTTGACAATTAAACCATGAACTACATGGATTATCGTCTATCAATATCATTTATGATCTGTGCGTCAGACTGAGGTGGCATCCTCCATTTTGTGAAGCAGAATTCTTTCCATTTTCTCTTTCTGATTTTTTCAACTGCAAATATCAGAACCAGTGTCCAATCATTCAGGGGCTCAATTTCCGCAACATAGTGGACCTCCAACTAACCAGCTATGGGTTTTTTTTCCCAAGCTGCTATGATGATCTTAACCCAAGATTGTAGTTTGTGCTAAAATGCTAGTTTTCTAAACCAGGGCTCTCCAAACCTGGCAACTTAGAGGCTGATGGACTTTCTGCCAGAATCCCCCAGCCGGCATGCTTTAAGAGGAGTGGACTTCAGCTCTCAGAATTCCTCAGCTGGTATACTTTAACTGGTGGAATTGTGGGACCAGCTGGGGAATTCTGGGAGTTGAAGTCCATGGGTCTTAAGTTGCCATGATTTAGAACACCAGCATTGTGGCACAAACTAACAATCTTGGGTTACGATCGCCCAAGATGCTTGGGAAAAACACTCCCCAAAATCCCTATTTTCAAAGTTTGACCCAAAGTTTCTTTTTTTTCCACTGAAAAAAAAGTCTTATAAAAATGGAGACTGAATGTCCTGGCCAGGTCATGCCTTGAATTCTATGTTAATGTTGATATATTAAATTTATTTTTAAGTCTTCCTAACTTAAATGTATGTTTCTGAAAAAGAGAAAGTCATCTATCTTCTCCTAAAGATTTATGGAATGAGAACCTTAGCCAGCAAAATGGATGAAAGTGGTCCAACACTACCACCTGCTGGCCAGATGGTGGATAAAACCATCAGAAAATATTAGTCTAATATATTACAACAGTTATTTAATTTCTTGTTGTACTAGGGTCTCCTGCTTAAGAAAGGGGGTTGGACTAGATGACCTTTGTAGTCCCTTCCAACTCTATTATTCTTTAAGGGTTTCCTACTTGAACAGGGGGTTGGCCTAGATGACCGTCAAGGTCCCTTCCAATTCTGTTACTCTATGTTTCTGTAAGGGTCTGCTTGAGGAGGTGGTGGACTAGATGGCCTCCAAGATCCCTTCCAATATTGTTATGCTATAGTTCTCTAAGGGTCTCCTGCTCAAGCAGGGGGTTGGACTGGATGACCTCTATAGTCCCTTCCAATTCTCTAACCCTATAAGGGTCTCCTGCTAGATGATCTTCAAGGTCCCTTCCAATTCTGTTATTCTATGTTTCTGTAAGGATCACCTGCTTGAGAAGGTGGTGGTGGACTAGATGACCTCCATGGCTCCTTCCAATTCTGTTACTCTATGGTTTTGTCTTCCTCCTCCTCCCTTCCTCTTCTCCTCCCTCCTTCTCTTTGTCTTCCTCCTTTCTTCCCGCTCTCCCTCCCTTTTCTCCTGCTGTTCCTCCTCCTCTTTCTCCTCCTCCTCCTGTCCCTCTTCTTCTTTCTCCTCCTCCTTGTCCTTCTCCCTTCCTCCTTCCCTCTCTTCCTCCTCCTCCTTCCCCTCTTTCTCCCTCCCTCCCTTCCTCCTCCTCCTCCTTCCAATAAACCTTCCTCCCTTCTAGCACTGATGATGTTTCTCCTCCTGCTCTTCCTCCTCCTCCATCTCTTTCTTGTTTATCTCCTCCTCCTCCTCTCTCTTTCTTCTCTTTCTCCTCTCTCTCTCCTTCTTTCTCCTTCTTCTTTTCCTCCCTCCCTCCCCCTCCTTTCTAACACTGATGTTCCCTAGTTGGGTCATGAGACGTCTGCGAGAAAACAACCAAGCGCAGAAAGATCCCACAGTGGAGGGATTCAAATAAGTTAACAACCGGTTCTCTTTACCCAATGAATGGCTGGGTAGGCGTGGCTGGGTGGTCATGTGACTGGGTGGGCGTGGCCAACACAACATCATTCATATCCAGCGGTGCCTCATCTCCATACCTCACCTGGCCGCTCGCTGATTGAATCCTACCACTGGTCTTCCTCCTCCTTTCTCTGGAAACTCTACTCTTAGCACTGATGAGGTTGCCTAGATGGGTCATGAGATGTCTGCAAGAAAATCACCCAGCTCAGAGGTCCCACTCCTTTCTTCCTTCTCTCTTTCCCTCCATCCCTCCTTCCCTCCTTCCTTCCTTCCCTCCCTCCCTCTCTCCCTCCCTCCCTCCTTCCTTCCTTCCTTCCTCCCCTTTCCTTCCTTCCTTCCTTCCTTCCTTCCTTCCTTCCTTCCTTCCTTCCTTTCCTTCCTTCCTTCCTTCCTTCCTTCCTTCCTTCCTTCCTTCCTCCCCTTTCCATTCTTCCTTCCTTCCTCCCCTTTCCTTCCTTCCTTCCTTCCTTCCTTCCTTCCTTCCTTCCTTCCTTCCTTCCTTCCTTCCTTCCTCCCTTCCTTCCTTCCTTTCCTTCCTTCCTTCCTGCTAATATTCCCTAATTGGGTCCCAAGGTGTCTGCAAGAAAACCACCCAGCTCAGAGAGCACCAAGGACCTCACAGTCCTCCTCCTTTTACTACTGATGACATTACCTAGTTAAGAATGTGGCCGGAGCGTCTGTTAATCAGAGAGTTCAGGACAGGATTGAATAAAGGATTAAAGCAGGCTTGCCTCTATAGGGGTATTACCCCAACGACTAACAGACTGGTATAAAACTGTTGTTGAGTTAGACGTCGGTTTAAAGGAGTTCAGAGAGAAATCTGAAGTTCAGCGCCGAGTAAGTTCGAATGAAACAGATGTGAGAATGAGGAGAAGACCACCAGGAGATCAACCTAACTTTACCAGGGGACGTGTACAATTCCGATGTTTTCGTTGCAATATCATGGGCCATTTGAATGTCCCTCCATTGATACGGTGCGTGTAAAGCAAATCGCAAGAGGGCCTTCTGGAACCGTTTCACAAATTGCATATAGAGGTAGAGGAGCTGGTCATACTGAAAAATCACAGAGTGTAACACAAAAATAACCATCCACTGGTGGCATGTGGCATGAAGCAACTCAATGAACAACAGCCACCAAGAGTTGTGTCTGGGTTAGATAACAATGGACCCAATGGGAAGCTCTCCAGTCCGACCATTTATTATACCAATCGTATTAGTTAATAATGGAATGAGGGCACGATATGGAGCATTAATAGATACTGGATGTACCAGGTGTCTAATGAGCCAAAAAGTGGTAAATGAACTCAAAATACCATTAGAACCTCTTCCGACTCCCATGAGGTTTGAACAGGTTGATGGATCATTGTTAGGGAGGATATTGGCTACGATGATGACTATCCCTTTCCTATTGGAAATTGGGTGCCCATTGGGAAAAACTGAGGTTCATTGTAATATCAGACACGAGGGAATCGATGATTTTGGGTTTGGTATGGTTGGATCGCTGGAAACCTACAATTTGGTGGGAAGCTGGGTTTAGACAATTAAGGTTAGAGATTGGCCCTGAGCCACCTACATAAGACCCAGAAATACAAAACCAACATTCAGGAGTAGAGTCGGTCAATTTGCTAGAGGAACAAGGTAATACTTCTCTTCCATCAGTATATAGGAATTTGGCTGAAGTTTTTTGTGAACAAAAATGTGAAATTCTGCCACCACACTGTCCCACAGACTGCACTATCGAACTGATACCAGGGGCAAAACTACCAAAACCCCGAATGTATGCATTGACACCTAAAGAAATGACTGAAATGACTGGCTTGGAGATTCGTTAAAGCTGGACGGGCACCAAGAGCCGCCCCTGTACTGTTTAGAGAAAAGAAAGGTGGTGGTTTATGTCTTTGTGTTGATTTTAGGGGCCTCAATGAAGTCTGTGTCAACAATCTGTATCCCCTACCGTTAACTGGGGAGTTATTAGCTACTCTATCTACTGGCCGTTATTTCACTAAATTAGACTTAAGAGAGGCATATTATCGAGTAAGAGTATGGTTGGAAGATGAATGGAAGACCACATTCAACTGCCCTTTCGGCAGCTACCAATTCCGAGTAATGCCTTTTGGGTTACAAGGAGCACCGGCTGTCTTTATGCAACTCATTAATGATATACTACATGAACATTTATATCGTGGGGTATTAGTATATTTGGGTGATATTTTAATTTATACAAAAACAATGGAAGAACACATCCAATTAGTGAGAAATGTATTGATGAAATTGTTAAAGGCCAAGTTGTATATAAAATTATCTAAGTGAGAATTCCATTGCACTAAATTGGATTACTTGGGGTATTGGATGTCTAATACAGGATTAGAAATGGATCCAGTAAAAGTACAAGCTGTAATGGAATAGGAAGTTCCCCAGACTAGAAAACAAGTGCAAAGTTTTTTAGGTTTTGCAAATTTTTATCGACAGTTTATACCTAATTTTGCCCAAATTGCATTACCAATAACTGAATTACTAAAAACCAAACAACAAAAAGAAAAATCAAAGCCCACTCAACCAATCACATGGTCTGAAAGATGTCAGAACGCCTTTGAAACATTAAAATCATTATGCTCTAAGGCGCCTATTTTACAACATCCTAACCCAACAAAAAAGTATATTGTGCAGGCAGATGCCAGTGACGTAGCACTAGGGACTGTGCTATTACAGGAGAATGTAAATGGAAACCTTCAACCATGTGCCTACACCTCACGGAAATTTACCATGGCGGAGAGAGGTTGGGCAATATGGGAGGAGGAGGTTTTTGCTGTGAAGTGGGCATTGAGTACTTGGAGACATTTCCTAGAAGGGGCTCAGGAAATATTTGAAGTATGGACCGATCACCAAAATCTAGAAGCGTTACAAAAGCCGAGACGCTTGTCTCCTAACAGGTTACATGGGCCTTGTATTTTAAGCGATTCAGTTTTAAATTAAACTATGTCCCGGCAGGATGAAATTTCATGGCTGATGCCATGCATTATCCTGATTACCACAATATCAATCAACACAAGATATTATTATCCAGCCTCTTATTGTGGATAAATCCTGCAATAACATTAATTCCGTGATTCAGTTAAAGGAAACAATCCATGAGACAATACGAAATGCTACTGCACAAGATGAATGGCTTAAAAACAGTGCTCATTTGTGTTCAGTTGTGGAGGGAATAGCTTGGAGAGGAAATAAAGTGTATGTACCAGTTGGTATGTAGGAACGAAATACTTACAAAATGTCATGATGTAAAACAGGCGGGACATTTTGGGTTTTTGAAAACACATTTGGCACTTTGTCAGTTTTAGACGTCTGCAAGAAAACCATCCAGCTCAGAGGGCACCAAGGACCCCACATTTCCATCCTGAGCTACAAACCTTCCCTTCTACTGCCTAGCATTCATGGTTTGTCCACCAGACAGAAGGGGGGGGGGCAGCGTCTTCATCTCTGCACTCCATTTTGTGAAGGTGATCACAAGCTTTCCTTCCTTCCATTGATATCCCCAGCATCAGGATTCCTGTCCGGCTATTTTTGATCAGGAAACCACTGCAAACTGTGCTTCGAAAAACAGTTCACCGGTTCGATTCCTATGAACCCTTAGGACCTTATCAAACTAACCAAGTTGACCATGTTTCTTGGTGGAAGCTAAAAGGTGGTTAGTTTGCGAGACGATGTTGGGTCTTCTAAAGTCCGGGGGTTTCCAAAGCTGGCTGCTTTGAAAGGCTGGTAGATTTCAACTTCCAGAATTTCCCAGTCAGCATGGCGGACCGAGGAATCCTGGGAGTTGAAGTCCACAAACATTCAAATTGGCAAATTATAAAATTTGTCATCGTGAGACAATAAATCTTGAGTTTGTCAAAAAAAAAAAAATTATCATTTCTTTACAATTCCACAATTGTGGATTTTCCTTTTTTTTTTTTGAGAAAACCCATTTATCTGGGATGATAAGTCCTCGTTTAGTGACCATTCCGAGTTACCATGGTGCTAAAAACTGGGGCTTTTGACCATTTCTCGTGCTTACGACTGTTTTGCAGCCTTCCCCAGGGCCACGTGAAGGAAATGGAGGCTTAGGCAAGCCGACATGTTTACGATGGTCGCAGGCAGCCCGAGAGGGAGTAATGTGATCCTTTTGTGATCTTCTGATTCACTTTTAACGCTGCAGCAATTCACTTAACAACAGTGGCAGGAAATCTCAAAAAAAGGGCCTAAAACTTGTCTCGCTTAGCGAGAAATGTTGGGGTCCATTGTGGCTAAGTCAAGGACTTGTGTTAAAAAAGCAGAAACTCACACCCAAGGATGGGACAAAATCACAAAACAACACAAGCCAGGCGAGTCTCATGGTTGTTATGTACACCATTCTAATCCAAAATCAGGACTTTGGCATCAGGATTTGAACTCAGGATGCCACAAGTAGCAGCCTGAAATGGTATATTTTTTTTACAAAATGACTTTTGGCATAATATTTGAAGATTATTAGATAGTAGAGCGCACAGCCCAGACAGAATATTTCCTAAAGGAGCCATCCAAACCCCAGCCAGGAAGTCCTCAGCTTACGACAGTTCCCAGCCCAAAGCACCTCAGTTACACTGTCTGTCCTTAACGCACTCCAGTGCTTTGCGTTATTCAGGGATTTTTCCCTTCAGGAAAGTGCCATTGACATCCAATTTCAAAAACTGAAAATGAATAAATGTGAACCCAGTTCCACCCCCCAAAATGTGGCTTCACTTAACAACGGGGTGTTTACTCAACGATCATCACACAAAAAAGGTGAAATCGGGGCAAGTTTTGTAAGGATCCTTTGAAAGATAAGCCACGAGAATCGCCAGACTTGGTGATGGTCGTTATCTTGAGGACTAGGTGTATGACAACAGTCGCCCGTTGTGCCTGACCCACTTGAGTTACGACTGGAATTGGCAGACTCGAGGACGGTTGTAACTCAAGGATACCCTGCAGGGTAGGAGTTTGTGTATCCTGTTGTGCCTGGCTCACACTTTGGGTTAACTCACAATCCCTTCACAGACAGAAATGGAGAAAGGGGCACAAATGTAGGATGCACAACTGCAGCGTAACACAATTTTCCTGTCGTTCTTCCGCATCAAATGTCATCTGTACCAAAAAGCCCCATAAAGAAACATGTACATGTGGGGCAAGGGGAGAATCCTCAAAGTTACAGCCGGAATACGATGGCAGTCGTGACTTTGTGTAACATTTTCTTTTTTGTGCGTTGCGAGAAAGTTTTTCTGCTTGTGGGACCCACAATAAAAACGCCAATGTTGTCTCTGCCATTTTAGTTTTTAAAACTTGTGGGGAGGGAATAGCCCATTTTTACACACACACAAACACACACACACTTGTGCATGACGTACAAATAAAAATATTAAAGTCACATATTATTATTTTTTTGGCTAAATAATTTAAACATCTACGGTTTTAATAAGGTGTAATAAATACAATGGTGAGTAGCTTGATCGACAGCTGAAGTGTTAGAATGTTCCCTTCGCTTCTCTCACAGTCACAAAATTGTGGTTTTTCTGGTGTGCACGGGCACCAGTGTCCCCTCCCCCCAAAAAGCACATTTAACAGGACGGCAACAGGATCTCAAGCGACAAATAAAAACACCAAAACACATCATAATCTTCCCCAAAAATGGATTTAAAAAGCAATACCTCCCCCCCACGTTGGCAGACTGAGGATTTCATTTCTGATGTAAAATGAATGTAAATTCATTTCTGAAAGAAGCAGGGAAAAACAATCTCGAGTTTTGGGGAGGAAAAAACACACGATGGAGAGTGTGTCACAATTTGATTTTTTTTTTTTCCTCCGAAAGGTTGTCTGCGAAAAGAGAAAAATCTGGAGTCGCCTCGGTCTCGCCTAGTGCCTAGAGGAGTGTGGCGGAAAAGGAAGAAAAGCTCAATTCCGGGGTCTTGAGAAAAATAAAATAGAAAATAAGGGATTTTTTTTGAAGGGACACCCCAAAGGAATTCTGGCCACAGGGAAGGTTGTGTGTGTGGAAGAGGTATAAAATTAGAATTAAATTCATGGGTTTTTTTTTTCTTCCTTCGCCGCAGCCAGTTATGGGTAGAAAACTATTCCTACAACAGCGAAGGAGTGGGAGAGCTTCAACGGTTTTCCGAAGACTTCAAATGAGGTTTCCAGACGTAATCCCGGATCATGGTATAGACCACACCTGGAGGACAAAAAAATAAATAAATATCCTGTTTCCCAAAAAATAGAACCTACCCTGAAAGTAAGTCCTAATTTGATTTTTTTACAGCCCTACCCCCAAAATAAGCCTTAATTACAATCCCGTCCACTCAAGAGTAGTCGGGTAAAAATTAATCTGGGGGGGTTGGGGGGGGGGTGGAGCTGCCCTACTACGAACCTTTGGACTGATGTAGCCAGGCCTCACGTACCCCATTTCTTCGACATCCGGCAAGGCTTTCCGGAAGACCTCTGTAGCTGGTAACAAAGCTCTAGATCAATCCGGAGCTCAGTTATCGGCTGTAGATGCCTCCAGGAAACCCTTGCTGGCTGTAGAAGGACTTCCGGAAGGAGGCTGGGGGCGTCTTATTTTCAGGGAAAAATAGGTAACAAGAAGCAACATTGGTGGATATAGAAACCGCGAGAGGGATTTTGGGAGTCCTAGTGAATGATCGCGTAAAGACGAGCCAGCCGTGTGAGGCCACAACCAATAAGGCCAAGGCGATCCTAAGCTGTATTAACAGGATAGGATCAAGATCAGGAGAAGGATTAGTACTGATTTATAAGGACTTAATCTTAATCTAGTTTTATTATAAAATATTATTATTGTGTATTATATTACACTACATTATGTTACATATTCTATTGCACTATATATTATACTATATGTATATATTATCCTATATTATACTAACTACACTACTTTATATCAATATTACATAAATATATTACACTATTATATTAATTACATTATCTTATATAATTGTATTACACATTACATTGCATTTATATTATATTACATATTACACTATATTATTATATTGTAACATTATCTATTATATATAATATATAACACAACCTTGGTGGTTTTGAAATGATTGGGCAACCATGTGTCTTAAATGGTATATAGGGTCTCCTGCCTAAGCAGGGGGCTGAACTAGATGATCTCCAAGGGCCCATTATTCTTTGATTCCATAAGGGTTTCTTGATTAAGCAGGAATGTTGGACTAGATGACCTCCAAGATCCCTTCCATTATTCTCCCATTCCCCAAGGGTCAGCTGCTTGGGGGGGGGGGGTTGGACTAGATGACCTCCAAAGTCCCTTCTCACTCTGATATTCTCTTTGGAGTCATTTGTTTGGGTCTCCAGAGATGGTTCTTAGTTTATGACCATTCGGAGTTGACTTAGGACCAAAATGGAGCCTGCCTTTTTTTTTTTGGAAGCAGACCGGATTGGTAAAACAAATAAATTTCTGGGGGGGGGGGAGAGAGAGGGGTTCAAAGTTAGGACACTGAAATGAGCTGACTTAGGACCAGTCCTCGCCATTATGACCACTGCAGCCATGGATGATAAGATCAAAATTTGAGAAAGCGGTAACTGGAATTAAGCGAATCCGGTTTCCCCCCCTTGAATTTGCTTATCCGAAGGTCACAAAAGGGCACGGAGACCGATGTAAATACGAGTCCATGGCCAAGCATTTCAATTTTTGATCCTGGGAATGCTGTGCCGGTCGCAAGTGTGAAACATGGTTGGAAAGTCGCTTTGTCTCCCGATCCCGCCATCGCTTTTAATGGTTGCTAAACGAACATTTATTAGCGTCGCCCTTAACAAATGTTTCATTTAGCAATTGAAACTAGAGGCTGTGTTGTGGTCGTAAGTCGAGGATTGCCTGAATTCTGGATTTTATCCTGTAAAATCTGTATTTTTAATATTTCTGAGCGAACGGAGGATGATCGGGTCAGTCTGTCCGTCAAAACCTTCTCCTTCCTCTCCCAAATCGAGCTCCGGAAAACTGATCCTTTTAAAAACGTTTTTTTTAAATTACCCATGTTTCCCCCCAAAATAAGACAGGGCCTTATATTGATTTTTGCTTCAAAAGACGCATGAGGGATTATTTTCCAGTTAGGTCTTATTTTGGGGAAATATGGGTCTAAATGTGTGTCTGTCTGGCAGACAATCTTAACTGGGGCTTATTTTTGGGGTAGGGCTTATAGCAATAGGCAGGAATAGCACTTATACACCGTTTTATAGACCTCTCTAAGCGGTTTACAGAGTCAGCATATTACCCCCAACAATTTAGGTCCTCATTTTACCGACCTTGGAAGGATGGAAGGCTGAGTCAACCTTGAGCCTAATGGGATTTGAACTGCCAAATTGTAGGCAGCTGGCTGCAGTAGAAGTAGCTTGCAGTATTGCACTCTAACCACTGTGCCACAGAGGCTTGTTATATTACGAGCATCTTTAAAAAAAACTTCTAGGGCTTATTTTCCAGTTGGGTCTTATTTTCAGGGAAATGGGGAAAGCTGTGTGTTTGTGGTTGTGCCTCCAGGCGGGGCACAACAACATCTGCCCTGCCAACTTACCGCACACAATGCTGCCCACCACAAAGCCCTGGGCAGCCATCCGCGTGTGAATTAGATGGATGGACATTTTGGTCTCTCCTCGGTTCTTCAGCCGGTAGATGCCGTAGGCGGCCAGGGAGAAAAAGCCTGCCAGACCTGGGAAAGGCAGAGGAAGAACCAATCAGTGGGGCTGGGGTCCCCCGGGGTAAGGCCCACCTCGGGATGAGAGAGGAGGAGAAAAAGGACTGTGAGGGTCCCCCGCGCTCTCTGAGCTGGGTGGTTTTTCTTGCAGACCTTTCATGACCCAATTAGGTAACATCATCAGTGCTATCCTGTTTCCCCAAAAATACGACCTACCTTGAAAATAAATCCTAGCTTGATTTTTACATGGGCATCCAAGCCCTACCCCCCCCCCCCAAAAATAAGCCTTAATTAAGATCCTGCCCACTCCAGAGGGCACGGGTAAAAATTAAGCCCGAGTGGAGATGGGGGGTGTTGGAGCTGCCCTACTCCTTACCTTTGGACAATTGTAGCTGTTCACACACCCCCGACACCTGCCTGGCCGGCCCATTTCTTCTGCAGCCGGCAAGGCTTTCCTGAAGACCTCCGGAGCGGATTCCAAATCTCCAGATCGATCTTATTGGCCTTCAAGGAAGCCTTGCCAGCCAGAGAGGAAGAATTCCTGAAGGCCTCTGACAGTGACGCTCGCAAGTGAGGTTAGTCAGCGGATAACATCCTACTCCCTTCTACCGTGTTTCCCTGAAAATAAGACCTGGTGCCTTTTTGGTGGCAAAAAGTTATAAGACAGGGCCTTATTTTCAGGGAAACATGGTAGAAGGGAGTGAGGGAGTAGGGTTTGTGGACAGCAGGTGGAAGGGGAGAATGACTGTGGGGTCCTAGGCTCTCTCTGAGCTAGATAACATCTTCAGGGCTAGAAGGGAGTGGGCTTTCGTGGAGAGGAGGGAAGGAGGGAGAGAGAAAGACCGCTAGGCCTGGGAAAGGCACAGGAAGAACTTCAAGGCTTCAGGGGTCTCAGGTCCCAGGAATTAGATGAGGGAGGGAGGCAGGCAGGCAAGCTAGGAAAGGCAGAGGAAGAATTGTCAAGTGTTCAGTGTGTCTGTGGTCCCACTGAGGGAAGGAAGGATGAAGGAAAGAAGGAAGGGGAGGGGGAGGAGGGGAAAAGAGAAAGTGGAAGGAATGAACAATGGAAGGGAGGAAGAAAGGAAGGGAGGTGGGGGATGAAGGGAAGGGCAGGGAAGGGGAGGAGAGTAAAAGAGAGAGGAAAGAAGGAAGAATTGTGAGGTCCTGGGTGCTCTCCGAGCTTGGCAGTTTCCTCGCAGACGTTTCATGACCCAACTAGGTAACATCATCAGTGCTGCAACTGAGTGATCTGTTCTAAGAGGAGGAGGAAAAGAATGACACACAGACAGCCTAGGGTGTCAAACTAGCGGCTCGCAGGCCGGATGCGTCACATGTGTGCCACACATCCCCAACTCCACAATCCTCCCCCCCAAAAAATTATGTGACATCAACGTAACGCGACAAGTTCGAGACCTGTAGTGTACAGCTTACCAAAAACAGATTTTGTGAGTCTGATTGTCGCATTTGAACCTGCAATCAAATAGCCCCCTCAACCCCAAGGCCTTTTGAAACACAGATAACTCCATGGCTTAGGATCTAGTCTTCGCACTTATGACCACGATCGCCTTCTTGGCGATACACAATCGACCGTTGCAGGCTCAGCAAACTGATTCCATGAACAATTTGCTTAAGGACTCCCACCAAAAAAGGAGTCTCAAAAAACCCAACCACGAGTCACAAAATGACCGCGATTGGGACCGGACCTTTTTTGGGGGGAGCAATCGTTAAGTCGAAGACTACCTGATTCTCAAGATGGGCCATTGGGAGATGGGGGGGGGGGAATTCTGGGAGTTCACATGGATTTGGGGAATTTGAACCCGTTGGCTCAGCTTTTGAGCAATGGTCATAATTCCCCGAAGATGCCATTGCGGAACGGGATGGGCTCAGAGTGGCTGGCTGGCAGGCAGAAAAGAAAACTCTGAAAAGAAGCACTTACCGACGGGGACAAAGGGCATGTCCTTCGATTTGCGGAGCAATTTCGAACCCACCGTTTCGTCGTAGGTTGGGAAGACTTTCTCCGAGGGGGAGGCCATGGTCACTGTCAGGAAACAGAAACGGAGAAAAGGTTACGTCGGAGGAACTGGGGGTGGAGAAATACAGGGGGGCCTCGACCTACGACGTGGCCCATTTAGGGACCGTTTTGAAGCAATGTTTTAAAGCTATTCAACACCACAGATAATACTGCTACCCTTCAAAAAGACCTCGACTATGTATCAAAATGGTCAAACAAATGGGAACTTCAAATCTCAACAAACAAATGCTCTGTCTTACATATTGGCAAAAAAAATCAGAAAATAAAATATAGGCTGAATAGTCAAGACCTTGTTGATGATCCAAACTCTGTCAAGGACCTTGGAGTACTCATCTCTAATGATCTAAGTGCTAGAGCCCACTGTAACTACATAGCCAGAAAGGCATTAAGAGTTGTTAACCTAATCCTGCATAGCTTCTTCTCTGGTAATATTATACTACTAACTACAGCGTACAAAACATTTGCTAGACCAATATTTGAATAGAGCTCATCAGTCAGATACATCATATCATGTATCTGATATTAGCATAGTTGAGAAAGTCCAGAAATATTTCCCAAGAAGAGTTCTCCACTCCTCTACTCGTTGTAGAATACCTTATGCCACTAGATTTGAAATTCTAGACCTAGAAAACCTAGCACTATGCCACCTTCGGTCCGATCTAAGTATAGTATATAAAATCATACATTGCAATGTCCTACCTGTCAATGAATACTTCAGCTTCAACCATAACAACACAAGAGCAAACAATAGATACAAACTCAAGGTTAATTGCACCAAACTTGATTGCAGGAAATATGACTTCAGTAACAGAGAGGTCAATGTCTGGAATCCTCTACCTGACTCTGTGGTTTCTTGCCCAGACCCAAAAAACTTTAACCTTAGACTGTCTACTGTTGACCTCACCCCTTTCCTAAAAGGTCTGTAGGGGGCGTGCATAAGCGCACCAACATGCCTACCATCCCTGTCCTATTGTTTCTTTTTATTTTTCTTATATGTATCCATGTATTCATAACTATGTTTTACTTATACCTATTATCTTGTAAGGAATTGACAAATAAATAATAAATAAAATAAATAAAAAGGGGGCCACTGGTCCTCGCAAACAATGAGGGTCGTGAACGTCTTCATGGGACAGGTAAACGGGGGAAGTCCCCAGCTTATGACCTCAGTGCAGCTCAAGGTTTAGGTTGGTGAGGGAGATGTTGGGGACATGAGCTTTGCCCTGTTTAACATTTCTCACCTACGGTTGTTAAAGTGAATTATTGTATATGTACAGACACATACACACACATACATACACACTGATATTTATATACACATATCCATATGCACACACACTATACACACACATACATTATATACAAACACACACATTATACACACACACACATATACACATACATAGGTATATTAATATATTACTATATATATACATAACTTGTCCAGAGTCATCCCAGACATCAAAATGGGCAGTATATCAATTTAATAAATATAAATTTAATTAAATATAATTAAATTGGAAGGGGCCTTGGAGGTCATCTGCTCCAAACTCCCCTATTCAAGCCAGAGATCTTTACAGAATGACATAGCTGAAAGGGACCTTAAAGGTCATCTAGTAGGAGATCCTTACAGAGTGATAGAACAAGAGTTGGAAGGGACCTTGGAGGTCTTCTAGTCCAACCACCTATCAAGCAGGAGGCCCTTACAGAATCATAGAATAATGGAGAGGACCTCGGAGGTCATCTAGCTCAACCCCCTGCTCAAGAGGAAATCCTAACAGAATTGAGTGGGAAAACACCTTGGAGGTCATCTAGTCCAACCCCTTGCTTGAGCAGGAAACCCTTACAGAGCCATAGAATAACAAGTCAGAAGGAATCTCGGAGGTCATCTAGTCCAATATGTTGCTCTAGCAGGAGATCCTTACAGAATAATCGAAGAGGTAGAAGGGGCCTCGGAAGTCCAACCCCTCCCTCCCAGAAGAAGACCCTAAAAACCATTTCTGACCTGGTTAAAAAAAATGGTGAGTTGACCAAAAAGTAGCCAATACTATAAAATGCATAAACTTCCTTTTTGTCAGACCCGCCCCCCTCAACCCCCAAAAAGAATAAAAATGTATTTCTCTCTATATTATCCAGTCTGGATAATAATTCTGGATAATAAGGTATTTTCCTTGTCAAAGACATAATAACAAAAATAATAAGGATTGGTTGATATTATAAGCCAAGGGGATAGTATTCTAAGGGAATCAAAAAATGAACTGGAGAACCAGGAAGGTTCTTATGGGAGAGAGATAGGGGCAAGAGTAGGTATTTTAGAAACTAAAGAGAAATAATAATAAGAGGGGAAATGAGAACTTGAATGACAGTATTCCTAAGTATACTTAAATAATACAGTGATGGGCATAAATATATTCAATTATGGATTAAATAAATAATGAATATGTATTACGCTAAATATAACAAACATGATAAAAATACCTTATTTGTATTAAAAATGTATGACACATTGGAAATATCGAATAAATAATGAAAAAATGAAAAATTGAAATATCAAATAAATAAATGGATTATAAACTGAACAAGCAAATCATGGAAGATTTTAATTTAACATACATATTAGAATTATGTAAGCTTGCTAAATGTAATAAATATGATTAATAATAGTCTATTTGTATTAAAAGGTATGATACTTAGAATAGCAGCTTGGCACAAAAATGACACATTGAAATACTGAATAACCAAATAATGAAAGATTATGAGTTGAACAAGCAAATAATGGAAGATTTCAATTGAACAAAAATGTTTGCATTATTATTAGAATTATGTAAGCTTGCTAAATGTAATAAATATAGTCTAATAGTCTATTTGCATTAAAAGGTATGATACAGAATAAAGGTTTTGGCATAAAAATGACACTGAAATACTGACTAGCTAAAAAAATGAAATATTATAATTTAACAATATGTGTATAATTGCTAGAATTATATAAGCATGTTAAATAGAACAAATATGATTAATACTATTTTATTTGTAGCAAAATATGACACTCTGTTCATGCATTGATATGTTTGTAAAAAATAAAACAAAAGACTTTAATAATGATAATGATGATGATGGTATGATGATGTATTTCCTGGTCTCAAATTTGTGACTTCATTTCCCGGCAACATTTCTGGCCCACAATTTCATCAGATTCTCTCCCAGCTGGTTGTGAGCAAAAGGGCCATTGCATCATTGTGTAAAAAATGTTCCAGGAAATCCCTCCCTTTTGTGGCTCATGTGATTTTTCACCTCTTTTGCAAAGTGATTTTGCAAACTTTTGAAAAAAAAATTACCTTGCCAACATCCTTGACCTGATTCCATTTTTTCCCCCATCAAAAATCCTAACCCAGCAATTCCTTGGAAAGGAGAAAGATGAGGAATTATTACTTTTTTTATAAAAAAGGACTTTAATTTAACTAAGTTAGAAATAAAGAGAAATTTTCCAAACAAGGAAAACCGGTGGAATGGCTTGCCACAAGGACATGTGGGTTTTTCAACATGTAGGAAGCTTTTATAAGGAAAGACTGGGCAGCCAATTTGTCTGAAAGGATAGAGGTGGGGCAGAGGTTAGACTAGATGACCTCCAAGGTCACCTCCAACTTTCTGATTCTGTAAGGATGTTCTGTTTGAGCAGATTGAACTAGATGACCTCCAAGGTCCTTTCCAACTCTTTTGTTATTTTATGATTCTGTAAAGCTCAAGCAGTGGGCAGGACTAGATGACCTCCAAGATCCCTTCCAACTCTGTTATTCCATGATACTTTGAGGCTCTCCTGCTCAAGCAGGGGGCTGGACTAGATGACATCTAAGGTCCCTTCCATCTCTATTAATCTGTAAGGCTCTCCTACTTGAGCAGAGGGCTGGACTACTAGATGTCCTCCCATGTCCCTTCTATCTGTTATTCTGTAAGGATCTCCTGCTCGAGCAGGGGGCTGGACTAGATGACCCCCAAAGTCCCTTCCAAACCTGTTATTCTGAAGCACTCAGTTATTTGGGTGTCAATTGCTATCCCTAAATGAGGCAGTTGTGTAAATGGGTTTTGCCCCATTTTATGACTTTTCCTGGCCACAGATATTCAGGGAATCACTGCTGTTGTTCAATGAGCTCCCGGGAGACCTCGATATATGGCCACCGGGAAGCCCTGATGTTGCTAAGCGAGACCTCTGTGCAGTGACCTTTGGCCTTACTGTACGACTTTCCCAGTCACAGTCATTTCAGGAAAATGTCCTGCCATCATTAAATGAGCAACCCAGGACCGATGTCACTCCAAACGGTCAATAAATGAACCATCGCAAGTCGAGGACTACCCGTACAAGAAGTGGCCTTCCAGACCCCGAAAATCTATCTAGGCTTCTCAAGACCCAAACTGGACGAAAAGGAGATACAACGTTCCAGCACCTAAAAGTTTTGTTTAAAAAAATCACAACTCACCTCTTCACAATTTTGAGGGGGAAAAGAAGGGTGGAAGCATTGTGTTTCCAGCAGACTGACAGCTGTCAATATCCAGAAAGCAATTTGCAATTGCACCTTGCCGTATTTTGCAAGGCAATGAATAATGCTTTTAATTGTAATTGTAATATAATTTGGCCAGAGTGGTCTTATCAGTTTAGAAAGGTGGCATATATATCATTGTATTGATTAAATTTAATTTACACACAAACACAATATAATTTAAATTTATGCAAATATGTATACATATACATATATTACATATACATGCACATAATACAAATATATATATATACATACACACACAATGTACTGATTTATTAAATTTCAACTTTGTATATATAATGTACCAGTTTATGAAATTTTATACATATAATATATTGATCTATTAATTATATACAGAATATATTGATGTGGTAAATTATAGTGTATTGATTTATGAAATTTAAATTATATAATGTATTGATGATTTATGAAATTTAATATAGATATAATGGACTGATTTCTTAAATTTATATAATGTATTGATTTACTAAACTTCAGTTATATATACAATGCATTGATCTATGAAATTTAACATACATGTATTGAACTATGAAATTTAAATTATACATGTATTGAACTATGAAATTTCACTTTTACATATATTGAACTTAGGAAATTTAAATTATATAAAATTAATCTAGTAAATTATATAGTGTATTGATTTATGAAATTTAAAATAATAATGTACTGATTTCTTAAATTTAAGTTTTATCCATATCATGTATCGATTTATTAAACTTCAATTATAGGTATAATGTACTGATCTATGAAATTTCAATTGTACATATAATGTAGTGATGTCTTAACTTTAAAATTTATATTCAATTTCCTATAGGTGTATAATGTATTGATCTATTAAAGTATACATCCTGTATCATTTTATTAAATGTAAATTATATATACGCAAGCCTTCTTAGAGCTGAAGCGACTCTAGAAAGCTGGAAATATATATATATTCTTTTGATTATATATTTTTTAATTATATAAAATACTATCTATCTTTATAATATTTTATATAATCAAATGAACTAAAATTATGATTTTCTTTAGAAAATTACACCACCCATCTCATTTAAAGTAACCTGGGTAAATTGTAGATGTAATATATACACATATATTAAATTGTAGATGTAATATATACACACACCATATCTATACCTATATTTTATATATTATATATACACATATATTATGCACACACACACATACATATATAATATTAATAAGCCATAAAGTGTGATACAACATACAGTTATTAAACAATCCGTATCCGTATTATAATTTCTAAATGATAAAAAAATGACATTAACAGAATATATAAGCGCAGGATCACACGGGGGAGAGGGGGGAAGGTAACCTAACCCGTGGACATGCGGCCGGGGATGATGGGCACCGTATGCTCCCCTTGGTGGCAAGGGCTGGGAATGATGGGGAAGTAGTCCACTTTTCCAACAGGCAACCGGGGGACAGCGGACAGCTCCCCTCGAGGCCACCGGGCTCGCCTCGCTCCTCCCCCGACTCACCTCAGAATATCTCCAACCTTCCCGTCTCACTCGCCGGCCGGCTTCTAATCGAGGCTTGGGTGAGGCGGAGGCCTGGAGTCTTTCACCGCCCCGGAAAAATGACGCACTTCCGCCGCCGTGTCCCGCCCTTTTCGTGCCCTGTATCGTGCGTTCGTCCTTGAGGGCCTTTGAAGGTTGCCAACTTTCCCAAGAAAGCCTCCGGTCTTTCTCCGCCCCGCTTCCTTGACGTCACAGCCGCCGCTTGGCCAATCGGAGGGCCTCTTTCGCTGCCATGGTGACGCGGTTGCCAAGATGGAATGTGAGGAGAGTTGAGGCCTTGATTTTTTTTCCTGCGTTTTGTTGTTCAGTTTGTTTTCCCTCGCTTTTTTTGTGTGGCGGGTTCACACGACGCGCCAAAAAACAAGCGAATCGAGAGTTCGTTGACCCGAGTTCTCCCGCCACCTTTGGACCCGGACAAAAAGTGGGGGGGGAAAAACTCGGAGGGAGAACGGAAATTAAGCCTCCTTCGTGTTTATGGAGGGGACTTGGTTGTGTGAACGCGACGTTTGCGCTTAATGCGTGTAGTAGGCAGACCCAAAAACGGGTTTAGGGCCCGTTGCTGCATTTAGAGTTCTGTGAATGCCTCAGAAAGAGGCAGAAAAAAAATTTGACTAGAGGAAAAACAATCCTCTTATTTATTTTTAATTTCTTTATTTAAAACCTTTATAGGGCCTGTGAGGCAAGTGTACAAGCTGCCTCTTGACAGTTGGATTCACTTAACGATGGCCCCAGAAAGAAAAGATCTGGTCACAGATGACCCACTTAATGACTATCATACAACCAGGTTAAATGATTGTCATAAATTGAGGACTGCCTTGGTATCTTGGCAGGGGGAACCCTGACTTGCAGGGTGAAATCCAAATAGAGGCAGTCCTCAACTTACGACCATTCATTTAGCAACCATTCAAAATGACGGCGCTGAAAAAAGTGGCTTGGGATCGTATTTCACACTTAACGACGGTTGGATCACTCTCTGTGGTCCACTGATTCATATTTATGATGGTCGCAGTGTCCTGGGGTCATGGAATTCCCTTTTGGTGACCTTCTGACAAACAAAATCAATGGGGAAACTGAATTTACTTAATGAATGTGGGACTCACTTAACAACCACAGGGATTCACTTAACGATGGTGGCAAGAAAGATGGCCAAATGGAGCGAAACCCACTGAACAAATGTCAAATTTCTAACCTTTATTGTCAATGTACAACATGTACAATGAGATTGACTGAGCCCATGTCTCGCTTAGCGACGGATGTTTGGGACTCTGGTTGTAAGTCAAGGACTACCTGTAGATGAAGCCATCTGATGGTGCGCTGTTGTTTTCTCCTGGACAGGCAGTCCTCGACTTAACGACCATCATTCAGACCAGAGTCCTGGGGTCATGTAAATTCAGATTAACAGAGTTGGAAGGGATCGTGTAGGTCATCTAGTCCAACCCCATTTTCTGAACTTTTGACCACTCCTTGGCTTACGGCCACAGTTGAGCCCCCAAATGTCTGTTGCTAAGCAAAATGTTTGCAAAGGGAGCTTTGCCCTGCTTTACAACTTTCTTGCCACATTTTGGAAGGGAATCGCAGCCATTGTTCAGTGAGTCACAAGGTCATTAAGTGAATCTGACTTCCTGCAGGTTGGAAGGTCGCCAAAGGTGATCACATGATCCACCGGGGACATCGCAACCCGTCATATATATATCTATGAATCAGTTTCTGAGCGTCTGAAATTTGATCATGTCACCATGGGGATGCTCCTATGAGGAATGGTTATAAATCAGGGATGTTGACAACTTGTCACTAAAATGACCTGTTGTAAATTGAGGACACTGTAAAGTCAATGGGGAAACCAGATTCACTTAACAACTCTGTTACCAACTTCAGAGAAGGGTGGGGCAAAATTCATTTAACAACTGTCTTGCTTAGCAACAGAAATTTTGGGCTCAATTGTGGTCTTCCGTCTAGGATTACTTCAATCAATCAAAAGAGAGCCGGAAGGGACCTTGGAGGTCATCCAGTCCAACCCCTGCTCAAGCAACAGACCCTTACAGAATAACAGAATTGGAAGGGACTTTGGAGGTCATCTAGTTCAAACTCCTGCTCAAGCAGAAGACTCTATATACCATTTCAGACAGATGGATAACCAGTCTCTTCGATACACGCACACACACACACACGCAGACAGAGTGATGGAGAACAAATAAATAGAAATATTTGGGAGACACCTGATGGGCCTTATCAGCATCTTGCTGCCGATTAATTCAGAAATGGTGGATGATCCTGGTTAAGACAAACTGGAAGCTGGATGAAGGTTAAAGGAAGTGGGTTTTCCCCCCCACCCTTTCAACGGTCAAACTTGGCTTATTTTCCTGAAACAAGAACATACACACAAAACCCAGAATTATTTCTGCTTTGCATGCAAGGACTCTCTCGCTCTGCTTTTTCCAACCTGGCTGGCTGCCATATACCATTCAGCGTTTCTTGTTTAATTCTCTTCAAATTTCTTCTGCTTTGGCTCCTAATTTTTATTTCTTTTTCAAAAATTTCCTTTCCATTTTTTTCTGCTTTAGCTCCCGATGTTCATTTCTTTTTTAATTCGCTTCTATTTTTTTCTCCTTTGGCTCACATTTCTTTTTAAATTTTCTTTCCGTTTTTTTCTGCTTTGACTCCCAGTTTTCATGACTCTTTGAATTCTCTTCCAATTGTTTCTGCTTTGGATCACCATTTTTTTGAAGTCTTTTTTTTTTTTTTGAAGCCTCGGAGAGGCCTGGATGTTCTCTCTCTCTTTCTTTTTTTCCTTTTTTCCAGCCAAGAGTTACACAACCGGTGAAGTGATGACTAAAGCAATTGTGTGCCTCCACATTTACAGTATTGGTGTGACTGGTTACATATTGACCAGAACGTTTCCCAAGAGTTGTCTCTGTTCCAGACGCTCGGAACAAGAGGGTTGCATGCTTTTACGTAAGTGTGTAATCACGAGTTTTTGCATTTGCACATACTTGTTCCCTGATGACTCAAACCTTTTTAAAATACTCGATTTACGACCACCTTGGGCTTCAAAAATTTTCTGCCTTGTTGCTGGGTGGGCATGGCCATGGTGGGAGTGGCCCAGTCAACCTCCTGCATCACTACGGGACGGGGCAGCTTTCCTCGAGCTTCCAGGAGGCCGAAAACAGCCTTCCCGGGCACTGGAGGCCCTCTGGAGATCGTTTCTGGCCTTCTGAAGCCTCTGGGAGCCCCGTTTTTTGCCCTCCCTGAGCTACTATGCAGGCCTTTCACTTACCCGGCATTCAAAAACAGGCAGTGTGGAGATTCCTGGGAGGGGCCGGTGGGGCCAGCCAGGGGTGGGATTTGCCAGTTCCCCGAACCGGTCCTTAAAAAATGATAAAATTAGCTACTGGTTCGATTTAACCGGGGCAAACCAGTAGCAGCCTCACCCCTGTTTACGATCACAATTGAGCCCCAACTTTACGTTGCTAAGTGAAGCAAGTTTTTATTTATTTATTTATTTATTTATTTATTTAACTTATATTGCCGCTATTCGCCCCTGGCAACTCGGGGCGGCTTACAGAATGTAAAACCACATTTAAAATAAACAACAATAAAAACTAACAAAAAAGAATCAAATAAATTAATAAAGTACAATGGAGTCTGGAAAAAAAATAAAAAAATCACCCCCAGCTCCCAACCCCAATTTTTGCTCCATTGTATGACTTTTGTGGGCCACCGTTACTAAGTGAATCATTGCCATTGTTATGTTAGTTGCATGGTTGTTAAATGAATCCAGCTTCCCCCCCCCTCCCCGCATTGACTTTGCTTGACGGAAAATCCCAAAAGCGGATCACACAACACCCCAGGGGAAGGCTGCGACCGTCGTAAACGTGAGTCAGTGGCAGAGTTTGTGAATTTCGAGTCCAAGACAGTCATTAGGTGTGAAAAAATGGTTAGGGCCATTGTAACACTGTGCGCAGTGCTTTTCAGCTGTCCGGGCGGCACAGCTTAAAGGTTTTTACATATGCGCGCAGCGCACATGCGCGCACAAAACATAGTAACCAAACCAGTAGTAATACCGGTTGAATCCCACCCCTGTCTTATGGGACTTTTTGGGTCATCATTTGAAACACAACACACCAGATATCACAGTTATCGAAAACTGAAATATACAATTTATTGATATTGCTATACCAAGAGATGCCAGAGTCAAACAGGAAAAAATCATGAAATATCATTACTTGGCCATCAAAACTACACAATTATGGATGAAACATGTAACAGTGATACCCACTGTCATCGGGGTACTTGGTACCATATCCAAGAATTTTGCAAAATACATCAAGAAGTTGCAGCTTCCTGCTGTAGTGCCAGCAGAGCTGCAAAGGACTGCGCTGCTCATTATGCGGCGCTAGGGATTTGAACCGCCAAGCTACCAACCTTTCTGATCGACAAGCTCAGTGTCTTAGCCACCACATCCCAACATCAGGATAATCACTGTCAATCCCCAGCTTCTGTTTTTCTGGAGAGAAGAATCCCTTTGCAAATAGGCTCTGGGGCACAGCAGCTTACCCTTTTTATTTTTTAGATTGCTGGTGGAGTCCAAATGATCTCTGTGGGTATTGGTGGCAAGAATGATGGTCCTGGTGCTTCAGTTTGCCACATGGCAACTTCCTTTTACATTTTGTTTGAAATTCAAATGATTTGCAAAAAGTAGCATTTTTTAAAAAATTACATTTATGTGCTGCCCTTCTTCGGAGACTCAGGGTGGCTTACAGTCTTTAGAGCACCATACTAAGTGCTCAGCAATAGCCTTCATTCCATTGTATATACCTGCTTATTACTAGAGCTTTTTGGCCCCTCCAAGCGACATTTTTTACAAAGTCAGCTTATTGCCCCCAACAATCTTGGGTACTTTGAATATGGGCTTGATGTAGAGTTACCTTATGTGAAGTGCAAGCTCCCCAAATGCCACTAGATGGAAGCAAGTTTAACTACAAGTGAATTTTAAGACGCAAAAAGAAATATAAAAAGGGCGTAAGAACAAACCGCAATGCAGGAACTAAGAATTTCAAGACGAAAACTCTGAAACTAAGATTCAAGGAAAATATATATGCATGTAAAAAGGATTAAAAAGACGCAAAGAAAAGTTTTACAGAAGGAAAGCAACAAAAATCAGAGCGACAAATTTAATGGGTAGAGTGAGAGAGGCTGCTGCGCAACGCGCATGAAGGTGAGCGGTGCGTATTCACATATGTACGGCGTTCTGTACTGAAGCTAGCTGGAGGAACATTTTAAAACACAGTTCAGTCCACTAATAGCGAGCAATCTGATGTTTTTGTACGACAGATATACAGCGGTTCACTGTACGAAAAAAACTCTCAAAAGTGTCCCCAAAACTTCTCGCTCCATCGCCCCCATATCACCCCCCTTCCATTCCTTCACCCCCACGTAGCCCCCGTGTCGCCCCTTTTCGTTCCATCACCCCTCTGAAAAATGAAATCGCCCCCTGGGGGGCGATATCGCCCAGGTTAAGAACCACTGGACTAGATGACCTACAAGGTCCCTTCCAACTCTGATTTATCTGTTATCTAAGTCAAGAGGGCTGTGAAAATATCTACAGACCCCTCACATGCCAGGCAATTCCTACCCTCAAAATGATGCTATAGAGCACCGCACATCAGAACAACTAGACACAAGGACACCTTTTTCCCATCACTCTGCTAAACAAATAATTCCCTCAACATTGTCCAACTATTTACAAAGTCTGCACTACTATTAATCTTTTTATCGCTCCTTATCGCCCATCCCCTCCCACTTGTGACTGTGTGACTGTAACTTTGTCGCTTGTATCTTTATGATCTATATGGATTGTTTCCTAGTATGATTTGATTGCTTATTTCTATCCTATGACTATCATTAAGTGTTGTACCTGATGATTCTTGGCGAATGCATCTTTTCTTTTATGGACACTGAGAGCATTTGCAACAAAGACAAATTCCTTGTGTGTCCAATCACATTTGGTCAATAAAGAATTCTATTCCATTCCATTCCATTCTATCTAACCAGTATTTCCGTGCTGCATGATTTAGATTAGCTAGAAAGCAAGAAATCGACAGATTTCTTGCTTTCTAGCCAGTGGTGGAATTCAAAATTTTTTACCACTGGTTCGGTGGGCGTGGCTTGGTGGGTCTTTCTATCATCCCTCTATCTTTTTTCTCCATTATTGCTTCCTTCCCTCCTCTCATTTTTCTTCCTTTCTTCTCTCCCTCTTGTTCCTTCTACTCTCCCTTCTTCGTCTTCCTTCCTTCCTATCTCCTCCTTCTCTTTCTATCTATCCATCCATGTTCCTTCCTTCTCTCCTTCCCTCCCTCATTTTCCTTTTTTCTTATATCCTCTCTCCCCATTGTCCCATCCCTCCTTCCTCTTCCTTCCTTCCTCTATCTTCTTTTCTTTCTTTCTTTTCTTACTCTTTCTTTTCTTTCTGTATTGTTCCTTCCCTTCCTTCCTATCGCTTTTTAAACGGTTGTCTAATTTATCATTCCTATTCTGGCTAATAATTAAGACTCCTCAAATTGTACATTTCCTGTTAATAAAGTGGATTCTCCAGTCCCATCCCTCCCCCCCCCCCCCAAAAAAAAAAGAGTGACAAGAAAGGATGTCAAATGGGGCAAAACTCACTCCACCAATGTCTTGCTTAAGGACAGAAATTTGGCCCTCCGTTGCGGTCATTAAGTGGAGGACTGCCTGAATTGCCATTGTTGCAGCCTGTCGGGTTGTAGAAGCTCCCGCATTATTTTCTTCCAAACTGGGTGTGGAGCCAGAGAACAAGAGTTTCCTTCTTTGGAAGAAGAGAGAAGCGTTGATGATTTTGTGGGTGTGTTATTTGTTGGGTGGTTTGACCTCCCCTTGGTCGTGAGCCAGGGAGTTGTGATTGGGAATAAAGCCATCGGTTTGGCCGTAGGCAAGAATGTGGAGGAACAACAAACGCCCAATGCGGTCAGATCAGATCCCTGGGGAGTTTCCCTGCTGTGAAATTTAAGACTCAGTGAAAACGTCCTTCTGGTTAAATGAATGCCCATAAAGGGGAATATTGGTAGCCCAAGGTTGAAATGAGGGTGCCTTAGTGCTCTCTGGGCTGGGGCGGGGGGGTTCTCTGGCAGACGTCTCATGACCCAGCTAGGGAACATCATCAGGGCTAGGAGAGAGAAGGACGAAGAGGAGGCGGAGGAAAAAGAAGAAGACAAAGAGAAGGAGACAATAAATGGAGGAAGAGGAGAAAAAGAGGAAGAGGAAGAACTGTGGGGTCCCTGGTGCTTTCTGAGCTGGTGGGTTTTCTTGCAGACATCTCATGATCCAACTAGGGAACATCATCAGTGGTAAAAGGGAGGAGGAGAAGGATGAGGATGGATGGATGGATGGATGGATGGATGGATTGTGGGGTCCTTGATGCTCACTGAGCTTGGTTGCTTTCTTGCAGACGTTTCATGACCGAACTAGGGAACATCATCAGTGCTAGAAGAAGGGGGGTATTGTGAAGAAAGGGAGGGGGGAGGATTGTAGAATCTTTGGTACTCTCTGAGCTTGGTTATATCAATCTGTCCCTCCATCTGTCTTTCTGTATGTATCTACATTTGTATTTGTGTGTGTGTGTGTGTGTGTGTTTCTTTCCTTATAAGGGCATAGATCCAAACACTTCCTTGTCTGCTTTACATATGTGCAGGTTATCTTATTCCATCTATGGCTTATTCCATTATACTGAGATCTGGTAAGAAAGGTTATTTTGTTTTCCCTGCAATATGTCATTAAGATATATATATATATATATATATATATATATATATATATATATATCCACCACACCTACTTTCCAATTACAGAATTCTTTGCTAACAGTCAAGAAACTTTCTCTGTGGGCCTGTCATCTTTTCAGCTCCAATATTTGGGGTTTTTTTTGGGCTGCCTTGAATTCTCACAGGCGTCTTCTGAAACCTTCCAGATTTAGACTCAAAAACATGGCAGTCTGCAATGTACGACCACCACCGAGACCCAAACTATCGGTTGTGACGTGAAAATGAAGTGAAGGTCGTGTGAATTTGGTCCCCTTTCTTTGCTCCTGTTGTTCCAGAAAGGAAGCAACGTTATAGTTGCTTTATTTTTAGATGAGAATTCATAGAAACTGTCCCACTTTTGATCCCCTTTTCAGGAAAACATTCCTTTTTAGCAAATTCCCCATGGCTAAATTTGCACTCAGATTATGCTTCAAACCATTATCATCTACATCAGAAACCAAATTTCTCTTTGTAAATAATCTAATTTGTTATCTTTCATGGTTGGCTAAGGAATTCTGGGAGTTGAAGGTTCACCTGCTTGAGGAGGAGGCTGAACTAGAAGACTTCCAAGGTTCCATTCTATTCCATATTCTATTCTATTCCTATTCCTATTCTGTTCTGTTCTATTCTATTCCATTCCGTTTCGTATTCTGTTCTATTCTATATTCTTTCCCTGTTCTATTCTATTCTTTTCCATTCCATTCCATTTCATTCTCTATTCTATTCTTTCCTTGTTCTATCCTATCCTATCCTATCCTATCCTATCCTACTCTATTCTATTCCACAAGTCTTCAAAGTTGTCAAATTTAGAGATTCCCCCATCTAAACTCATTTACCTTGGTAAGCCCTCCTTCTGATCGTAACCTGGATGGTTTGGGACCCTCATTTTTTGTTATTCCCTAGGCAGTTGTAGCCATTGCCATTCTCCGGAGGAAACAGTCTTCTATAAATCGTATTTGTAAATATTAAATGTATTTACAAATTGTAAAGTGTATTTGTACATGGCCTGGATTCACTTGGATCTAAAGGCAGGGTCAAAATTTGATAGATAGGAGATGGATGATTGATAGCTGATAAGTAACTGGTAGATAGATTATATGTAATAGATAGAATAGAATAGATAGGTATAAAGATAGATAGAAATAGATGATTGACAGATAAATAATTAAGATGATAACCTTTATTGTCACTTTTTTCTGTGAACTGGGCATACATTAAACAATGAAATTCTTATATCAACTCTCACACATAAACACACATACACACACAATTGATGCGTGTGTGTATATATATGCATATCCATACATGTACGTAGATCCACACACAGACATTAATCACAGTCAATATATATAGCAGAAAAAAGACTGAGTGTTAACAAGGTTAATTGATGATGCTGAAGATATATATAGATGAGAAATAGATGATCGATACATAAATAATGTAAGATAATAAATAATAGATAATAGATAGATGGTAAATAATAGATGTTAAATAGATGGTTAACAGGTATATAATAGATGAGAGATAAATATAATAAATGAATGATTGATAAGTAAATATAGATGATAGACAGACAGGCATGATATAGGTATTGATACATAAATAATATATAGATGATAAAAGATAGATACAAATACTAAATAGAATATAGAGCTAAATAGATGATTGATAGTTAAATAATAGATGACAGAGAGGGAACATTGATAGGTAAACACAGATGATAAATAATAGATGATTGATAGGTAAATAGTAAATAGATGAGAAAGTTAGATTATTGATGGCTAAATAACATATAGATGATAATACAGAGATGACAGGCAGATTGATAACCAAATGACTGATAGATATAAATTGATGATTGATAGATGATAAAGAAAGAGAGAGAACGAACATTGATATAGATAACAGATGGTTGATAGGTAAATAATGTATAGATGAATAGCTGGATGAGAGAGAAAGAGACTGATGATAGATAGACAGACAGGTGATATAGATACATAGACAGAGAGACGCAAGGAACACGTTGCTCGAAGTCTTTAGCCCAAACCAACCTCGCAATCCTCTCCCACCCCCCGCACTCGCCTTTCTTCTCGCAATCTCCCCGCCGGGCCTTCGCGGGGCCCTCTTTTTCCATTTTGGGGGGGGGGGGGACGCTTCCCTGGAAAGAAGCCGGAGGAAGGGGAAGCCCTTTCCTCTCCCTCCCCAGCCGCCCGTTAAAACCCGCAGGAGCGCAGTCCTTGTGCAGCAGGCAAGGAAGCATGCCTGCAAGCGAAGCAAAAAAGCTCAGGAGACAATCTCGCCTTTGCAACAACGGTGCGCTTCCCGGCTGGGCGGGCAGAGCGGGCGGAGGAGGAGGCGCTGGTTGCCTCCTCTTCCTCCTCCTGCTGCGCTCGTCCTCGCTACTACGGCCACCTCTCCTCCTTCTCCTCGGCCATGCGAACCCGGCTGGCCCGTCGTGGCTGCGCGCTTTTAGGCTTGCTGTGCGCGGCGGCTTTGCTGGCTCTCCAGCTGCCTCTCTCTCTGTCTCCTTTCGGGGCGCCCGCGGGCTCCCGAGCCGGAAGAAGAGGGACCCCCGGGGGCCTTCCCTCCCCGGGGCCCGAGCAACTCTCCCAACCGGTCCAGCCCAAGCCCCCTCCAGATCCCTCCGCGCCAGGAGAATGGGGCAAGGCCTCCCATTTGAGCTTGGATGGGGAACAGAAGCGCCAGGAGGAAAGCTTACTGGACCGCTACGCCATCAACATCTATGTGAGCGACCGTATCTCCCTCCACCGTCACATCCAGGATGGGCGGATGCCCGAGTGCCGAGCCAAGGCCTACGAGTACCGCCATCTGCCCACCACCTCAGTGGTCATTGCCTTTTACAACGAGGC
The DNA here is from genome assembly GCA_023653725.1 of Bungarus multicinctus. Classification (NCBI taxonomy): domain Eukaryota; kingdom Metazoa; phylum Chordata; class Lepidosauria; order Squamata; family Elapidae; genus Bungarus; species Bungarus multicinctus. The sequence continues at coordinate 2,677,511 of CM042840.1, forward strand.
CTGGTCTACCCTCCTGCGGACAGTCCACAGCGTCCTGGAAACCAGCCCAGCCGTTGTCCTCAAAGAGGTCATCCTGGTGGATGACCTCAGCGACCGGGCGTACCTGAAGGGCCAGCTGGAGGCCTACCTCAGCCGCCTGCCCAGGGTGCGGCTGATCCGCACCCAGAAGCGGGAAGGGTTGGTGCGGGCCCGGCTGATCGGCGCCACCTTCGCCACCGGTGAAGTCCTCACCTTCCTGGATTGCCATTGCGAGTGCGTCCCTGGGTGGCTGGAGCCCTTGCTGGAACGCATCGCCCAGAACGATTCCGTCGTCATCTGCCCAGTCATCGACACTATCGATTGGAACACTTTTGAGTTTTACATGCAGTCTGGTGAGCCCATGATCGGTGGCTTTGACTGGCGTCTCACCTTCCAGTGGCAGGTGGTGCCCGACTACGAGCGGCGACGCCGGAAGTCCAAAGTGGACCCCATCCGCTCACCCACCATGGCTGGCGGCCTGTTTGCCGTCAGCAGGAAATACTTCGAGTATCTCGGCACGTACGACACTGGGATGGATGTCTGGGGCGGGGAGAACTTGGAGCTCTCTTTCCGCGTCTGGCAGTGCGGCGGTGTCTTGGAAATCCATCCGTGTTCCCATGTCGGGCATGTCTTTCCGAAACGAGCCCCGTACGCCAGGCCTAACTTTCTACAGAACACTGCCCGAGCCGCCGAAGTCTGGATGGACCACTACAAAGAACATTTCTACAATCGGAATCCTCCAGCGCGGAAGGAGAACTTTGGCGATCTCGCCGAACGGAAAGTTTTACGGCAGCGTCTGCAGTGTCAGGATTTTGATTGGTACTTAAAAAACATCTTCCCCAATTTACATGTCCCGGAGGATCGGCCTGGCTGGCACGGCGCCATCCACAACCTGGGCATCTCGTCCGAATGTTTGGATTACAACTCGCCGGAACACAATCCCACCGGGGCCCACCTGAGCCTTTTTGGATGCCACGGCCAAGGCGGCAACCAGTTCTTTGAATACACCTCCAATCTGGAAATCCGTTTCAACTCGGTGACTGAACTTTGCGCCGAAGTGCCGGAGCAGAAGGATTTTGTAGGCATGAGAAATTGTCCGAAGGATAAGTCTCCGGTGCCAGAAATCATCATCTGGCATTTTAAGAAAGATGGCACCATCTACCACCCTCACTCTGCCAAATGTCTGAGCGCTTACCGTACACCTGAAGGCCGCGCCGATGTAAAGATGAGGACGTGTAATTCATCGGAGAAAAACCAACTCTGGCGGTTCGAAAAATAGACCCGGTTCTCCGCCAAAAATATAATTCTTGGTGATAGAAAAGTTGGGGCCTCTCGAAATAACTTTTGCCAAGATTTCTAGATGAAAACGAAGGAGGAAAAAAAAAGATTTCTGGATCGGTTGGCGAAAAAGTGCCTTTCCCCCCTTAAACTGTTTGTTTGGCAGAATGCAACGACGCTTCATACACAAATGGAAGTGTATTTGTTCTGCATGGATTACGACAAATGAGACCCTCCCAGGAACGGGCTAAATTCGAGGGAATTGAGGGCAACACAATAGTTGTTGTTTTTTTTAAAGATTTGCTAAAGGATGCACAAGGTTGCAAAAAGCTGGACTCGAAGCATCGTTGGCAACTTTAAAACATGGGGACTTCAATTCCCAGAATTCCACTTTGACGTGTCTAGCTGAGGAATTCTGGGAATTGTAGTCCACGCATTTCAAAAGTTGTCCCAGTTGGGGAAAAACTATAAAGAATGATGCTTTTAAAAAATGTGCCGAAATGAAACTTAATGGAATTAGGGAATGCCTTGTTATTAAGACCGAGTTTTTATTCCTCTCCTTTGCTCAATGCACCTTGCTCATCATTAGATTTTGTGTTTAAACAAGTGTTGGTTAAATGGGTAAAACAAGGGTTTCACTAGTATTTGTATAAATTGGGTAGTTTGGATAAACTAGTGTTTAACTAGTTTTTTTGTTAAATCGGGAAGATCGGTTAAATTGGTTAAACAAGTACATTAGTTAAATTGGTTAAACAGGTGTTTAGTATTCGGTTAAATTGGGTAGAGTGGTTAAATTGGTTAAACCAGTATTTAATTAGTGTTAGATTAAATTGATTAAACAAGTGGGTAACTGGTGTTTTTATAAACACTAGTTGTAAATAAGTGTTTTAACTGGTATTTGGTTAAATTGGGTAGATTGGTTAAGTGGGTTAAACAAGTAAATCACTTACATTGGTTAAACAAGAGTTTAACTAGTCTTTGTTTAAATTGGTCAAACAAGTGTTTAACTAGTTGTAAATAAGTGTTTTAACTGGTATTTGGTTAAACGGGTGGTTGCTTAAATTGATTAAACAAGTATTTAATTAGGGCTTGGTTCAACTGGTTAAACAAGTGTTTAGTGTGTTGCGTAAATTGGTTGATCAAGTGTTTAACTAGGGTTGGTTAAATGGGTAGATTGGTTAAATTGGTGAAACAACTGTTTAACTGGCCTTTGGTTCAGTTGGTTAAATTGGTTAACAAGAGCTTAATGTTTGTGTAAATTGGTTACACAAGTGTTTGGTGGAAGACTGAACTACTTTTTACGCATTCCTTTTTTAATAAGCACGACACCAGAGAAAATTTGACAGCTCTATGTGGGAGGAGGGGACATCAAAAGCCATAAAAGATGGATTAATATTTCGAATTGATTTGGGAAGGCAGGCAGAAATAACCCCGATTGTAACCGATCGAAAGAACGAAATAGCCAAGGATTCCTCTTCAGCCCCGTGTTAAAAAGCCAGAAAATATCTGTGCTAAATTTCAAACACTCCGGTTTGCAAATTATTATTATTATTTTTGTGGGGGAGGGGGGGGGAAATGGGATTAACCAACTCTGCCTGTTTAAACAATCAATCTCTTTTTAAGGCAGAGTCTTAGCTACGTGGCAGATCCGGGAGTAAGGAGTGGTAGTAACCAGCAAGGAGTTGTGTGCTCCCAAGGTTGAAATCCCATAACCTCAACCCACGCCCTAAACAAAAACAAGGAAATTAGATGGCTAATTCCATTTGCCAAATATCCAAGTGCCCCCTAAATCCAAATGTTTCAAAGTTTTATATTAAAATAAAGGGAATTTCACAGCTCGATCTCGGTGGGGCAAAAAGAAAAACAGGAAATTAAAAAAAAAAATAACTGTAAAAGTCTAGGTGAGTCATCAGCCTTCAACCTCAGAGCTTCAGGAAAGTTTTTTATAGACTGTAAACAAGAACAGAAGAACAGAGTCACAGAGTTGGAAGGGACCCTGGAGGTCATCTAGTCCAACCCCCTGCTCAAGCAGGAGACCCTGACAGAATCATAGAATGACCAAGATGGGAAAGGACCCTGGAGGTCATCTAGTCTAACCCCCTACTCATGCAGGAGACCCTTCTCTCCTCTTTCTCCTCCTTCTCTTAACAGAAGAACAGAATTGGAAGGGATCCTGGAGGTCTTCTAGTCTAACCCTCTACTCAGACAGGAAACCCTTCTCTCCGTCTCCTTTTCTCTTCCTCCTCCTTCTCAGAATAACATTTGGAAGGGACCTTAGAGGTCATCTAGTCTAATCCCCTAATGCAGGAAACCTTTCTCTTTCACCTCTTCCTCTTAGCAGAAGAACAGAGTTGGAAGGGACCCTGGAGGTCTTCTAGTCCAACCCCCTGCTCAAGCAGGAAACCCTATATGATTTTGTAGACCAACCTCTGATGGTCTTTTGGTTAAGCTAGGTTGAGAAGAGATTGGACTGTCAGAAATGGTGTAGGGCGGAGGTGGAAATTCAGCAGGTTCTGACCAGTTCTGGAGTAGTAGTGGAAATGTTGAGTAGTTCAGAGAACTGATGGTAACTTTCCCCCAGGAGTGGGGAGGGAATGGAGATTTTATAGTATCCTTCCCCTACCGCACCCACCAAGCCACACCCACCAAGCAATGCCCACAGAACTGATAGTAAAAAAATTTGAATCTCACCACTGGTATAGGGTCTCCTGCTTGGGTGAGGGTTTGGATTAGATGACCTACAGGGTCCCTTCCAACTCTGTTAATCTGTAATCTATAAGGTTTTTGTTTTAAATGACATCCTGTTGTCCATTTTTTGATAGAACTAAAAGTTACATCCGTTTTTGTTCTCAAAATTCTAATTTTGGGAATTATTTAAAAAGAAGGATATCTCTTCCCATCCCACAGCCCGGATCCCATTTCCCAGAGTTTTCTCTGGATTATATTAAAATGATATATGTGTTCCTTATTTATGAAATTTTGTATGCCAGCCTTCTGATAGGTACAGCGATGCTGAGCAGCATAAAAATTTAATAAATAAACGATGCTTCCCTTCTTCTGTAATATTCCAAAATGCAGAATGGCTTTGATGAATGGTTCGCCCTAAACTTTTTTTTAAAATTTTGCAATGTAAAAAATTTGCATTCTTTCTACCAAATGGGAAAGGAGAAGCACAATGAAGCGGCAAAGGAAAAAAATAATTTAGCAATCATTTTTTCCCAAGGTTTTGAGTTGCAAGTGAGGAAATAATTTTTATATTCAATGGTCTACTGCTGATTTAAAAATAGATGACTTTTCAATGTGTAGGTGAGGGAGATGGAAGGATGTTTTCGAACCATGTGCTGATTAATTTTTTTTTTCCAAATTATTTTTCAGGGTGCAGGCGATGAAGAGGGAAAAAATTTTGCTCGTGGGTTTGGGAGTACAGTAAAGAATTTTGCAATTCTTCCCCAGAAATAAGACCTAATTTTAGAATTAAGTCGTTTGAATTTTTGCCATTCTTCCCCAGAAATAAGACCTACTTCTAGAATTAAGTCGCTTGAATTTTGCAATTCCTAAGTAGAAATAAGACCTATTTCTAGAATTAAACTGCTCGAATTTCTCTTAAGCAGGTGAAATTTTAAGAATTTTATTCAGGAGAAGTTTTGGCAGTAAGGCAAAATGCTTCCTCCTTCTTTCTCTGAATCTTTTTTTAATTAAAGTTTATTTTGTTCTTCTTTGGGGATTCGATAGTTTGAGACAATCGTAATCAAACTGATTTATTAGAGAAGGAAAGACCTGAGTTTATCTAGGTTTTCCTACATGCACTTCTATCCGATATGCTATGCCAATGGAATTCTTTTGACGCTTTAAGCACTGAGATGGGAATTAAAACTTGCACAAATTTGTGCCTTGAAAACTCACAGGTGGCTTTGGCTTTTGATGTGGAAGTTGCCGTGAGAAATCCTCCCAGACATGCCAAACCTGCGGTAGCTATGCAATTATAATTCACCCGTATGCCTTATCATTCTCTGCCTGATTGCCGGATGGGCATGGCCATGGTGGGCATGGCTAGTCGGCCTCCTGCACCACCAAACGAGCTACAGAGAGCCAGTTTTCACCCTCCATGGGCTATGGAGGCTCTCTGGAAGCAGGACCAGCTAGTCGTCAGAACTACCGGTTCACCCAACCGGATGTAAAATTTAACATCTGGATTGGCCAAACCAGCACGAACTGACTGAAGCCCACCCGTGTAAAAAAAAACCTATGCATAATACTAACCCCATTTAATATATAGTAGTTGTCCCAAGTTTATAAAGCTGATTGCAAGGAAAAGATGCACAAAAATGTGTTGTTTTGATGCACTTGTTCCTGTCGCCCGTATGCCTTATCGCGCCTGGTTTTTTTAAAAAAATTGCATTTTTTTTTAAATGCAAAAGATATGTACCTAGTTTAAAACTGATTTAGGGGAAAATTCTGCCAGCTGAGCAGGAAACCCAGAGGGACCAATATGTGTGTGTGTGTGTGTGTGTGTGTGTTTGTGTGTGTAAATTTATACATATACATACATACATATATATATATACACACACACACACATATATATGTTGTATGTGTGTGTGTGTATCTATATATATAAGTTGTGTGTGTATGTGTGTGTATGTATATATATGTATGTATACATGTATGCATGTATGTATGTATATATATATATATATATATATATGTGGATCTTTGGTTCTTCGGGTTTTCTCCCGTGTAGAGTTGGAAATAACGCGGGAGAAAACCCGAAGAACCAAAGATCCACATACAAATACCCGCGAAAATCTCCGAAAACAAATATATATATATATATATATATATATATATATATATATATGTTTTTAAACTATGCGTAGTTCTAAACCCATTTAGTATAGAAGATGTCCAGGCTTTATAAAGCCGATTGCAAGGAAAATATGCATTAAAAATGTGTTGTTGTTTTGCTGCACGCCAAAGCACAGTTCCCAGCAATAATTGTTCTTGAATAGCAGGTGTGCATGTCCGTTCAAATTTTGTAAATAATTTTGGGAGGGCAGAGAATTTGCACTGGCCATCTTTTTAATGTTAGCTCTGGCGTCCTTCTTTGGTAAAAGTCCAGAAAGCAATAACGGTTGAGGCGTTTTTCAATTGTTTTGTTCTCTCACAAAAAACGAAGGTATAGAAGTACTGGTGTTCTTTTCACAATGATAAAATTATATTTGAACTGTGATAAAATGAGATATTTCATGTGAGGCCTTGATACTGCTGATTTTTTTTTCCTACCTGGATCTGTCTTTAGGGACTTGAATAATTTGACGAATACACGTTTTGCGATAAATGGTTTGAAATGGCAGAAATAAAAAAATAAATAAATCTGTGATTTGTAAACGGCTTTTTGTCTGTTCTGGTGGTTTTTACAAATATATTTCTGGACCTACATCTCTGTTTCATTAATACAATGTGGGTAAGTTGTCCTCGACTTATGACCACAATCAAACCCACGATTTCCTTTGCTAAACAAGGTCATTAAGTGATTTGCATCTTGTTTTACGCCCTTTCCTGCCACAGATGTTAAACAAACCACTTCAGTTGTTAAGTGAATTGTACAGTCATTAAACAAATCTGGTTTCCCACATACTGACTTTGTATTTCCATGAGGGATGCAAATGCAGAATAACTGCAGAATGCAGAATAATTACAGAATGAAAAATGCTGAATACAAAATGTAGAAAAAATACAGAATGCAAAATGCTGGATACAGAATGTCTAATAAGTACAGAATGCAGAACACAGAATAAATACAGAATACATAAGGCAGAGTACTGAATAGATAATGCAGAATATAGAACACAATGCCAAATAAATACAGTACAGACTAGATATTGTAGAATGCAGAACCCAAAATGCAGAATACAGAACTCAGAATAAAGAACCCGGAATGCAGAATACAGAACGCAGAACACAGAATACAGAATGCAGAATAAATACAGAATTGCAGAGTACAGAATAGAGTGCATAATACAGAATGCAGAACCCATAATACAAAACCCAGAAAAAATACAGAATGCAGAATAGAAAACCCAGGATGCAGAATAAATACAGATTGTAGAATACAGAATAGAGTGCATAATACGGAATGCAGAATGCGGAATACAGAATAAATACAGAACCCAGAATAAAGAGAACCCTGAATACAAAATGCAGAATAGAAAACCCAGAATGCAGAACGCACAATACAGAATGTAGAATAAAGAATAGAATGCATAACACAGAATGCAGAACCCAGAATGCAGAATACAGAACACCAAATAAATAGCAGAATGCAGAATAGGGAATCCAGAATGCAGAACCCAGAATATAGAATAAATGCAGAATGTAGAGTACAGAATAGAGTGCATAATATGGAATGCAGAACCCAGATGCAGAATACAGAATAAATACAGAACCCAGAATAAAGAGAACCCAGAATGCAGAATACAGAATAGAGTGCAGAATGCAGAACCCAGAATGCAAAATATAAAATCCAGAACAAATACAGAATGCAGAATACAAAACGCAGAATAAATACAGAACCCAGAATACAGAATAAATACAGAATGCAGAGTACAGAATAGAGTGCATAATACAGAATGCAGAACCCAGATGCAGAATACAGAATAAAGAGAACGCAGAGTGCAGAACCCAAAATAAATACAGAATGTAAAATACAGAACAGAGTGTCTAATACAGAACACAGAACCCTGAAGGCAGAATCCAGAAGAGTGAATAAAGCAGGACAAGAACCCCAAAATTGCCTCCCAATATTGTGGGTGCTTCATCATCACTGGAGGTTTTTAATAAAAGACCAGACCATCATCTCTATTTGAAACAGTATATAGGGTGTTCTGCTTGAGCTGCAGGCTGGACTAGAGGACCTCCAAGGTCCCTTCTGGCTCTGTTCTGATTGATTGATTAAAGCAATAGTCGCGCTATAGACTGTTTTAGTAAGAGCACACTTGGAATACTGCGTCCAGGTTTGGTCACCACCAGGGGTGGGCTGCTACCAGTTTGCCCCAGTTTGGGCAAACAATTAACCGGCAGCTAATGTTATGGCCGGTTCGGTGAACCAGGAAATCCCACTCCTGGCTGGTCCCACCCACCCCGCTCCCTCCCAGGAGTTTCCATGCGGCCTGTTTTGGATCCTAGATAACTATACAGCCCACGTGGAGGCTCGGGGAGGTGAAAAACGGGCCTCCCGGAGGCTCTGAAAGGCCAGAAACAAGCCCGTTTCTGACCCGTAGAGGGCCCCCAGAGCCCAGAGAGGGCGAAAAGCCACCCCCTTGGTGCAGGAAGATGACTAGGTCACGCCCGCCACGGCCACAGCCACCCAGTAATCAGGCAAAGAACCAGTTGCTCAAATTTTTGAAGCCCCCCCCCTCTCCAGTCACCAACCATATAAAAAAAGAGACACTAGGACTCTGCACTAATGAGTCCTCAACAAAGAGTGCACAACAAAGAGGATTAAGGGGCTGGAAGCTAAAAACATATGAAGACCGGTTGCAGGAATTGGGGATGTGTCTACGTTTCGTGAAAAGGAGGATTAGAGGTGACATGATAGCAGTCTTCCAGTATTTGAGGGGCAGCCCCAAAGAAGAGGGGGGGATCAACCTATGCTCTGTCAGGATTCCAGCAATCATTAAATCATGATTCTCAAGCCAAACGTCAAAAAACTTCAAAGGATTCCTTAGAGGCGACATACTGGCATTGTCCTGGATGAAGCCAACTCTGGCCTACGTCTTTTACAGTCCCCTGGGACCCTGTTTCCCCCCCTCCCCCCTGGGGGGGTCTCATAAACCAGATTCTCCAATTGGGCTGGGTTTTTATCAATCACATTCTCCAAATATGAGCTGGGTGTCATCTCTCACGTTCTCCAATTAAATATATTCGCGGGCAAAAACTCTGGTAGTTTAGTTACAATCTTTTAAAGATAAGAGTTGGAATGTACTTTCGCTTTGAAACTGCTGCATTGCTCTTCCAGATTTCTTTCCTCCCCCCCCCCCTCACCCTTTTGTATGGCAACTACTACGCTGATGATACTCAGCTATACATCTCCACCCCAGACCACCCCAACGAAGCCGTCAAAGTGATGACCCGATGTCTGGAGGCCGTGCGGGATTGGATGGGTCATAACAGGCTTCGTCTCAACCCGACCAAAACCGAGTGGCTGTGGTTTCCTGCTCCCAGATACAGTCAGCTTGTTCCCTCGCTGACCATAGGGGGAGAGGTACTGAGCCCTGTGGAAAGAGCGCGCAATTTGGGTGTCCTCCTGGATGTACGGCTGTCTTTGGAAGAACATATTGCAGCCGTCGCCAGGGGGGCTTTTTATAAGATTCGTTTGATCTACCAGTTGCGGCCCTTTCTGGATCTGGACGCACTTCGCACAGTCACTTCCGCCCTCGTTATCTCCCGCTTGGACTACTGCAACGCTCTCTACATGGGGCTCCCCTTGAAGAGTCTCCGGAGGTTACAGTTAGTCCAGAATGCAGCCGCACAGATGATTATGGGCGCCCCCAAGGACACCCACATAACACCACTTCTCCACAGACTGCACTGGCTTCCTGTGGCCTTCCGGATTCGATTTAAGGTGGTACTATTAGTATTTAAAGTGCTCCATGGCTCGGGACCTGGCTACTTACGGGACCGCCTTCTGCCACAAACAACCTCCCGCCACCCAGTACGCTCCCACAGGGTCGCCCTGCTTGGGATATCGCCACCTGATCGTTGTCGGCTGGCGACCCCAGGATTACGTGCTTTCTCTGTGGGAGCCCCCTCCCTTTGGAACTATCTCCCCCCGGAGATACGAGACACATCGGACATCCTAACCTTCCGGCGTGCAGTCAAGACCTTACATTTTAAGCAGGCCGGCCTAGCCAATTAAAGGTTTTCTGAGATTTTAAATTTTAGATTCAAATAAGACTTTTAATTCTATTTGATGGGACTCAATCATTTACTTACTTATTTTACTCATTTATCCTATTTTCATCTATCTATATTCAATTCTGAGTTAATTACTGTTACTGTTGACTGTATCTTTATATGTTTAGACTGTACACCGCCCCGAGTCCCTTTTGGGAGAGGGAGCGGTATAAAAATACGATAAATAAATAAATAAATAAATAAAACAGGCATGGGAATGTTTTATGAGTTGACATGCTCCAAAGCCCCTGAAGGCAGGACCAGAAGTATTAAAGCTTGCCAGCAAAGGCCCACCTAGTAGCTCTAGCTAAAGCGAATGGAAATCTTACAAAAACGTCTCGTTCCTTCTTAATACGCTGGTCAGCAACCAGATGTTGACATGGGAAGGAGGGCACAGCTGCAAGTCAAACATTGATCACATGTCCACTTGGAGGGAGCCTCAAATGGCCAGCCTCAGTTGTCCTGGCAAACCAGTTTAAGCCAGCCAGGTTTGATGGAGAGAGGGAGATGGGGGCGGGGGCTGCTACCAGTTTGCCCCGGATTGGGTGAACCGGTAGCTAATTTTATCATTTTTAATTACCGGTTTTGCGACTTGGTAAATCCCACCCCTGGCTGCCCTGCCAGCCCTGCCCCTCCCAGGAGTTCCCACATGGCCCTTTTTGGATGCCAGATAAGTGAGGAGGGTGAAAAACGGACTTCCCAGAAGTTCCGAAGCCCAAAGAAAGACATTTTTGCCCTCCCAGAGGCTCAAGGAAAGCCTCCAGTGCCCGGGGAGAGTGAACCCCCCCATGCCGTGGTGCAGGAGGGTGACTAGGCCCCGCCCACCATAGCCACACCCACCCAGCAACCAGAGCACCAGTTGTTGAAATTTTTGAACCCCATCCCTGGGATAAGGGAATCTAAAAGGAATTTAGAATTTATTTGAATACATGAAATGGGTACATATAAGAAAAATAAAAAAGAAACCATAGGACAGGGACGGTAGGCACGTTGGTGCGCTTATGCACGCCCACTACAGATCTCTTAGGAAAGGGGTGAGGTCAATAATAGACAGTAGACTGGCTTCAATGCTTCGTACCTGTTTGGCTTTCCAGGTTCAAGTGCCTCAATGCGTGGGCATCTCAAATTCAACTCTTGGCAGCTGCTCCTGAATGCCAGGTTGGCATATATCTAGGCCGACTTAACCTGGTAGTCGTTATTAACAGATGAAAGCCTGGCATAGATAAGATCTGATCCACCAGGATGTTTTCCCCGCTGTTATTATCCCCCATTCTGCATTTTGGATCTGGTATTCTGCACTTGGGATTCTGAGTTCTATTGTCCATTCTTTACTGTGTATTTATTCTAGGTTCTGCCTTCTGGGTTCTGCTTTCTGTATTTATTCTGCATTGTGTATTCTATAAACCCCAGTTAAGTTTGTCAGACACATTTAGAACCACATTTCCCTGAAAATAAGACTTTTAACCAGAAAATAAGCTCTAATGCATCTTTTGGACAAAAATTACTATAAGGCCTGGTCTTATTTTTGGACAAACACGGTACGTGTATGCATATATATGTGAGTATCTAGGTACTTGATGTAATGATTGAGCCCCAAATTTATGTGGCTAAGTGAAAAATTTGTTAAGTGAATCCCTTCCCCCTTTTATAACTTTTTCTGCCCCAGTTGTTGAGTGACTCATTGCAATTCTTCAGTTAGTCAGATGGTTGTTAAGTGAATCCAGTTTCTCCATTGACCTTGCCAGTGAGTAGGTCACAAAAGGGGATCACCTGATCTGGGGACACTGCAACCCCGTTGTAACTATGAATCAGTGGTCAAGCATCCTGAATGTAAAAATCACGTGATCAGAGGAAAGCTGCAACAGTCGTTAAGTGTGAAAAACGGTCATATAGGTCAATTCTTTCAGTGCTGTTGTAAGTTCGAATGGTCACTAAATGATATGTTGCAAGTCGAGGACTGACCTGTATATAGGGTTACTATCACTTCTCCTGATGTTGATGCTTCTTATACAAACACACACATATAGATAGGTAGGTAGGTAGATACTGTAGCTATAGAGGATTTAGATAGATATAGATAGATACAGTAGATAAATATAGATAGATGATGTAGACCAGGGGTCGCCAACAACCTTTTTGGACCTCAGGGACCACCAAACTCATAATTTCAAATCCTGCGGACCACTAATACGAATTTTGACTGATGATGGCTTGCTGTTGTTGGTGGGAAAGTCGGTCCCATATTCCAGAGCTGCAGGAGTCACAGGACTGGCCCTTTGGTCATCCCGGAGCAGTTGCTCCTCCACCTGGATGCACCAGCCTGCCATGGACTGGAGGAGCTGCTCCGGGATGACCAGTCTTGTGACTCCTGCAGCTCTGGACTATGGAACCGACTTTCCCATCACTGTCAGCAAACCACCCTGGGGCGGATTTCCCTCCCCCGCCGTTGGTCTTACCTTCCAGTTCCAGCTCTACTCTAGGTAAGGTTTGCACTCGGCCGAAGGGTGGGGTCAGCGGGTGGGCGGGCCATGTGGGCAGTGCAGCCTTGTGTTCCCGAGCAGCTTTGGGGGGTGCTTTGGGGGGGGACATTTCTCTGTGGACAGCAAAATTTTCTCATGGACCACCAGTGGTCTCCAGCCCACTGGTTGATGACCACTAATATAGACAGATGGATAGATGGATGGATGGGTAGATACAGTAGATATAGATTAAATAGATAGATAAATAGATGAGATGGATGGATGGCTAGATATGGTAGATAGATATAGATTAGATAGATAGATAGATAGATAGATAGATAGATAGATAGATAGATAGATAGATAGATAGATAGATAGATAGATAGATAGATGGATGGATGGATAGATATGGTAGATATAGATGATATAGATGGATGGATGGATATGGTAGATAGGTATAGATAGATAGATAGATAGATAGATAGATAGATAGATAGATAGATAGATAGATAGATAAATGGATGGATAGATATGGTAGATAGATATAGATGGATGGATGGATGGATGGATATGGTAGATATAGATTAGATAGATTAGATAGATAGACAGATAGACAGATAGATATAGATGATATAGATGGATGGATGGATAGATACAGTAGATAGATATAGATAGATTGATAGATAGGGTAGACAGATACATTAGATAAGAGATGATATAGATAGATGGATGGATGGATACGGTAGGTAGATATAGATGATACAGATGGATGGATGGATATAGCAGATATAGATTAGATAGATATAGATAGATCCGGTAGGTAGATACAGTAGATTATATTTGATATAGACAGATATTTATGCATATACATATATGTATACACACATAGCCTATATAAATATAGCATATTATATATGTGTGTATATATGTATATTTGTAATGTGTAAAAGTAAAATATGGTCCAGTTGCAAGCTGAGAGGAATCCACCAGAGCCAATGAACTTGGAGGCAAGCTGCAGGAAAGGAGTTTTCCATTTAGGAATCAGTAGCGAAGTGTCAGTCTCAGAGTCAGCTCCTGGCAGGGGGAGCAGAGTGATTTTTATACCCTTTTGAACCTTTGGGATTGAGACACCTAGAAGGTGGGGTAATTTGATTCGGTTATTCTAATTGTCTCTGTTTGGTTTCCTGGGTGGGGTGAAGGGGGAAAGGAGGGGAATGGAAATTCTGGGGAGCTTTTGTGTTTCCTGACTCAATCCTTAGTCCTGTCCATTCAACCTGGCTCAGTCTTCCACCTCGGGTTACTCCAGGCCATTCTGGCTGGGTGGTTGGGATCGCTTTAGCTTCCAGGGATGGGTTTTCACAGTGTGAGTGTGTGTGTGCACGTATGCATATGTGTATGCATGTATCTGTGTGTGTCTCTCTCTCTGTCTATGTGTGTATACGTGGGTGTGTGCATGTATGTATATATATGTGTGTGTGTATGTGTATATAAGTGTGCATATGTATATGTATATATGTGTCTGTGTGTATAATTGGGCATGTGCATATGCATGTATATATCTGTGTCTTTGTGTATATGTGTGTCTGTGTAGCTATATATCTGTGTGTATTTGTGTGTCTATGTGTGTATATGTGGGTGTGTGCATGTGTATATGTGTCTGTGTGTGTGCATGTGTCTGTATAGATGTGTGTATATATGTGTATGCATATATATCTGTGTATGTGTGTGTCTAAGAGGGTGTTGCATATGTATGTATATAATCTGTATATGTATCTGTCTATATGTGTGTGTATATGGGTGTGCATGTATATATCTGTGTATACATGTGTATGTATATATGTGTATGTATATGCATGTGTGTATACATATGTGCATGTGTATGTATGTGTGTTTGTTTATATGCATATATGTGAGTGTGTGTATGTATGTGTATACATACATATATATATATATATATATGTGGATCTTTGGTTCTTCGGGTTTTCTCCCGCGTAGAGTTGGAAATATTTAGGCGACGTTTCGATGAAGTCTCATTCATCATCTTCAGGCTTGTGTCTTCGGCCTTGTGCTTCTCAGAGTGATGTGAGCTTGCAGCTGCTTCTTCCTTTTAACTACTAGTGGGGGTGTGACTTGATTGGGTGGGGGCTTGGCTGTGTTCTGATTGGGTGGGGGTGTGTTCTCATTGGTTGGGGGGTTGGCTGTGTTCTGACTGGTTGGGGGGTTGGCTGTGTTCTGATTGGCTGGGGGTGTGTGCTGTTCTGGTGGGGGTTTGGTTGTACTCCGGTTAGTCTCAGTTGCTGGGGGATTTGAGCTGGTGAGCTGTGATCCTATTGTTTGGCTTCGCGTTCGTGGTCGTGTCACATCTTCATGGTGGGCATCAGTTCCCTTCATGTATGGGTTGTGGGGGTTTGAAGCAGGTAGTGATGCAATTGTGGTACGGCTTCTGGTCCGTGGTCGTGTTTCATCTTCTGTGTGGGTATTAGTCTGCTTTCTGCGTGGAAGTGTGGTGGTAGTTTCTTGTGTGGCCTTCGTGGGTGTGAGTCTGGTGTCCTTTATGTTAGGTACTCGTTTGTAAATGAGGGCGGGTTTCCAAATGGCTGGTAGGCAGGAGGTGTCATCTCGTTTATTCATGCTGTGTGGGCGTTTTTCTATCTCTATAGCTTCTCTGATTATTCTGTTGTTGAAGTGTTCGGTTTTGGCGATAGTTCTGGTATTTTTAAAGTCAATCTTGTGTCCTGTGGTTTTGAGGTGTTGGACCAGGGAAGAGGTCGGTTCTTCTTTTTTGATTGAGTTCTTGTGTTCTTCAATGCATGCACTTATCCTTCTGTTAGTTTGTCCAATGTATGTGGTGGGGCAGGAGGTGCACGGGATTTCGTATACTTCTTGGTTTTCTAACTCAATTTTGTCTTTAGGGTTTCTTAGGATGGTGGATATTTTTCTGTTTGTGCAGAATGCTGTTTTAATGTTGTGTTTTTGGAGGATCTTGCTGATTTTGTCTGTAGTGCCTTTTATATATGGGAGGAGGGCTTTGCCATTTTCCTGTTCTCTGTCTTGGATTTTGGTTGGGGTTTCTTTTTGGATTAGGTGAGTAATCTTTCTTCTTTGGAATCCATTTGCTGTTAGTACGTTAGTGAGAGTGTGTAGTTCGGTTTTTAGGTGTTGTTCATCGGCTAAGCATTTTGTTCTGGAGATGAGTGTCTCAGCTACGGAATTGATCTGTGCTGGGTGGTGGTGTGAGAGTGCGTGTAGATAGTGGTTTGTATGTGTTTTCTTCTGGTAGATGGTGTGTCCTAGGGAGCCATTGGATTTTTTGTATACTAAGACATCTAGGAAGGAAAGTTGATTGTTAGCTTCTGTTTCCATGGTGAATTGTATTTTGGAGTGTAGGCTGTTGAGGTGTGTGAGGAAGTTGTTCAGTTTTTCTTTCCCATGTGGCCAGATTATGAAGGTGTCATCTACGTATCTGAGCCAGAGTTTGGGTTTGTAATCATATTTTTCTAGAGCTTGTGTTTCAAAGTGTTCCATGTAAAGGTTTGCGATGACAGGTGAGAGGGGTGATCCCATGGGTGCTCCTTCTATTTGCTTGTATTTTTGTCCATTGTAGGTGAAGTATGTATTGGATAGGCAGTGGTTGGTCAGATCTAGGATGTGCTTGGGGGGGTTGTATTTATAATCCAAGACAGAGAACAAGAGAACAGCAAAGCCCTCCTCCTATATATAAAAGGCACTACAGACAAAATCAGCAAGATCCTCCAAAAACACAACATTAAAAGAGCATTCTGCACAAACGGAAAAATATCCACCATCCTAAGAAACCCTAAAGACAAAATTGAGTTAGAAAACCAAGAAGTATACGAAATCCCGTGCACCTCCTGCCCCACCACATACATTGGACAAACTAACAGAAGGATAAGTGCACGCATTGAAGAACATAAGAACTCAATCAAAAAAGAAGAACCGACCTCTTCCCTGGTCCAACACCTCAAAACCACAGGACACAAGATTGACTTTAAAAATACCAGAACTATCGCCAAAACTGAACACTTCAACAACAGAATAATCAGAGAAGCCATAGAGATAGAAAAACGCCCACTCAGCATGAATAAACGAGATGACACCTCCCGCCTACCAGCCATTTGGAAACCCGCCCTCATTAACAAACGAGTACCTAACATGAAGGACACCAGACCCACACTCACGAAGGCCACACAAGAAACTACCACCACACTTCCACGCAGAAAGCAGACTCACACCCACACAGAAGATGAAACACGACCACGGACCAGAAGCCGTACCACAGCTGCATCACTACCTGCTTCAAACCCCCACAACCCATACATGAAGGGAACTGATGCCCACCATGAAGATGTGACACGACCACGAACGCGAAGCCAAACAATAGGATCACAGCTCACCAGCTCAAATCCCCCAGCAACTGAGACTAACCGGAGTACAACCAAACCCCCATCAGAACAGCACACACCCCCAGCCAATCAGAACACAGCCAACCCCCCAACCAATCAGAACACAGCCAAACCCCCAACCAATGAGAACACACCCCCACCCAATCAGAACACAGCCAAGCCCCCACCCAATCAAGTCACACCCCCACTAGTAGTTAAAAGGAAGAAGCAGCTGCAAGCTCACATCACTCTGAGAAGCACAAGGTCGAAGACAGAAGCCTGAAGATGATGAATGAGACTTCATCGAAACGTCACCTAAATATTTCCAACTCTACGCGGGAGAAAACCCGAAGAACCAAAGATCCACATACAAACAAATTATATATATATATATATATATATATATATATGGATCTTTGATAATTCGGGTTTTCTTCCGTGTAAAATTGGAAGTATCTAGGCGACGTTTTGATGAAGTCTCATTCATCCTCTTCAGGCTTGTGTCTTTGGCCTTGTGCTTCTCGGAGTAATGTGAGCTTGCAGCTGTTTCTTCGTTTTAACTGTCAGTTAAAATATGTATATGTATAAAATATGTATATTTGTATACAATTTTTTGCCATGTTCTCCATCAGCCAATTTTGAAAAACGAAAATAAATAAAAGCCGAAACTGGAGGGCGCTCGGTTGGGGAATGTTCCGCTTCTCCGTTTTCCTTCCGCCGGAAGCTAACCAACCTTCCTATCACCGCCGCCGCTTCCCTCCTTAAAGCCGCCACTCTCTCCCTGTTCACTCTATGACTCTTCGAACCCGTGTGCGTTCGTGAAAGGAGGAAAAGGAAGGGGGGAGAAAAGGAACTCCCGCGTGACATCACTTGCAGGCGGCACATCTACGGCGGCGCGAAGAGGAGAGGAAGTTGCGCACGCGCTGGAAACGCAGGCCGCACGCCGCCTGCCCTGAGGCGCACTGACCCCACCCCCGTCCCACCCAGCACTGTGGGAAAACGCAGGGTCCGACAACCCTTGCATCACTGGGACACCTCAGCAGCGTTGAAAAAACAACCGGAAGTTGCGTATAGCAAACGTCAGCGGTGGAAGGAAAAGGACCGGAAGTGACGACCGGTGCCGGAAATGCAGGCCCTGCGCCGCCCCTGAGGCGTCATGGCTCCACTCTGAGGTAAAAATAGGAAAAAAAGACGGCCATGGCGCCGATGGGGATCCGGCTTTCCCCGCTCGGGGTGGCCGTCTTTTGCCTGCTTGGCCTGGCTGTGCTCTACCACCTCTACTCGGGCCTCCTAGCCTCCTTCCTCTTGGGCGGCCCTCACACGCTGGCTGGCCGCGTCGGTAGCGACGGCTTCGTGGACTTGCGGGATTTGCTGGCCGCTTCGGTGGCAGCAGCGGTCCGCGGCGGGGCCGAGGTGCGTCGAGTCCTCGAGGGCAACGCGCTCCACCCCCTGGTGAAAGGAAAGACCCGCGAAGGGGCCGAGGAGAAGATGACCAGCGGCGACCTGCTCTCCAACCGCAAGATGTATTTCCTCCTCAAGGCCGCCTTCCCTGACGTCCAGGTGAGGGGAGGACGCCAAAGCCCAACCTCTGCCGCCTCCCTGTGGTGGTGTTGGGTTGTTTGGGAGATGAGGAATGAGGGATGAGGATGCCCATAGACGCCGGGTTGGGCAAAGGGGCGGGGGAGGGAGACTCAAGCAACGTAAAGGGGAAAGCTGGATGGATTACAAGGCCCAGAATCCCCATCCAGGATTCTCCAGCCATTAATTGGGATGGGGTTCAAACTCCCATGATTCCCAGCCAGCCGTGCAAGGGGAAGCCGGGTGCGGTTCAACTCCAATGATTCCCAGCCAGCTGGTTGCCCAATTAGAAACAGGAGGGATGAATTTCAGTCAACATTGAAGGTGTGGTCTCACTTTGTGTCAAAAAGCTTACACAACAGTGTCCTGGTATGTGCAATACAACTACAACCTGGGAAAAGCAGAAGTTGCACACTGTTGTAACCTGCCTGTTGCTACGTATTGCGCTAATGTCAGGTGTCAGTCCCAAAGTGAAGCAACACCGGACCGATCCGGCAAGTTTCCTAAAAAGGAGCGTTGTGAAAACATAGCTAGTCCTCAACTTATGACCATCATATTTTAACGACCGCATAATGCCTTGTGGGGTGGAGTCTAGGCAACTGAATGGAGCTAGCAGAGTGTTTGAATGGCCGGATGCCCTTCCTGTTGCCAGGGCGGAGTTTTGTTCAGCAGATATATTCCCATTGTGCTGAGAGAGAGAAATATCTGCCTGTACCTGGGATCGAACTCACAGCCTTTGGATTGTGAGGCGAAGTCTCCACCTCTAGGCCACCGCACCATTCCTGACTTTCGACCAGTTGATGGGTTTTCTTGCCACGTTGCTTAAGCGAATTGTTCTATAGGCAGTCCTCGATTTAACGATTGTAATGGAGCCCTCGATGAAGCGCGAGACATCAGTTAAATGAGTTCCGTCCCCTTTCTTGCCACCATTGTTAAGTGAATCACCGCAGCTGTTCAAATGAATCTCTCCCTTGCCCTTGCTTGCCGAACGCAGCCATGGTCACAAGTATAAAGCGGTGGCCAAGCATTGGAATTTCGAGGACGCAATTAGGGGCGGGCTGCAAATGTCATAACTCTGAAACACACGGCCGCTGTAATTTTGGAATGGCCACTAAATGAACTGTCTAACTCAAGGACTACCTGTCATCAGTAAATGTTGCTGGTTTTAATTTTTTGAATCTGGGTTTCAACGGGAAATGACGTGACCATGGGATGCTGAGGCTGTCATAAGTATGAGTCAGCTGCCAAGCTTCCAAACGGAAAGGACGGGATGCTGCAACTGTCGTAAGTGCAAATCCCACTCATAAGTCACGTTTTTCAGCGTTGCAGCTTGGAATGGTCACTAAACGAATGGTTGTAAGTTGAGGATTACCTGTACAGAATTTGGCACCTGCTGTAAAATGGAGCAAAAATAGCATTTCCATGGGAAGTCTTATTGGTTTCATGTTGAAGCCATTGGGTAACGTTTGTGACACTATATTGTGGGATGTTGTTAAGAAGGAAATACATTATGGATTGTGGAGTCCTTGCTGATCTCTGAGCTTGGCTGTTTTTTTGAAGATGTTTCGTGACCCAACTAGGGAATGTGATCAGTGCTAGAACAGAGAGGAAGAGGAGGAGGGAATGGGGTGGGGCGTCCTCTATGAGCTGGGAGGTTTTCTTGCAGACGTCTCATGACCCAACTAAGGAACATCATCAAGGAAGGGAAAGGGGAAGGAAGAACTGACTGGCTGAGTGACTATAGGGTCTTTGGTGCTCCCTGAACTGGGTGTCTTTAGACATCTCATGATCCAACTAGAGAATATCATCAGAAGGGGGAGGAGGGCTATATAAACAGAGCAAACCCCCTCTTTATTTTTTAGCATTGATGACATTATGGAGTTGGGTCATAAAATGTCTGCAAGGAAACTAACAAGCTCAGAGAGCATCAAGGGCCCCACAGTCATCGTCGTCGCATTCTCTTCCTCCTCCTCCTCCTCTCCACAAACCCCACTCCCTTCTAGCACTGAATATGTTACCTAGTTTGGTCATGAACATCTGCAAGGAAACCTCCTCCTCCTCCTTCCAAACTTCATTGCCTTCAAGCACCGATGCTGTCTCCTAATTGGGTCATGAAATGTCTCCAAGGAAACCACCCAGCTCAGACAGCACCAAGGACCCTACAATCTTCCTTGTTCTTCCTCCCTCCTCCTCCTCCTCCTTTCTAGCATTGATGCTGTTCTCTAGGTGGGTTATGAAACTTCTGCAAGAAAACCATCAAGTTCAGAGAGCCATGAGGATCCTGCAATCTTCCTCCTCCTCCTTCTCTTCCTCCTCTCTGCAAACCCCACTCCCTTCTACCATTGACGATGTTCCTCAGTAATAAAAGGTCCACAAGCCCACTCGGGGCTTAAGAGAGCATCCCAATTCAACCCTGAGGTACCTAACTGTTCTAAATGGGATAATGAACGTGCCTGTGTGAATTTCACAATGGTCAATGCGTCCCTTTCCCTTTAGATCAACAGCGAAGAACACGTGGACGAAAACGACCCAGAGATCATCGCCTGGGACCACATCATTCCCGACGATATTGCGAGGCAGGTCCAGACGAAGCTGGTTCCAGCCAAGAGCATCACTATGTGGATCGATCCTTTGGATGCAACTCAGGAATACACAGGTAACAATGACCAACTCTGAGAATAATATCTCTATCATGTCTCTTTCTCTCTTATCTATCTATCTATCTATCTATCTATCTATCTATCTATCTATCTATCTATCTTCTAAATATTATCTATAATGTCTATCATCATTAAATATTTACTATTTAGTTCTCTATAATGTCTGTATCACTTATCTTCTAAATATTTACTTATCTATGACATCTGTCTATCATTTATCATCTAAATATTATTTACTTTGATGTCTATTATCTCCATAATCTATCTATAATTTATATTCTCAATATTATTTACTTATCTATTTATCATGTCTATATCTGTATATTTATCATCTAAATACTATTTACTTCTCTATAATGTCTATCACTTATATTCTAAGTATTATTTACTTACCTATTTATCATGTCTATCTATATCTATACCCATCCATCCATTAAACACTATCAATAATAATGAAGAAAAACATGAGATATATCAAAACATTAAAGATTATCAATCAACAAAGAAAAAAGACGAGGTTCAAATTCCAAAACCCTCTGTTGCCAAGCCACATAACGACCAAGTGAATTTTGCCCTGTTTGATTACCTCCCTGGCCAGATAGTTTTTTTAAGTGAATCCCTGCAGTTGTGAAGTGAGTCACATGATTATTAAGTGAATATATAACATACACATATACATACATACATTTCAGTTTATTACTGTCCTAGACCAGAGACCAGAAGAAATAAAAACATTTGGTAAATCTCCAATTAAAAATTCTAGACTAACTAATTTCGGAGCAAATCTATGATAAAATCCAGTCTGTCAATTCCTCTATAGTATCGTAAAATAACTTAACTATAGTAAAATAACAATCCAGTAAGGTTTTTTTTTTATTATAAACATGCACATTTTATTAACCTTGCATTAACTGGGTCAATTCTTTTTTAGGCAACAATAAATAAGAATAATACAGATAGGTATATGTAGTTCTAATCTTCCAATTTCCACAACTTCAACAGAATTGATCTCTTTTCATAATCCAATTCTCATTTTCCCATTAATTCATTTAAACATAAAGAACATTTCTTTGCGCCTTGTATTTATAATCCCTAAATACTACTAATATTTTCTAAGAATTATTCATAGTTCTACCATTGCTTCAATATTCCAAATGTGTAGGGTTAATAATAACGCTAAATATTAACAATGTTTAGTCAATCCCGAGAGAGTATCTCAAAATCCCACACAATTCTAGTCCTTGATTATTTTAAATCCATAATAATATATAACACATTAACTATTAATAATATAATTTAATTACCTAATCCTACATTCCCATATACTGTCTTCACTTATTTAGATTATGTTATTAAATTATATTTTCTATTAATGTATATACAACTGGTTCCCCTGTCTATATTTTCCCATTTTATTGAAATATCTTCTCATCCATCATTTCTCGATCTTTTTTCCATCATTTATTGATTTTTTTAAAATCAAACTTTTATCTCTCTCTCTTGGAATCTTGTATCTATCTCTCTTTTTTTGTACTTACTAATCTTCCCTTTCTGAGCACCTTTTATCTCTTTCTTCTATTGTATTTGAACTCCCATCAACAAAACTTCTTTTGGGTTTTTCTATTAAGGAGATTTTTCTCTCTCTGCTATTATAAACTCTATTCTATTATAAACAATCCATAGGGGGACTTTCCTGGAGATCTTCGGTTACTCACATGGTTGTTCAGTGAATTGCTTTGTCAGAAGGTCGCAAAAGGGGATCATACCACACACACATACAGCACACACACAATATTGCAACCGTCTTAAAGAGCCTCTGAATTTTGCTCGCGTGACCACAGGGACATAGTACGGGCAAACAGCCGGTCCTGGGTCGCTTTTTAATCAGGGCCGTGGCAAACTTCAAACAGTCACTAAGCGGGAACCGTGCTAAGCCGAGGACTTGCTGTAATTTTTTGTTTTCTTTGTGTGTTTGTGTTTATGCTTGCTTCGTTTTCGCACGGACACGTGATGCAAGGGTTTTTTCTCTGCTTCCCCTCCAGAGAATCTTTCCCAGTACGTCACCACGATGGTGTGCGCGGCAGTGGATGGGGAACCAATCATCGGCGTCATTCATAAGCCATTTTCCGGATATACCGGTAAGTGGCTTAAAAGTCTGTAAGAGATTTTCCATCATCCAGGTCAGGGGTCACCAACCTTTCGGACCTCAGGGATCACTAAATTTATAATTTTAAATCTTGTGGACCACTACTGTGTTTGCCACCAAAAAAGGCTCCGGGTTTTATTTTCAGGGGACGTCATCCACTGACTAACCTCACTTGTGCATGTCGCTCCCCCCCTCCCCCTCCCGGCCTTCTTTTCGCCATCAGAGGCCTCCAGAACTCCTTTTGCTATAGCCGGCAGCCAATAGGATCGATCCAGAGCTTTGTGATCAGCTCCTAAGGCCTTCAGGAAAGCCTTGCCAGCTGCAGAAGAAGTGGGACGGCCAGGCTACAATTGTCCAAAGGCAAATAGGACAGCTCCAATCGCCCCTCCATCCCTACCCTAGCTTAATTTTTACCTGTCCACTCTGGAGTGGTTGGGATCTTAATTAGGGCTTATTTCGGAGGTAGGGCTTATATTGTGCGCACATCTAAAAATCAAACTAGGACTTATTTTCGGGGTAGGTCGTAAACAGTAATATGATCTGCCTAAGGACCGGCTGGGTGGGTGTGACTAACTTGATGTCACTCATGTTAAGGAGCACCTCGCTGTCCTCTACTGGCTGCTCTCCTTCCAGCCTCTCCTCGCCTGCCCGTCCGGGCTCCTTAGGGCCCCAACATGAAGCAGTTGTAGGAGCTAAGTAGTCCTTATGAGAAAGAGTTGGTCAAACAGCTGGCTCAGTTCAGATTGGATCTGACTGAGAAGGAATCTTAGCAGAAGCACCTCACTGAGGATTACAAGCATTGGCTTTCCAAGCAGAGGAAAGACCTGCGAGAATGCGAGGCCAGGTACTGGCGCCTGGAGGTTCTTCACTGGGCTGAGATAGTCAGCCGGTTCCAGGCCATGTTGCAGTCCCACTGGAACAAGGCGCTCTAGCTCTTCGCCACTAATGGTGCTTCTCTCCAGCCTTCACCCAAAGCCCCGCCCCGGGAGGCTGAAGCAGACTCCAAGTCAGAAGGGGAGGGGGAGGACGAGAATGACTGGGATCCTTGGTGCTCTCTGAGCTTGATGGTTTTCTTGCAGACATTTCATGACCCAACTAGGGAACATCTTCAATGCTAGATAGGTCTTATTTTCGGGGAAACACAGTAGTACGAATGGTTCCTGTAGTCTCCAATTTCTTTTTCTCTGGAAATCCATTCTTCCTCTCTCACCATTCCAAGGGTCTACATCCCATTATGGACAGCTAAAAAGTCTGTATAGATTTTCTGTCACCCAGGTCACGGCTGTCTCAAAGATGCTTTTTTTTTTCCCTTTGAGGACATTTCGCCGTCTCATCTGGTCAGAACTGAAGACGCTTCTAGTGTCAGGATTCCCGCAATTGCCCTAATTAATTCATGAGCCTCGAGCCAATCTTCGAAAGAATTCAAAAGATTTATTAGGAGCAACATGCCGGCATTCCCCTAAATGAAGCCACCTCTGGCATATGTAATTTACAGTCACCTGTGACCCTGTTTCCCCCTCTCCCCCCTGGGTGTGTCATAAGTCAGATTCTCCAATCGAATGGCTGGGTGTCATCAATCACGTTCGCCAATGAAGGATTTTCATAAGCAGAAGATCTGATAGCCTAGGCTATAATGTTTGTAAGATAAGTGTGGAATGTACTTCTGGTTTTAAATTGCCATACTGCTCCTTCAAATCTCCCCCTCCCCCCCCCAAGTTTATGACAACTTGAAAACAGGCATAGAAATGTTTTACTACTTTGACATCTTGGATGAGAAGCGAAATGTCCTTGAAGGCAAAAATACAAGACTGTCTAGTGGCCTCCTCAGAAAAGGACCTTTGGGACGGTAAGCAGGTTAGTTCTTTCAACACAGCGGGGTTTTTCCCAAGAGCCTTGGTGGTGCAGGCTGTTAATCATCTAGCACTTAGTGCAAGCTGCCAGCAATTTGTGCAGGTTCGAATCCCACCAGGCTCAAGGTTGACTCAGCCTTCCATCCTCTCGGGGTAGGTAAATTGAGGACCCAAGATTGTTGGGGGCAATAAGCTGACTTTGTAAAAATGCCGCTTGGGGGGGCCCAAAAGCCCTAGAAATAAGCAGGCATATACAATGGAATGAAGGCTATTGCTGAGCACTTAGTATGGTGCTCCATAGACTGTAAGCCGCCCTGAGTCTCCGGAGAAGGGCGGCATATAAATGTAATTAAAATAAATAAATAAATAAATAAGTTATATCGGATGATGGGGCATGAAAGCAGGCTTCCTCCATCTTGGCAAGACATGCGGAGCCCAATTCCCAGTTTCAAAAGTGTTAAAAAAAGACCCCAGTAGGGTATAATCCAGAACCTGCTTTATTAAACATGCTTGGATATTGTGCAGGCTGTTAGTTGAACAAACAACCAAAGAGAAGATTTGTAGCTCAGGGTTGAACTGTGTGGTCCTTGCTGCTTGCTCTCTTTGCAGACATTTCAGGACCCAAAGAGGTAACATCCTCAGTGATAGAAGGGAATGGGGTTTGCCAAACAGAGGAGGAGGAAGACTGGGGTGGTTCCTCGGTGGTCCCTGAGTGGCATAGCTTTCTTGCAGATTTTTCATGACCCAACTAGGGAACAGTATCAATGCTAGAAGGGAATAGAGGAGAAAGAGGAGGAGGAAGAAAAGGTGGAAGTGGAGAAAGAAGGGAAGAATAAGGAAGACTGCAGGGTCTTTGGGGCCCGCGGAGCTGGATGGTATTCTTGCAGACGTTTCATGACCCAACTAGGGAACTATCAACTTGTAAAGCATTCTTGGCTTGCTCTCAAGTTGCCATAAGAAGGCGGGGTGGGTGGGTAGTGAGATCTGATGGAGCAATTCGGTTGCTATGACCAGAAGCCCATTCCATGCATACCTTTCTCCTGATTGTATCCTGGGTCACTAGAGCCAGCTGGAGAGGCATGTTTTCTACAGCCCGGGGACAGTGCTTCCGTTAGAGAATGTGATTTATGACACACCCTGGGAGGAGGAGGGAAACAGGGTCATAGGTGGGCAGTAAATTACGTAGGCCAGAGCCAACTCCACTTGGGAAAAGTGCCGACATGTTGCTCCTAATAAATAATTGAATTTCTTTTGAAACTTGGCTCAAGGCTCATCAATTAATTAGGGCATCCATCAGAACCCTGACAGGAGCATCATCAGTGCTAGAAGGGAAGGGATTTGAGGGGGGGAGGATTGGGGGGGTCCTTGATGCTTTTGTTTTCTTGCAGACATTTCATGACCAAACTAGGTAACACCCATCAGTGTTAGAAGGGAGAGGAGTTTGAGAAATGGAGAAGGAAGGAGGAAGAGCAGAATGACTTTTTGGTCTTTGATGCTCTCTGAGCTGGGTGGATTTCTGTTTTTAGGTAGGTAGGTAGATAAGTAGGTAGGTAGATATTTAGATAATATAGATATAGATAGATGTCGATCTTTAGATAATATAGATAGATTTATAGATAAAGAGAGGTATGAATATTTAGATAATATATAGATTGATATAGATATATAGATCTTTACATAATAGAGTAGATATAAGATTTACAGAGAGATAGATATAGATTAGATATTTATGTAATATAAATATAGAGATATGGATATTTATAGATATATGGATATAGATATTTATTTATTATTAAATAATAAATAATTTAGATAATATATAGATATATAGAATATATACATAGATAGATTTATATAGATAGATATCTCATTTGAAAGCCATGATAACCAACACCCTCCACCGCCGATTTGCCATTTTCCAGCTTGGGCAATGGTCAATGGCGGCTCCAACATTCAACCCCGCTCTTCCTACAATGAACAGACGCCAACTATCATCGTTTCGCGATCCCACGAAGGGCAAGTAAAGCAGATGGCGTTGCAAAGCTTCGGCAACCAAACCGCCATCATTAAAGCCGGAGGAGCCGGTGAGTGAATTTGGGGTGGTTGTTGTTGTCATGTTTGAGCAGGTGGAAAATTTGTGAGACATTCGGGAAAACTCCCAATCTCTCTTTGAAATTTTGGCCTAGTAAAGAATACAGATAGGTCTTCGACTTAACAATGGTTCGGATAGAGACCGTTGAAAGTTAACGATGGGTCTGGAAAAAAGTGACTTTTGGACTGTTGTTCAGGCTGGTGAACGTTGCAGCCTCCCCCTCACGGTCATATCAAAATTCGGAGGCTTTGCAATTGACTTATATTTATGACGGTCACAGCATCCCGGGATTCATGTGATCCCCTCTTGTGATCTTCCGACAAGCAAGGAAACCAGATTAACAACTGTGCGACATAGGGAACAACAGCAGTGATTGAGACTCTACAAAAAGTTCAGAGAAGAGCAACCAGGATGATGAGGGGACTGGAGGCTAAAACATATGAAGAGCAGTTACAGGAACTGGGCCTGGCTAGTCTAGGGAAGAGAAGGACCAGGGAGACAGGATAGCAACCTTCCAATATTTGAGAGGCTGCCACAGAGGGGAGGGGTGTGTGTGTGTGTCAAAATATTTTCCAAGGCACCCAAAGGCCAGACAAGGAATAAAGGATGGAAACTGAACAAGGAGAGATTCAACCTGGAAATGAGAAGAAACTTTCTGACAGGGAGAACAACCAACCCATGGAACAGAAGTTGCCCTCGGAAGTTGTGAGAACGCCATCACTTGAGACTTTCAAAAAGAAACTGGACTCCCATCTGTCAGAAATGGTATACGGTCTCCCGCTTGGGTGGGGGGGTTGGACTAGATGACCTTCCAACTCTGATTATCTGTTATGTGATTCACTTACCAGCTGGTGCCCGAAAGGCTGTCAAAGGGAGCAAAACTCACTCAGCCAAGGTCTCGCTTAGCAGCGGAAATTACTTGGGGTTGTAATGTGAGGACTGTCTGTAATACCTCGTATTTCCTCGAAAATAAGACCAGGTCTTATGTTATTTTTTTTTGCTACAAAAGATGCATTAGATCTTTTTTCCCGGTTGGGTCTTATTTTTGGGAAATACGGTACTAAATCATCTGTCTGTCTGACAATCTTAATTGGGGCTTATTTTCAGGGTAGGGCTTATATCATGAGCATGCTGAAAAGTGCTAGGGCTTATTTTCCATTTGGGTCTTGTTTTCGGGGAAACAGTAGCTCCTGAGAGAGATGAATTAAGTCCATCACACCTTCAGCTCGCCACTCGGGAGTTCCAGGATACCCTGGGTTACAGGCAGTCCTGGACTTACAACCATTTGGTTTAGTGACGATTTGAATGTTACAATGGCCCTGGGGAAAAATAGTGACTTGGGACCTTTTTCACCGTTAACGATCGTTGCAGCATCCCCAGGGTCACCTGGCTAAGATTCAGATGGGTAAGCAAAGTCAAGGGGGAAGTCCAGCTTCGCTTAACAACCGGGTTACTCACTGAATGACTGCAGGGAGATTCCTTTAACAGCTATGCCCAGAAAGGATCTAAACTGGGGCAGAATTCCCTTAAGAAATGTCTCGCTTAGCAATCTAAATTTAGGGCTCAAATGGTGGCTGTAAGTCGAGGATTAATCAGCGCTGACTTAACTGGGTGAGTCACTTAACAACCGTGGCTAGAAAGGTCGTAAAATGGGGCAAAACTCCCTTAATAAATGTCTCGCTTAAGAACAGACATTTGAAACTCCATTGTGGTTGAAATGGACCCACAATGGACCCCAAAATTTAGGTTGCTAAGTCAAACATTTCTGAAGTGACTTTTGCTCCATGTCATGACCTTTATGGCCAATGTTGTTCAGTGAATCGCTTACAGTTGTTAAGTTAACCGCATGGACATTAAGTAAATCTGGCTTTTCCCCATTGACTTTGGCTGGCCGGAGATCACTAAACGTGGTTATGTGACCCCCTCAGAATGCTGTCACCATTGTAAATACTGTTATGATATGTACAGAATAACTCTTGAGTAACAAAGATATGCACATGGAAACGTTTATGAGAGTAGTTATGAATAATTATTCAGCCACACACAGCTACACTGAATTGAGTTAAAGTTTGCTTTAAGAAATAGCACAGTCCAATAAAGGGTCCAGGTCATATACATTTAACAGTCCAAAAAATATTCAATTACAAAATCTTCTTACCGGTTGCCTTTGTCATTTACAGTAAACAAAGATAGCAAAATATACAACAGAGAACCTTAGATAGCAACAGAATGTCAGAGATACAGAATGTCAGAGAGAGCAAGCCATGATCTCTAGCTCCCTCTTATGGCAATTTGCAATACAATCAACCAATCAGAACATAGTACAAATCAATACAGTGACTGTCTTAAAGCTACAAACATACATTGTTGGTTTATATATTGCCAACTGAACTAATTGGTGGACAGATTCCTAACATTCTCCCTCTGGGTAGATCAGTATATAATACATTACATCTTTAAACCATAATTCTCACAACACTCTTTATGCTTAATTGCACCTTGAGCTTTTGTGAAATGATCTGCAATATTATGTTCAGTCATACAGTATTCTAACTGAATTAATTTATTTTGAACACACTGTCTAATGTTCAAATATCTCAAATCAGTATGTTTAGACCTTGTTTTAACATCTAAATTAGTAGCTATATTAATTGAAGATTGATTGTCTTCATAAACAATAAACGGATCATGTACAGTAATTCTAATATCCTTCAACTATTGTTTATAATATTAAATGTACACATTAAATGTACACATTAAAGATAAACATGAGAATTCTGCTTCCATAGTGGATAAACTAATATGTTGTTGCCTAATAGACTTCCATCCTATTAAAGCATTACCCAACATTACCACTATATCTGATGTTGACTTACGAGTTATTATATCAGTAGCAAAACTTGCATCAGCATATGCAGTTAACACTAATTCATTACTTGGTTCTAAATATAATGAATAATGGATTGTGTGTTTTAAAAACCTAATTATTCGCTTAGCTGCTTGCCAATGCCTTTAATTTGGTTCATGGTTTACACTGTAAGATGTATCTGGTCTAGACCAATTACTCAGATATGAGCAAAGATTGATATATTTCCTTATCAAACATAGGACTTAATCTCACTATGTGTAAATTCCTTACTCATTGGTGTCTTAGTAGATTTACAATGCTCCATGTTATAGCATTTTAATAATTGGCTAATTTTGGCTTGCGAAATTTAAAAACCTGTATTCGTTTTCACTGTATCAAGACCCACATAATGCTTAATTTCCCCTAAATTTCTAATCCTGAACTTTTTCTGTAATCTATAAACAATATCATTTGCTTCTTGTTCAGTTTTAGTTATAATTGATATGTCATCCATAAATAACAGTAATAGAGAAATTAAACCATCTTTTTCTCTTTGGAACAAACAAGGATCAGCTATGCCAGCTTCAAAACCTATTGAAACTAATTCCTTTACAATGCATTTATTCCATTCATAATCGGATTGCTTTAGACCACAAAGACTTTTCTTTAATTTCCAATAATCAGTTTTTCCATCATCCTTCAAACCTAGTGGCTTTTTCATATAGATGATATGTTGTAAAGGTGCATGTAGATAGACAGTTTCAACATCTACATGGTCTATTTTACACTTATTCTTAGCTGCCCAAACTAATGCTGCTCTCAATCTGCTCTCAGACTAGGTGCAAACACTTCATCATAGTCCTTATCTGACTAAGCAAACCCTTGAGCAACTAATCTTGCTTTATGGGTAATAGTCCCATCCACACCAGTCTTTATCTTATACACCCATTTGCAACCTTTTGCACGCTCACCTGGTGGTAATTTTACATCCTCATATACCTCTAAATCCTTTAACGATTTTAACTCTCTATTTATAGCTTTCTGCCAAGCTACCTGATCCTTTGTAGGATACAGTTTTATTTCATTGAAGTTAGAAGGTTCTGTATTAACCTGACATACAATGCTTGCTTGAAATCTGTCAGGTGCACGTCTCTCCCTAGTTGACCTCCTAGGCAACTCAGTACATGTTGTTGGCATGTCCTCTTCCTTTACCTCCCCTATCAAATCCTCATCTTCTACAGTCATAGAGGGTTCTTCTATTGAGGACTCCTCCACTGAGGATTCCTCCACTATCGTATCAATAATATTGTCATTAGGATTATCGGTAAAGAATGGAGTCACAACAACAACACTATCCTGTACCTTATTATATTCCTGTTCAAGCTTTCTCCAGCCAACACGCTCCAGAAATTTAGCATTTGCACTGCAATATACATTAGTAGTACCTGGCTCCCAAAATCTAAATGATCTATGATTAGCTTCATAACCTACAAAATGTAATTTTCTCGCTCTATGTTGTCCCTTTCGTCTTACTTGGGTGGGAATATGAACCCATGCTGGGGGTCCAAATGTATATAAATAACTGAGATCTGGCTTTTTTCCATTCCAACGAGTAAATGGTAATTCACCAGTCATTGAATTCACTACGTTATTCAAAACATGGTTAGCACACATTTATTGCTACACCCCAAAGTTTCTCTGATAAACCAGAATCCGAAATCATAGTCCTAGCCATATCCTGTAATGTTTGTCCTCTGCGTTCAATATATGAGTTATGTTGTGGTCTATAAGGAGCAGAACGCTTATATTCATTTTCATTAAATAACAGAAACCATATCTGGAAAAATGATCAATTATACTTAATATGTAACAGGCTCCACCTAAACTAGGTTTCTTAGGTCCAATAATATCAGCAAAAACGACCTCTAATGGTTCATTGGTTTTGAATCCATTTGCCCTATTTGCAGGAATTACCTTGCTTTTTTCTTGATTGCAAACATTGCAATTTAAATACTTTGTACAAGGTTTTAATTTTATACCATTAGATAACTCAAAAGTTTTCTTTAGCATTTTGAAATTTATATGTCCCATACGTCTAGGGAGCAGATGAATACATTCATCATGAGGCTTTTTATTCTCATAAATTGAGTTAGCATTAATTAATGGATTATCATGTCTAATAAATAAACTATTATCCAATCTTGCAGTAACACTTTTACCCTGTTTTTCAATTAAACATTTATCTCCCTGAAAAGTTACAACAAATCCTGCTTTTACCATTTCTCTTACAGATAGCAAGTTAAATATCATTCTAGGTACATATAACATCGGTAAACGTTCATTAATACATGAACAATATGCAGTACCTTCTCCAAATGCTCTCAGTTTCCATCCGTTAGCTAATGATACATGCTGTTTACTCTTTGTCATGTTAACAAACCTCTCTTTACTTTTAGTTATACACTGCGATGCTCCACTGTCAACTACCAATATATCATGGTTTACAGTTGTAGTTGTACTTGATATGGCTAAACTAACATCTTTATAAGCTCTCTGTATATTAATAGCATTCTGTTTCTTATCCTTTTTATAGTATCTGGCTATATGACCTTTAGCCCCACAAGAAAAACATTTCCTAACAATATAGGCAGTTGAAGACAGTTTTTCTTCCTGTGGTTGTCTTTCTCTCAGTTGACTTCTATCTTGCCTTCTTCTTGACCCTTCTAACAGTCTTCCAGTTATGCCGGTGAATGTAAGTTCATCTCTGTTTAAAATTTCTAGTTAATCATCATAAATTTCATCCAAAGAAGAAAGAATAATGTAAACTTGATGCAACTCCGAGAAAATCAGCCCCTTTTCATGTAGCTCTTTTAAAGTCCTTTTCATAGACTCCAAATGAGCTAACATATCGCCACCTTTTATAAGACGGGCTCTAAACAGTTTACGTGTAAGGTGTATGTGTGCACCCACACTATCTCGAACATAAATCCTCTTCAAAGTGTGCCAACACCTAGCAGCAGATTCTTCACCACGAATATGGACTAATTGCTGATCACTCAGTGTCAGTCCAATTATCCGAAGAGCCTTTTCATTATCCTGGTTAAAGTCAGCTATTTTCTTTTTATCTTTATCATTCAGTGGATCCGTAGCTGTTACATCCGGTGGACTATTAACTACAGTCCATAATCCGTCTTTACACAGAAGTAGGCTGCATTTCATAGACCAGGAAACATAGTTTGTTCCGTCCAACTGGATGGGTTATCTGGGATATACTTGACTGTTGTTGTGCCATTTGTAGTTTAACAATAAACCGCAATCAGCTGGCTGAATATGAAACTTTATATTCACACTGATTCTCAATATCTTTCTGGGCCCATAACGAATGTTACGATATGTACAGAATAACCCTTGAGTAACAAGGATGTGCACATGGAAACATTTATAAGGGTAGTTATAAATAATTATTCAGTCATACACAGATACACTGAATTGAGTTAAAGTTTACTTTAAGAAATAGCACAGTCCTATAAACAGTCCAGATCATATACATTTAACAGTCCAAAGAATATCCAATTACAAAGTCTTCTTACCGGTTGCCTTTGTCATTTATAGTAAACAAAGGTATCAAAGTATAAGCACAACAGAGAACCTTAGATAGCAACAGGATGTCAGAGAGAGCAAGCCATGATCTCTAGCTCCGTCTTATGGCATTTTGCAATACAATCAACCAATCAGAACATAGTACAAATCAATACAGTGACTTTGTCTTAAAGCTACAAACATACATTATTGGTTTATATATTGCCAACCCAACTAATTGGTGGACAGATTCCTAACAAATACAGTTAGGAAGGGTTGGAGTGTAAGTTGTGTGACTAGGGATGCCGCAATGGTTGTAAGTGTGAGAAACAGTCATAAACGTGAGAACTGGTCATAAGTGTGAAAAACGGTCCTAAGTCCCTTTTTTCAGCAACACAGTCCCTTTGAACTGTCATTAAGTGAACTTTTCTAATGGGAGAACTAGCTATCTCTTGTTAACAGTCCAAAATATGACCTTCCTCCCAATTTTTAATCAATCTCTCTCTTTTTTAATGTTTCCTTCATTTCCGCCCAGGGTATAAAGTTTTATCTCTCCTCGACGTGCCCGAAATGAGCCAGGAGAAAGCTGACGTCTACATCCATGTCACCTTCATCAAGAAATGGGACATTTGCGCCGGCAATGCCATACTGAAGGCCCTCGGCGGACGCATGACCACCTTAGCTGGGGAGGACATCACTTACACGGGCTCCAACGGTAACAAAGACGGCCTGATCGCCAGCATTAAAATGAACCACCAAGCCCTGGTTGAAAAACTCCCCGTTCTCGCCAAAACCTCCCAAAATTGAAACACGGGGGAATAAAAGCCCATGCGAGCTATTTAAAATGGGGGAATAAAACCCCGTGTGAGCTACTTCAAATGAATCCGGTGAAAAAGAGGAGCATGGAAAGGAAGGGGGCTTCTTTGAGAACCGGAATCTCGCCACGGCGGCATTCGGAGAAGACAGTTGGAGCATGGGAGGGATGGGCTTTGGAGTGAAGGTTTTTTCCTTTTCAATTTTGAGGTGGTTCTCGAGAAATCGAGAGAGGCTCCTTTTGTCGGAAATGAAATCTGTGAATTTCTTCATCACGTCACAAAAGACCCAGATCCGACCGATCAATATTCTTTTTTGGGGGAGGAAGGGGAGATACGATTCGATTTCCTCCCAATGGACAGTCCTAACTGAAATGACGATCGGAAGAAACTCCATTTTTATGTTTACTTGAAAATGCAAACCAGCGGCATGCGGAGGAAGGTTACTCTCTCTCTCTCTCTCTCTCTCTCTGGGTATTAATTTTTATGACGAGAATATTGCTTTATTTCCCCCGTGTCATTCCAAAGAGCGGTGTTGCCCCTGTGTTGTTCCGACTACTGAATATTATTGCCGTGATAAACCCTTGTGTGGCCCAGAAATGCTTTTTTTCACGAGCTTTTGATGTATCAGAAGAATTTGATCGTTCATTCAGCTCTTTAAGCAAAGGATGCTCTGTGTGTTTGTGTGTGTGCATAATCAATCATTTGTTTATATTTTTATATAATTTCAAAGTATATATAACCAAATGATCATATACATATATGCGCATGTACACACATGCTACATTACACACACACACACACACACACACACACACATTGTGTTTTCCCGAAAAGAAGACCGTGTCCTATATTTTCTTTTTCCACCCATAAAGGCAACAGGTCTTATTTTCAGGGGATGTTATCCATTGACTAACCTCACTTGTGCGTGTGGTCCCTGGCCTTCTTCTAGAAGTTCTTCTCCTGCGGCCGGCAAGGCTTTCCTGAAGGCCTCTGTAGCGGATAGGATCGATCCGGAGCTTTGGTATCTGCTCCAGAGGCCTTCAGGAAAGGCTTGCCAGCCGTACCAGCTTCAGAAGAAATGGGCTGGCCAGGCAGGTGTCGGGTGTGCGAGGCCTGGCTACACCTATCCAAAGGTAAGGAGTAGGGCAGCTCCACCTCCCCTCTCATTCCTCTCCTAGCTTAATTTTTACCCATCCATTCTGGAGTGGGCAGGATCTTAATTAGGGCTTATTTTGGTGGGGTAGGGCTTACATTGGTACGTGTAAAAATCACGCTAGGACTTACTTTCAGGATAGGTCGTATTTTGGGGGAAACTGTTTGCGTGTGTGTGTGTATACATACTAGCCCAATATCTGTGCCTCTGCCAGCAGCATCCATCAGTATTCATCTGGCTATCGTCTGTCAGTGTGTGAGAGAGTTGAGGGCTGTTTGGAAACAAAGAGTATTTGCTGTTTGAGTAAGAAATAGCAAGGAGCCTGGGCGTGGCTTAGCTCAACTGTTCTGTACTAAACATGCTTGGTACTGTGAAACTGAAACTCCTCTGCTTGTGCTTTGCATTTGGAAGAGATTTCTTTTCAGGTGGGGAGGGAGTAGAACTCCTTAGCATCAGAGCATAATAATAATAATAATAACAATAATAACAAATAATAATAATATAGGAAATTCTAATGATCTGATGGTTATTTTGAAAAATCCTTTCTTAGTGAGCACCTAGAAGCCAAGAGGAACAACTTTGTAGGCTTTTTTGTGCAAATTTGTAGGCTTTACAGTTGTGGAGATTTTGTGATGATGCATAAGCGGTGTTTCACTTTTACACACACACATACACACACACACATACACACACACACACACACAAAAGACCTATATCCTGAAAGGTCATAAAATGAGGCACAACTTATTCAACGAATGTCTTGCTTATCCACGGATATTTTGGGGCTCCTTTGAGGTCGTAAGTTGAGGACCTACTGTATTCTTGATTGGTGATTGGCCAAGTGTGATTGAATACACACAGAATTTATTCGCCATGGGCAAATAGGCGGCAATATAAATTTGATAAATGAAATAATAAATAAATTTAAATAGACAGGAAATATGAACACCAGTTACCAGAGTTTGAAACACTTTAAATCAATTAAAACAATACCAATTAAAACTTTATTGTTCATTTTTTAAAAGTTGGATTTTTTTCAAGAAAAAAATGGAAAGAATTTCAAAATGGAAATGTTCAATTGTTTCCAATGTTTTCCCCCCAAAAAAATCCAAGTTCAAAAATTCAGAAGTTCAAAATGAAGCCCCCCCCCCATCTCTTCCAGAGATCCTCTATACTGATTGGCCTGGCCTGGGTCCTCGACTTACAATGGTTCATTTAGTGACCATACCACGTTAGAATGGCATCCAACAAAAAATAGCAGACTTTGGACCATTGTTCACACTTAACAACCGTTGCAGCATTCCCGCCCCATGGTCACGTGACCCAATCCATACGCTTTGGCAACCAGCTCGTACTTATGACGGTCATAAGTACTTTTTGCAATCTTCAGACCAGCCGAGTCCGTGGGGAAGCCGGATTCGCTTAACAACTGTTATAGGTAGTCCTCGATGTAACGGCAGCCTGCTTATGACTATTCCAAGTTGTAATGGCCCCCGGAAAGTGATTTAGGACTGTTCACATTCAACAACCACCCCTGCGGTCGTGAGATCAAAATTCAGACAGTTGACCAAGTGACTCGTATTTACAATGGTCCCAATATCTCAGGGGGAATGATCATATGATGCCCCTTTTTGGATCTTCTGGTGAGCAAAGTCAATGAATGAGCCAGATTCACTTAACAACCATTTGATTAACAATGGTAGTGATTCCCTTAATGATGGTCATAAAATGGGGCAAACTCCCTTAAAGAAACTTTCCCTAAGCATCAAAAATTGGGGGCTCCCTTGCAATCAGAAGTCGAGGACTATCTGTCTCTGTGTTTGCTTATAGGAATAATAACTCAAAACGTGCAAATTGTAGGCTTATTTTTAATTGAAATTGCACCCGGAAGAGCAGCGTGCGCGCGCTCCTCTAATTTTGCCTATCTATAATCTCAGGGTAGGACGTGGCCTTGCATCTCACGTTGCCTGCCTCAAAGGGCCTTCCCTAACTCTTCTCTCTAATCTCGTTCCCAGGGTGAGCCCCTCTCACTGGCTTATCTCTATATCCTCGGTGGATGTATCCCCGCCTCTCCCATTGGCTCCCCTCCACGGGCCTTCCCTAGCTCCTCCCTCTAATCTGATTCACAAGAGAAGCCCCTCTCATTTGTCTATCTCTATAGCCAACGTGGAGGTGTGGCTCTACCTCTCTTCCCATTGGTTCCCCTCAACGGCACTTCCCCCTTCCTTAGTTTCTCCCTCTAGTTTTGCAAACAGGAGGCGTCCTCAATTTGCCTATTCCTACAGCCTATTGGCTGGCCAGAACGCTTCTTCCTCTTTGTCCTTCCCCACCTCCCCCCCCCCCAAGGTCCTCCCTGGAGTTTCGTGCAAACAGAAAGAGCCTCTCTCTCTCTCTCTCTCTCGCCTCGAGGCCTTCCCGCTGATTGGTCGGCATCCTCGCCGAGCGTGGGAAGCGAGCCGCTTTCCCATTGGCGGGCGCCCCTTTTGGCGGGAGGAGGACGTTCTTGGTTGGTGGGCGGGGCCCGGCGCGAGGCGGTAAGGAAGGGGCTGCGCGGGGGGCTCTTCATCTCATGCAAGTTTCGTTTACTCGACGGTGGCCGGATAGGGACGTTTACCTCATGGAGCCCGCCGCCCACCGTCATCACTCGCACCGCCGCCGTTTGCTCCTTGGGGAGGCCGAGGGTCCTCTCACCCGCCGGAGAAGCCTCGACACTGCTGGGTAAGCCGACTGAGTAGATCCCGGCACCATTCTGAGCCCGAGGAGATCGTTGGGAGCCTTGAACCGTCTTCCATTGTGTGTGTGTGTGTGTGTGTTGGGGGAGAGGTGTTCGCGTTCCCTCATCCCCAGCCGCCGGCGGGATTGGGTAGTCCTGCGAGGGCTCTAAGCCTACATTTTCTCTCCCCTCCCGCGTCAACTCGCTCTCCGTTGCCCGTCACGGAATGGCGAAGGAACGTCCTCGAGACCATCTAGTCGAGCCCCACTCTGAGCTGTTGCGGAGGAAAGAAGACGAAGGGAACGGCATTTCGTATTATTGATACGTTTGTTTGTGTATATGCGCATAATATATCTGTGAGGTGCATGTATATGTTTAACGTGCGTGTATATAAGTATATGTGTGTATAAATGTGTAGGTTGTGTATGTCTGTATGTATGTAGGTAATGTGTATATTTGTGTGCATGAATGCATGTATATGTGGATCTGTATATAAATGTGTATTTATATCTGTTGGTTGTGTATATGTGTGCACGAGTGTATATGAGTGTGTATGTAGATTGTGTAAATGTATATTTGTGTTGATGAATGTAGATTATAGGTATGTGTATATAAATGTATGTTTTTGTGTGTGTTGGTTGTGAATATGTGTGAATGTGTGTAGGTTGGAGATGTGTGTATATGTGCAGATTATGTATCTGGATGTTTATATATATGAGTGTATTGTGCATAATGTGTGTGTATGTCTATGTGTGCATGTATTTGTGTGGATGAATATGTGTGTATAAATGTCTGTATAGGTTGTGGATGTGTGTATATTTGAATGTGTGTAGATTGGATGTGTGTGTACATATGAGTGTATATGTGTGTGTGTACACATGAGTATGCATATGTGCGTGTGTGGATATGTCTGAGTATGTACATATTTGTATGTATATGCAGGTGTAGGTTTATATATATTTGTGTGTGTGTATGCACACATATATACATGTGTGTGTGTATGTGTGTTTATATAAATATATATAAATTGTAGGTGTTTGAACATCATGTATATACATATATATGTGTATGTGTTTGACACTGGTGCCTAAGGTAGGACTAGAACGCAATGCCTCCTGCTTTCCAAGCTGGTGCCTGAACCTCTAGATCAAAATGGCTTCTCAATCCTTTGCAAACCACGATTTGGAAAGCGCAGCATAAAACATTAGCAAAACCCTTCTTGGCCTCTTGCCTGGTGGTTAGACTTTCTCTGTGCACAAATATGGTTGTAGCTTTTCCTGTAGGAGCATCTTCCCCCACCAGCTCTATTTAATTCTTCTTTAATTGAATTTATTTCATTGTGATTTATTTTATTTATTACAAGGCAAGAGCTCAAAGCCCCATCTTTGCATTTTTTGCAGCTCAACTGAATCCTGTGTGCAGAGGTTGGAAGCCAAGAACGCCCTTATGAAGAGGACGTCATCTTCGGATTCTACTGATTCAGGTTTGTGAGAGAGTTTGCCAGCCTGTGGCTGTGGATGATGGTGCTATACCTGAGCTTAATCTTATCCTGACCAGATAGATTCTCCTAAAATCCTCCCTGGATCTTTCTGCCAACAATTGGAGCCAAGGAACCATTTGTATTTAGGAGTTTTAACTGGTCTGACACTAGAATTATTATTTTTTGTGTAAAGATTTT
Organism: Bungarus multicinctus; assembly: GCA_023653725.1. NCBI lineage: Eukaryota > Metazoa > Chordata > Lepidosauria > Squamata > Elapidae > Bungarus > Bungarus multicinctus. The sequence continues at coordinate 2,717,736 of CM042840.1, forward strand.
TTTATTTTTGAACATACATCAATATTTCATGGACAGTATGGTGTCTGAGTATCTTTCATTTTGATGCAAAAGCAATATTGATACAATAAGCATTACTAAATTAATCCGACTTACATGGTTTAATGTTATACATAACTATCAGCCCATAATCGTTCATTTTTCAATTATTCAATATTTGCTACATCCTTATAATAATAATAGCATTATTTTTGAGCATACCTGATAACATCCTTTTTCAAACTCTGCTCTTAACCTCTAATATTCACTTTAAATGTGTTAAAATAGAAATATGTATAACAATATTCCCCCTATTTCTAAACTTTTTATCTATTCTAATTTTTAATATGGCCAATCTCATTTTGTTTTTGTTTTTAAGAAAAAATCATTTCTATCATGACACTAGAATTATGAATGGAGCTCAAACCTCATCATCAAATTTGATCTTAGAATGGAATAGAATTCTTTATTGGCCAAATGTGATTGGACCCACAGGGAATTTGTCTTTGTTGCATATGCTCTCAATGTACATTCATCAAGAAGCATGTTGTGTTCCTCAGCTAAAATGTAGGAAAGGTATCTTCTTTCCTAGCACCATATACTCAAAATTGTAGCCTTTTCAGTTTTTTAAAAAAGGGGGTTTTCTGATTTTTCTCTGTGTTCCTGTTAAAATACTAATTCGGCATGCTTACCAGTTCTGTGAATTGATTCTGCTTTCCTCCAACAGTTGTAATATGCAAGAAACATATCAAGAATGTGGTTAATTTATTCTACATAAATAATTTATTGTGCATTTATTCTAATAAATAAAATAAATTGATTTATTCTTTTCTCAATTTGCAATAGGCAAGCAACATAATTTTATTGATCTATTTTATTTTTTAAATCCCCTGCAAAGGCTGCTGCATGGATTCCCCTGGCCTGCTTGGCATGACCGACCTTGAAGAAAAGTAGGTGATAAAGATGCTAATGTGGCAAAGTATTAGTTTCAAAAGACCTGTGGGGTCAGCAGGAAAGAGGCAGACTGAAGAACCCAGGAACTCTGCTTAGAATACAAAGCTGGGTGGCTTAAGTAGCTCAGGGCATCTCGAATAGCCAATTCTTCAGAGCTGTGGAATGAGTTTTTTCTTAAAGGGAATTTTCTGTTACTGATATCCCCCAGGCCCTGCTAGGCTTTCCTCCTCCTGCTCTTTTCCCATAATAAAGGGTGGGGGGGGGGTGAGAATTAATAGAATTACAGAGTTGGAAGGGACCCTGGAGATCTTCTAGTCTAACATCCTGCTCAGCCAAGAGACCCTTCCCTCCACCTCTTCCAAATAATAAAAAATCAGTTGGGAGGCACCTCAGAGGTTTTCTAGTCCAGTGGTTGCCAACCAGTGGGTGATCCGGGAGAAAATTTTGGTGGTCTGCAGAGAAATGTCACCCCAAAGCACCCCCCTCCCCCCAAAGCAATCCAAGCTACGCAGGAACACAAGGCTGGCGTCTCTTGCTTTGTGAACAACACGAGGTAATGAGGGGAGGGAGGAAAGGGTGGACGGGGGGGGAACTTGCCCCACTCGTCCCACGCATGTCAACTGGTCACTGGGCTACTTCTTTCTTCTTCTGCTTTTGGCTGCACGCAAGGAAAGCAGCAAAAGTCTTTCTCTCCCCCAAACTCTGCCAGAAATGAGTCTTTGGGACCCTGCAAGGCCTCCCGCTCCCAGAGGCTGAGCTGGCTCAACAAATCTCACAAAGACTCTTTTCTGGCAGAGTTTGGGGGAGAGAAAGAAAAACTTCTGCTTCTTCTGCTGCTTTCCTTGCATGAAGCCAAAAGTCTCTCTCTCGCACCCTGAGAATGGAGCTGGAGATGATATCTTGCAATCCCAAATAAAGAATGATCGATCGGTAGGAAAACAAGATGGGGAATTTTCCTGCAGACTTTTTTGGGGATTTTCCCAGGGATTTAAAATTATGAGTTTGGTGGTCCCTGAGGTCCAAAAGGTGGTAACCCCTGTTCTAGTCCAACACCCTGCTCAGGCAAGAAACCTTCCCTTCTCCCCCCTTTCAGTTAACAGAAAATCAGAATTGGAAGGGACCTTGGAGATCATCTATTCCAACCCCCTGCTCAGGCAAGAAATAGAAAAACCAACGGAGACCTCTCCGGACAGCACTGGCTCTTCAGCTTTGTAACAGAGATTAGAGTCAGAGGGGAACTTTTACCTTAAGAGAGATGTGGATGGATAGATAATTACTTGATAGATATGGATGGAGGGATAACTAGATTAGGTATGGGTGGAGGGATTAGATTTAAGGCTTTACAAAGTGAGCTTTTATCAGCCTGGAAGTGCTTTGCCTGTTTATCAGGAGAAATAACTGTGGGTCAGGTGAAGGTGTAATGATGTCCCCCCCTTTCTGGTTTGGGAGGGCTTCAGCATTGTTTGGCTGATTGGATTAAAAGGTAAAGGTTACCCACATACCTGCTACTCTTTTCCGCTTCTAGGATTGGATTGGATTGGATTAGTGTGGTGAAAAATTAAGAATTGTTTTTTTAAAAACCTTTTTTTAACTTTTTATATTGGCAATGGGGCTTTTATTTCAAGGTCATGTCCTTTCTCCTTTTGCAGCTTTCGCCTGCCCATGAGAAGGATGTACTCCCTCCCGGTAAGTTCGGCTGAGGAACCACGGGTCTCTTGTGTCGGTACTACTTCTCTCTTTTCTAAATGTGGGGTCCCCCCCCAAATATATTTTTATTGTTTACATATTAATATATTGAATACCGTGTAATTGGCCATGGCATTCCAATTGTCATTAAACAAGTAAAAAACCAAAATGACATATATGCAAATGTTCATATACATAATTTTTATACAAAACTTTCTGGCCGTTATATGTCAACTCCTCTATTCTAATATTTGCGTTCCTCTGTCAATAATACAAACAGTGTCTCTTTCCAGGACTCCCCTCAGCTGATACTTTCGCCTTCCAACTTCTCCCTCCTGTTTGTAACCATTGATAAAACCTATTCCATGTGAAATTGTATCCTGTATCTGCTTTAGCTTTTATTTTTAAGTGCTAAATGTAGTTATGAATTAACTCCAGACTTGGGTGAGATTACAGGTCTTAGAGATAAAGGCTTAGAAAAATCCCTTTATCTGCCTCTCAGCGGGTCTAGAACGCTTAAAATTTGAGCACCAAAGGGTTTTTGTTTTTCTTTGTTTTTTGCATAGTGGTGGAAGGGGCATCTAGTCTAACCCCTGCTCAGGCAGGAGGACTTCCTCCTCGTTCTCCTCATAACAGAAATGAAAGGGACCTTGGAGGTCATCTATTCCAACCCCCTTGCTCAGGCAGGAGAGCCTCCTCCTCCCAATAACGGAGATGAAAGGGACTTTGGAGGTCATCTAGTCTAACCCCTTGCTCAGGCTGGAGACCCCGCCCCATTTCAGATATGCAATCTACTGTTGTTTTAATTTCAAACATTTAATATTTTTATTTATTTATTTTTATTTATTTCTGAGTTTTATATACCGCCCTTCTCCCGAAGGACTCAGGGCGGTGAACAGCCAACTAAAATACAAATAAACAAAGTATAAATTATTTAAAAAAGAATTAAACACTAGACTGTCCCAAATCTAAAAACCCCAATTAAAATCAATAAAACATCATACCCCGTCCCAAGTAATCTAAAAACCCCATTTAAAATCCCATTAGTCAGCTGAGGCCGGCCTGCTCAAAGAGCCAGGTCTTCAGCTCACGTCTGAAGGCCCTCAGGTCACTGGTCGTTCGTAATCCAGGGGGCATCCCGTTCCAAAGGGCGGGTGCCCCCACAGAGAAGGCCCTATTCCTCGGGGTCACCAGACGACACATAGAAGGCGTCGGGACCCGGAGGAGACCCTCTCTGTGGGAGCGCACCGGTCGGTGGGAGACTACTGGCAATATCTCTGATCGATCTGAAATCCCACCTCTGTCGCTTCAGGGCAGGGTTACCCGCGTCCTTCTATGAATCTCTGCATCGCCTCATCGTACACAATGCATTCAGTTTAATTTGTATTTTCTCTGTGTGTGTGTGTGTGTGTGTGTGTGTGTTTAAAAACTAAGCTTCCCCTGCATGACTCTGGAATTGCTTTTCTCCATCTTTTTAAAAAAATCATTATTCATCGCACAGTCAGCCAGATGTTCAGGCTGGGGTTTGGCATTTTTGTCTCCCTATCAAGTCCTTCCCAAGGACCTGAGATAGGTAGACCTGGATGTTTGATGGTGTTACAGATATTGCTGCAGGATGGAAGCTGTTCCAGGTCAAGCTGCCTTCTGCAAATTTGTCAACGCCAGTGAAGATGTTCAAGTGGTGCTCCAGTTGTTTTGGGGCTGCACCTCAGACGCCTATGATTGTTGGTAGTACCCTTGCTTGTCTTTGCCATAATGGTTCTATTTTTATGTTTATTATTGTTGTTGTTGTTGTTAATCTTTGGTGAGATTCACAGCCTTCGGGGCTGGTTGGTAGCTCAACAGCTCGAGTCCTAACCAAGGACCTAGGAACTGTTCAGGTAGCATTGGAGGATATAAGCTGTTCCAAGTAGGGTACTTTTGTGTAGAACCAGGGTATTCAAGTTTGATAAATTATTATTACTATTAATTATTGTTGTTGTTCTTAGCACGGCCTTCTGGGTTGCAGCCCCGCACTGAAGAGGAACCACTCGGCTCGCCCAGATTGGGATGTTTTCCAAGCCCTTGCACCCGAGGAAAATAAAGAGAACGTGAGTTGGGCTTTTTCAGCGATTCCTGCAGAGAAAGAGGCAGCCATGCATTCAGCACCAGGTGTTCTGATATAAGATTGACTCCTTTTTAATTTAGGGTTTTTTTGTCTTGGTGGGATTTAGCCAAGATCTTTTCTGAAAACCCAGCCTGGCTAGTTTTGCTTTGTTCAAATTTGGCATGTTGGACTTTATACCGTGTTTTCCTGAAAATAAGACCCTGTCTTATATATGTTTTGCCACCAAAAAAAGGCACCAGGTTTTATTTTGGGGGGACGTCAACCACTGACTAACCTCGCTTGTGTGCATTGCCCCTGGCCTCCTTTTTTGCTATCAGAGGCCTTCAGGAACTTCTTCTTCTGTGGCTGGCAAGGCTTTTCTGAAGGCCTCTGCAGCCAATAATCGAGCTCTGGATCGATCCAGAGCCAGAGACCTTCAGGAAAGCCTTGCCAGTCTTGCCGGCTGCAGAAGAAATGGCCCAGCAAGGCAGGTGTCAGGGTGTGTGAGGCCTGGCTACAACTGTCCAAAAATAAGCAGTAGGGCAGCACCTCCCCCATACCCACCCTAGCTTAATTTTTACCCGTCCACTCTGGAGTGGGTGGGATCTTAATTAGGGCTTATTTTTGGGGAGGTAGGGCTTATATTGGGCACATGTGTAAAAATCAAGCTAGGACTTTCTTTCAGGGTAAGTCATATTTTCAGAAAAACAGGGTATTCTATTCTATATTTACTATTCCATTTCATTAATATTCTATTAATATTCCATTGCATTCCATTAATATTTTTTCTATTCTATTCCATTCCATTAATATTCTGTTCTATTAATCTATTTTTAAAATATTCTATTAATATTCGATTCGATTCCATTTCATATTCCATTCTATTCTATTTATTCTTTTCTATTCTATTTCTAATTTTAATTCTATATTTACTATTCTATTCCATTCTAGTCCATTAATATTCTATTTCATTCATGTATTTTTTTAATATTCTGTTCTATTAATATTCTATTAATATTCTATTCTATTTACTATTCTATATTTACTATTCTATTCCATCAATATTCTATTCTATTTATATTCTATTCCATTCCATTCCTTATTTCCCCCCACCCCCCTTGACTTTCATTTTGTGAGATAGGGCCCAGTGTTCAAATCTGCCAAATGCCGGGCATTCATGAAACCATCTTCTCTTTCCTAGCTTGGATTGTTTTATTTTGTTTCGCTATCCAGACTCCCTGGAGATAAATAGAAAAATTCCTTTGTCTGTGGATCATTTAAAAAAACAAAAACATGGGTGCTTTGTCGTCCCCCCACCCCCCCTTTTTTTTTTTTTACCTCCCAAGGAGCACTTTGAGTTCAAGAAACCAACCCGCCCTGCCTCTCGTGGCTCTTTGCACTTTTCTTCTCCGGACGATGAAAAAGACCCTTTGGAAGCGGCGCAGGACTTGAACACAGCACTTACGGTATTTATTGAGAGAACCTCCAGTGGGCTGTCCCAGAAAGAAAGGGACAGTAGTGTGTAGTGGAGATAGGTAACTACGGGTTGTTCTCGACTTACAACCGTTCGTTTAGTGCCCGTTCAAAGCTACACAGGGAACTGGGGAACAAAAGGGACTTAGGACCCATTTTCCCACTTAACGTAGCAGTCCCACGACCACAGGATCCAAAATGCGACGCTTGGCAGCCGGTCCGTACACATACACACCTGCACACAATCTGCACACACAGTTACATACACACTTTCATGCACACAAATACACACATAGACCTAAACAATCTACATACATATATAAACACACTCATGTATACACATATCCACATACACACACACCAGAGGTTCTGACCAGCTCTGGAGAACTGGTAGCGGAAATTTTGCGTAGTCCAGAGAACCGGCAAATGCCACCTCTGACTGGAGATTTTGCAATAACCTTCCCCTGCCACGCCCACCAAGCCACGCCCACAGAACCCGTAGTAAAAAAATTTGAATCCCACCACTGACACACACTTATATACAGACATCTACTCGTGCACATGAACGTATACCTCCACAACCTCCACACCCATATATAGGCACATATACATGGGGTGGGCTTCAAAAAATCGAACAACTGGTTCTCTGCTGGGTGGGTGTGGCCACGGTGCGTGTGGTCTTGTCGGCCTCCTGCACATGGTGGGGCGGGGGGTGTTTTCGCACTCCCCGGAGTCCAGAGGTTTTGAAAACGGCCTCCCGGGGCTCTGGGGGCTGGAAATGGGCCTGTTTCCGGCATTGTGGAGCCTCTGGGTGACCTGTTTTTCCACGTGGTCCCTGTGCTTACCTGGGATGCAAAACAGGCCAGGTGGGGACTCCTGGGAGGGGCAGGGTGGGCGGGGCCAGCCAGGGGTGGGATTTGCTGGTTCACTGAACAGGCCATAAAATTAACTATCGTTTCGCCCAAACCCGGGTGAACCGGTATCAGCCCACCCCCCCCACCCCCCCCAATATACACAAGCTACACACACAGGTAGATAATTAGATACATTTCCACACGCAACCACAATCGACACACACAAACACACTCATAGATACAGACATACATACCAAAAAAATGTGACTTATGACCGTCTTTCACACTTAAGACCATTGCAGAGTCCCCGTCGTTACAGGATCAAAATTCAGACTCTCGGCCACTGACTCGTATTTATGATGGTCGCAGCCTCCCGGGATCAATAGATCCCCTTTTTGCGACCTTCCAACAAGCAGCGTTCCAATGGGGAAGCCTGATTGACCTCACCACCCAACCACTGTGGTGATTCACTTAACAATGGTGGCAAGGAAGCTGGTAAAACGGGGCAAAAAATTTCACCGAACACCTATCTCACTTAGCAGCGTCAATTTGGGACCCAAGTTTGGTTGTACGTCCGGGACTGCCTACTTAAGTCTTAAATTTCAATTAAATGTCTCTTTAAAAAAATTCAAAATGTGGTTATTTGTTCATGAAAATTATCCTTTGCTTTAGTTCTCCGGTGGTCACAATGGTGAAAACCATCCCGGAATGGAGATCCCTGCATTCCCACGCCCGCTGTCCCGCCGAATTGCCGATACGCATAACGACGATGGCTTTTTAGAGATGATGGATGGGCCTGATAGCACAGTAAGTGTGATGTGGTGGTTTAGTTCTTGGTAGTTTAGTTAGTTTTGATGCTGGTGGAACTACAATACGGCTAGCTTCTTCCAAAGGACCTTGGAGGTCTTCTAGTCCATCCCCCTGCTCTTTCTTTTTATATTTTTATATACAGTATATATATGTGTGTGTGCGTGCATGTGTGTGTATAAAGAAAGAGCAAAGGGATGAACTAGAAGACCACCAAGGTCCCTTCCATATTCTATTCCTTATTCTATTCTATTCTATATTTTATATTCTATTCATTCCTATTCATTATAGGATGCCTTGGTGGCATAGTGGTTAGGGTGCAGTACTACAGGCTCCTTCTGACTCAGCTGCTTTCAATTTGGCAGATCGAATCCCACCAGGTTCAAGGTTAACTCAGCCTTCCATTTTTCTGAGGTGGGTCAAATGAGGATCCAGATTGTTAGGGGCAATATGTAAACCGCTTAGAGCAGGGGTCTCCAACCTTGGCAACTTTAAGACTTGTGGACTTTAACCCTTAGAATTCCTCAGCCAACAAAACTTTGCTGGCTAAGGAATTCTGGGAGTTGAAGTCCACAAGTCTTAAAGTTGCCAAGGTTGGAGACCCCTGGCTTAGAGAGGGATGTAAAAGCACTATGTAAGTCTAAGTGCTGTTGCTAATTTTCCTTCCTTCCTTCCTTCCTTCCTTCCTTCCTTCCTTCCTTCCTTCCTTCCTTCCTTCCTTCCTTCCTTCCTTCCTTCCTTCCTTCCTTCCTTCCTTCCTTCATCATCATTATATATGTATTCTTTCCTTCCTGTTAGAATGCAGTATTGCAGGCTAACTGCCCACTGCCAAGAGTTCGAATCCCACCAGGCTCAACATTGATTCAGCCTTCCGTCCTTCCGAAGTGGGTCAAATGAGGAGCCAGATTGTGGGGGGCAAGAGGCTGGCTCTGTCAACCACTTAGAGAGGGCTGTAAAAGCACTGTGAAGCGGTATAATAAGTCTAACTGCAATTGCTATTATTCTATTCTATATTTTATATTCTATTCTATTCATTCCTATTCTATTTTATTCATTCCTAATTCCTACAATTTTCTGTTGTATGGTATTCTATTACCTGGAATTCCAGAGGAAAATTCTGGAGACTTAAAAAACTTTGTCATAGTTGTATTTCCTTAACGAAGGTGGCAAGAAAGCTGATGAAATGGGGCATACTTGAGAACCCTCTCCCTTAGCAACCTCAATCTTGGGCTCCATTGTCATCGTAAATCGAGGACTACCTGTATAGAACTGCAATCCTGAAGCCATTTCTGGGATTTTTTTTTTCTTTTTTTGGAACCAACCTGCCAATCTTCGCCATTCCCAGCAAGAAAAAGAACAACTCAGGAGCTTCATAATATACATTTTCATCATTCCTGGTATTTTGTCGTGTCCCCTCTCTCCTCCCTCCTCTCTCTTCCCCCCCCCCCCACCCCTGCTTTTGTCTCCAGAATGGCACCGGGACGCCGTCTGACATGTCGTGCCTTTGGACCGCTCCTCTGGTGGTTGCGACGAGCGAGGACCCGCCGGTAAGTTTGGAGTTTTGTGGCTTGAGGGCTGAATTTGGAAGCTTGCTTTAAAGCAAACCTCCCCCCCTCCCTCCCTTTTTTTTTTTTTTTCCCCTCCCTCCCTTCAGATTTCAGGGTATTTGTCTTAAGGCTCTGCTGGTTGAGCAGGGGGTTGGAGTAGATGTCCCCCAGGGTCCCTTCTGATGGTGTTATTCTTGCAGGGTCTCCTGCTGGAGCAGGGGGTTGGACTAGATGACCTCGAAGGTCCCTTCCAACTCTGTGATTCTATGATTCTGTGGGGCGGGGGTGTCTCCTGCTCGAGCTGGGGGTTAGACTAGATGACCTCCCAGGTCTCTTCCAGCTTTCTTCTTCTGCTCTGCCGGGGCAGGGAAGAGGAGGCTCCAATGCCAATAGAAGAGACATTACTACTCCAATAAGGAGCAGAATTTTGAAGGGGGACCCTCCCCAGGTTTTCTGTGGGGCACAGCATGTGGGATGTCCTTGCCCTGTTGTGTCCCTTTGCAGGGTTCAAGCTTTGTCAGCAGCCCCTCTTTTCTCTGGGTCTCCCCCTTTTTCTGTATATTTGTGTTGATATCCATCATCAAATCTCCCCCTTTTTGTCTATGTGTGTTGATTTTATTTATTTATTTATTAGATTTGTATTGCCGCCTATTCGCCATGGTGACTCAAGGCAGGCTTACAACATAGAAAACCACAATTTAAAACAATGAAACTCGTAAAACCAAATAAATTAATATAGTAAGATCACCCCCCCAGCGGCAGCAGATCACACGAGCCATTGGATGGGCTTCATCCTGCTCTGGGTTCCCCAGGCCCTCTGGCAGAACCAAGGCCTTCCGGAAGAGAATCAGAGTGAGAGGCCATTTTAATTCCTGGGGGTAATGATGTTCCAGAGACAGAGAACCATGGAGAAGGCCCTTCTTTTGGGTCCCACCGGGTGTATCTCCCTTGGGAATGAGGCCCGCAACATTCTCTGCTTCCCCGATCTGATGGGTGGGATAGATGTGACCGGCAAGAGATGGTTATCCCTCAGATCACCTGAGGTCCCAAGCCATGAAGGGCTTTAAACACCTTGAATTGCACCCGGAAGCAAATCAACAACCAATGCAGCTCATGCAGGAGAGGTGACACATGTGCACACCGGTGTTGATATCCACAATCAGATCTCCCCCTTAGTGTCTCTGTGTGTGTGTTTAGGTATCCACAATCAAGTCTCCTCTGTTTGTTGTGTATTGATATCCACCATTAAATCTCCCCTTTGGCTTTTTTGTTGTGGGTGTGTGTGTTGATATCCACAACTGTCTCGGGGATCAAGATCCTGAGGGTTTGTCAAAGGTGGGCTCTCCTTCTCCCCCCCCCCCTTTTGAATTTTGGGCTGCTGCCTTGCCAGATGCCTCTTTACCGATGGCCCGTCTTGGATAGCATCCATCATCCCTTCCAGGGCATAAATAACCCAACAGCATCCCTCCTGCTCACTTGTCAATAACTGCCTCCCCTCATGTTGTGTCTCCCCCCGCCCCGCTTTGCCTTCCACCCAGAGCCAGCAGCACAAACTGAGCAGCACAACTTGCAACCTGGCTAAGACGCCTGCCGCCCCGGCGAAAAGAACGGAGAAGCCTGTCGTCGAAGGGAGCGTCCCGGCTGTTGGCAAACGGCGGAGAAACACCCACCTGGGAGTTGCCGAAGAAGCCACGGTTGGTAGCCGATGATGGATGGATGGATGGAGGGACGGCCGCTCTGGCGAAGCTGCCCCTTTCGTCGTATCTCCGAAGCCTTTGTAGGAACGTCTGTTTTTTGGGAGGAGGCAAAGAGAACCGCAAATATGACTAAGCGGGTTTGGGTTGGGTTAAAGGATATGAAAGATACTTGCAGAAATTGGGAGTGTCCAGTTTCTCAAAGGGAAGGACTGAGGGGGACGTGATAGTCCAAGGTCCCTTTCAAATCTGTATTTTTACCAGGGTCTTGTAGGTCCCTAGGTAGGCAGCCAGGCAGACAGACAAGAAGATAGACACAGACAGATACTTAGTAGACATATTTAGATAAATGTTTAGAAAGAGAGAGATGATTAATATAAATGCTGGATGGATGGATGGATGGATGATAGATAGGAAGATAGTTATTAAGATAGATATTTAGATAGATGTAGGTAGGTAGGAAGAGGAAGATAGGAAGATAGATAGGAAAATTATTATTAACTTATTCATTAAATATGAAACTCTTATCAACTGAACATTTAAAAATATATCGCAAATATTATTGATTGGCACTGATGGTTGATATGGGATGCTGTCAGCAGCCTAGGTATCAAATTATTTTTATTACTTATTCTTTATTTTTTTCTTTATTTTTCTTTATCTTAATTATTATTTCTTCTTATTTTTTCCTCTGTGGCAGAGTCCCTCCTGCTCTTCCTCTTTGGAGATTGACAGTGTCTTGGATCGGGACCAGAGAGACCTGATTGGAGATTTTTCCAAGGTAATTCCTCCTTCCTCCTTGACTTTCTCCCAGTTTAATAACTGGCTCCTCTTCGCAGCCTGTGCCAGGCAGTGTGTTTGGGTGTGTGTGTGTGTGTGTGGTCTCCCTCCTAGCAACAATTTTTTTGTCGTGCCTCTGCAGGGTTACCTCTTCCACACTGTTGATGGCAAACATCAGGATTTGAAGTACATCGATCCAGAAATGGTACACGACCCGCGGGGATGGGATACAAATATTTATACTACCGGTTCTGTGGGCGTGGCGAGATGGGCCGTGTGACTGGGCGGGCGTGGCTTTTATTTATTTATTTATTTATTTTTGCTCCTAGGAGGCTTCTCTGAGGCCTAGGAGGCCAAAAACAGAGTCGGGGGGGAGGGGGGCAGCAAACACCCCCACCCCCATGTGCCCCTTTTTGCCTCCTGGGCCTCAGGGAAGCCTCCTGGGCAAAGCTGTAAGACAGGGAGGGGCATCCCGGAACAGCTGATCGTCAGGAGGGGAGGAAAAAAAAAAAAGAAATACCGGTTCATCCGAACTGATAGCTGCTGAATTGGGCCCAACCACTGGCAACACCCCACCCCACCCTTGGGAGTCAAGGAATTCCGTTTTTCTGACGGGAACGGAAAGCTTTCCGGGATGTATAAATGAAATTTCCCAGCTCCGTCCGCGTGGATTCGCCCTAATCGCTTTTCATTTCTTAAATCTTGCATTTTTTTCCCCTTCATGTCTCACTTCGACCTCTGTTCGTCTTTGGATTTGTATTGCTGAATTTCTGAAATTAATTTAGATGTTAGAGTGTTCCCATATTTGAAGGGCTGTCACTCAGAAGAAGAGTGGGGAGGGAAACGGCCTCTTATCCAAAGTACCTTTGAAAGCCAGACAAGGAACAAAGGGGTGGCAATGAGTCAAGGAGAGATTTCACCTAGAAATAAGGAGAATTTTCCTGACGGTGAAAACGATGAGCCAGTGGAACAGCTTGCCGCCAGATCCTTCTGGGTACTCCCATCACCTGGGGATTTCAAGAAGAGACTGGGCAGCACACCTATTTAGAATGGCCTGCATCTCCTCTTTGATCGGGGGTTGGACTAGATGACCTCCAAGAGTCCTTTCTGACCCGTAACAATCTCCTGCTCGAGCAGGGGGTTGGACTAGAAGACCTCCGAGGTCCCTTCCAACTCAGTCATTCTGTAACACTCTCCTGAGCTGGTGGGTGGGTGGGGGGGTGTCAGACTAGAAGACCTTCGCGATCCCTTCCCACTCTTGTCGTTCTGAGTTAATTCATTTGTGAAAGCGCTCCAACTTTTCTTTTCTGTCTCCCTACCCTGCACGCAGGTCGTCGCTGTCCTGAACGGCAGCTTTTCCGTCTTCATCGCGCAGTGCGTGATCATCGATTGCAGGTTCCCCTACGAGTACGCAGGGGGTCACATCAAGGTATGCGTGGGGGGGGGGAGGGACTTCAGAAATTTAGCAACTGGTTCTCTGCCCGGCTGCTTGGTGGGCGTGGCCTCAGTGGGCGTGGCCTAGTCGGCCTCCTGCATCATGGCGGGGGGAGGCTTTCCTCGAGCCTCCGGGAGGGCGAAAATGGGTCCGTTTCCGGCCTTCTGGAGCCCTGCACTACCTGGCATCCAAAACGGGCCGCGTGGGTTTGCGGGGTGGGTGGAGCCAGCCAGGGGTGGGATTCACCGAAACGGTCATTTAAAAAAAGCGATAAAATTAGCAACCAGTTCACTCAAACCGGGAGGAACACACACACACACACACACACGGATGGGATATTTTGATCTGCCTGTCGCAGAGAAAGACGGGCTCGACGGTCCCAACTCGGGGACTTTGCCCGCCAAGTGAAGTCACTGGATAGAATCCCTCCAGGCCGGTCCTCAAGTTTTAACGGCCCCCTAGGGAGCCCCAAATGGAGGTCGCTGAGCAAGACAGTTCAGGGAAGACTGGTGGAAAGGGCTCGGCTTTGGAAACATTGTGGGTCCTCCATCAGGGGAGGTTGCTTGTTGTTTCTTTTTTGAGAAAAGGCTGGAGAGCCACTGGCCTGAAATGGTGTAGGGTTTCCTGCTCGAGCAGGAGGGGTTGGACTAGATGACCTCCAAGGTCCCTTCCGGCTTGATTGTGATTCTTCTGATTTGTGATTAGTGAGTTTTGTCCCATTTTACAACTTTGCATGCCGCCTTCGTTGTGGAAAGCCAGACGGCATCACAATTGAACATTGCTAGGGTCTTTTGTGCCGAGCGTTGTGTAGTTGTGGTAGAAGCAAAGCCAGGAGAGTCATCTACGTGAGGCAACTCTCTACTCAAGGTTTACCCATCGTGCTCTTCCAGGGCAAGTTATGTAGTGGTGAAGAAAAACCAGGAGAGTCGTCTGCTTGAGGCAACTCTCTACTTGAGGTTTACTCAAGGTTCATCGTGCTCTTCTCCAGGGTGCCATCAACCTTCCCATGGAGCAAGATGTGGAAGACTTTCTGCTGAAAAAGCCCCTGGTGTCCTCCAGCAATAAGCGCATCATTGTCGTCTTCCACTGCGAGTTCTCCTCCGAGCGGGCCCCCCGGATGTAAGTATGCTGAAGACCATACTCCCCAGCCTTTGCCAACTTGCCGGGTGTGGGGCTTCGGAGGAGCTAAGGGAGAGGAAGGTGTGTCCATCTTCATTGGGCTTCCGTGTCTTTTAATTCGGGCCATTCTCGCCCGTTTCCTTTCTCCTTGACTTGATTTTCCCAATCTGCCCTGATGCCGTTACCTAGTATGGTGAAGAGATGTCTGCATTCCTCCCCCCACTTCCCCCCCCTCCCCCAGGGCCTGTTTTTCATGTTTTGTTTCTCCCTTGTTTTTATGCAGTTGGTTAATTGGGAGATGATGAGTGCCGTATTCATTTAGTAAATACAACAGTTTTGTTTAGTGACCAAACTTTCTTCTTCCTCTTTTTCTCCACTTCCTCCTGGGGCCAAATTCTCATCTTCCTCGTCATCCTTCTTGTCCCTTCCTCTTCTTCCTCTTCCTGGTGGTCTTTTTTTCTTCCTATTCCCCCCACTTCCTCCTCCTCTTCTAAATTCTTCCTCTTGTTCCTCCTCTTCCTCCTTCCTTCTCCTTTTTCTCTTCTGCCTCCTTTTCCTCCCCTTCTTCCTCTACCACCACCTCCTTTTCCTCCTCCTCCTATTCCTCCACCCTCTTCCTTCTCTTCCTGATTCTTCTTCACTCCTCTTCCTCTTCTCTTTCTCTTCCTCTTCTTCCTTCTCATCACTTCCCCTTCTACTTCTTCTACCTCCTCCCTCCCTCCTCCTTTTTTCTCTTCCTTCCTGCTCTTCCTCTTTTTCCTTTACCTCCTCTTCCTCTTCTCATTCTCCTCTTTTCTCCTCTACTTGTTTCTTTCTCTTTTTCTCCTTTTCCTCTTCTGCCTCCTCTTCCTCCCTTTTATTCCTCCTCCCTCCTCTACCACCTCCTCCCCTTCCTTCTCTTCCTGCACCTCCTTCCTCACTTCCTCCTCTTTCTCTTCTTCTTCCTCATCTTCCTTCTCGTCTCTTCCCCCTCTATTTCTTCTTCCTTCTTCCTCTTCTCTTTTTTCTCTTCTTTTCCTCTTCTTCCTTTCTCTTCCTTTTCCTCTTCTGCTGCCTCTTCCTCCTCTGCCCCTCCTCCTCTCCCTCTTGTTCCTCCTCTCCTTTTGTTTTGTCTTCCTGCACTGCCTTCTCCTCTTCCTTCTCATCTCTTCCTCCTCTACTTCTTCTACTTCTTTTTTTTCTCTTCCTCCTCCCCTCCCAGGTGCCGATTCGTCCGAGAAAGGGACCGGCTTGGCAACCAGTATCCCAGCCTGCATTACCCAGAGCTCTACATCCTCAAAGGGGGCTACAAGGACTTCTTCCTCAAATGCAAGGTAAATCTCTCTCTCTCTTTCTCACACACACACACACACACACCCACACCATTTGAGGGTGTTGCACCATCCCTGTGGGTGGCCATTTGAGGTTGGGGAAAACCAGTGGAAGGCAAGACGCGGCTGATACTAATACAGAAGGACAGAAGGCAATCACTGACTTGGCAGGAAGGGACACAGGAGGTCTTCCAGTCCAACCCCCTGCTCAAGCAGGAGACCCTTCTCTCCTCCTCCTCCCCCCCCCCCCTGCTTCTAGCACTGATGAGAGCACCAAAGACCCACGGTCATCTTTTTCTTCTTCCTCCTCTCCACAAACCCCCTCCCTCCTAACCCTGATGATGTTCCCTAGTTGGGTCACGAGACATCTCTGAGAAAACCACCGAGCTCACAGAGCACTAGCTCAATCCCGAGTGACACCTATTTTTCTTCTATCGGCTTTATTTATTTATTTATTTATTTGATTTATATACCGCCCCCCTCTCCCCGAAGGGACTCGGGGCGGTGAACAGCCAATAAAAACACATATACAAGGTACAATACATGAGACAACATAATAATATTAAAATTTAAAAACTGAAATATAATATGGCTCTAATTAAAATATAAAGCAAGTATTAAAAAGATTAAAACCCGGTTAAAATTTAAAAACCCCTAGGCCAGTCCGGCCTGCCGAAATAAATGCGTTTTGAGCAACCGACGGAAGGCCATGAGATCGGGGGCGGCCCTTACCTCCGGGGGTAATTCATTCCAGGGAGGGGGTGCTCCCAATGAGAAGGCCCGCGCCCTCGGGGTCGCCAGCCGTCCAGCCGGCGGCACCCTGAGGAGGCCCACTCTATGGGAGCGTACCGGTCGGTGGGAAGCCGATGGTGGCAGGAGGCGGTCTCGCAAGTAACCTGGTCCCGAGCCATGGAGCGCTTTAAAGATAGTGACCAAGACCTTGAAGCGCACCCGGAGGGCCACCGGGAGCCAATGCAGCACGCGTAGAAGTGGCATAACATGGGAGCCCCTAGGTGCCCCCATTACCACCCTCGCGGCTGCATTCTGCACCAACTGGAGCCTCCGGATGCTCTTCAAAGGCAGCCCCATGTAGAGAGCGTTGGCATAGTCTAGGCGGGAGGTCACCAGGGTGGAAGTGACCGTGCGAAGCGCATCCCGATCCAGAAAGGGCCGCAACTGGTAGATCCTACGGATCTGTCCAAAAGCCCCCCTGGCGACGGCCGCCACATGATCTTCCAATGACAGCCGTACATCCAGGAGGACACCCAGATTGCGGGCCCTCTCTGTGTGGGCAAGAATTTCCCCCCCCACAGCCAGCGATGGAACCAGCCGGCTGTATCGGGGTGCCGGGAAGCACAGCCACTCAGTCTTAGATGGATTGAGCTGAAGCCTGTTCCGCCCCATCCAACACCGCACGGCCTCCAGGCACCGGGACATTACTTCGACGGCTTCGTTGGGGTGGCCCGGGGTAGAGATGTACAGCTGGGTGTCATCAGCGTACTGATGGAACTCCACCCCAAAGCCACGGATGATCTCACCCAGCGGCTTTACATAAATGTTGAACAGCAGGGGCGAGAGCACCGACCCCTGAGGCACCCCGCAAACCAGGGGCCTCGGGGCCGACCTCTGCCCCCCTGCCAACACAAATTGCAAGCGGTCAGAGAGGAAGGAGGAGAACCACCGCATAACGGTGCCTCCCACCCCCAACCCCCCCAGCCGCTTTAACTTTTACATGGCCTCACTTCACAGCCCATGATGTTTTCTCTGTGTTTGGCATAGTGGCGAAATCTGCCATTGCGGGGGATCGCCGATGCTGGTTTAGCCTTTCTCCCAAAGCCGGTTTTGAAATCTTTCTCTTTCTCCCCCTCCCTCCATTTCTGTTTCCCTCTGTCTCTCTCTGTCTCTCCCTCCCTCCCTCTCTGTCTCTGTTTCTCCCTTTCTCTGTGCTTCATTCTCTCCCTCTCTCTGTTTCTTCCTTTCTCTCTCCCTGTATCTCTCCCTCTCTCTCTCTCTCTCTGTGTCTCTTTCTCCCCCCCTCTTTTTCTGTCTCCCTCTTTCTGTCTATATATGTCTCTCTCTGTGTATCTCCCTCCCTCTGTCTTTCTCTCTCCCTCCACCCCTTCTCTCTCTCTCTCTCTTCCTGTCTCCCCCCCTCTGTCTATCTGTCTCTCTCTTCCTCCCCCTCTCTGTGTGTCTGTCTCTCTCTCTCCCTCTCTGTGTCTGTTTCCCCCTT
Source organism: Bungarus multicinctus (assembly GCA_023653725.1). Taxonomy (NCBI): domain Eukaryota; kingdom Metazoa; phylum Chordata; class Lepidosauria; order Squamata; family Elapidae; genus Bungarus; species Bungarus multicinctus. The sequence continues at coordinate 2,735,711 of CM042840.1, forward strand.
TCTCTGTCTCTGTCTCTCTGTGTGTCTCTCTCCCTCCCTCCCTTTCTTTTCTCTCCCACCTTTCTGTCTTTATGTCTCTCTCTCTGTATCTCCTCTCTGTCTGTCTCCAACTCTGTCTCTTTCTCCCTCTCTGTGTCTCCCTCCCTCCCTCCCTCTGTCTCTCTCGCTCTCTCTCTCCCCCTCCCTCTGTGTCTCCCTCCCTCCGTCTGTCTCTCTCTCTCTCCCCCTCCAGAGCTACTGTGAGCCCCAGAGCTACCGCCCCATGCACCACAAGGACTTCAAGGAGGACCTGCGCACCTTTCGCACCCGGAGCCGGACCTGGGCGGGCGAGAAGAGCAAACGCGAACACTACAGCCGCTTGAAGAAGCTTTGAAGGGGGCTTCAGAGTCCAAAACGGACAGAAATGTTTTTTTGGGGTGGGGGTGGGCGGGAGGGGGATGGGCTGGGCTGGGGTGTTGGATTTGTCCCGCGCAACCTGATGGAGAACGCAGGGCCTTCATCGCAAGTAGGACACGGTAGCCTTCTAGCCACAAATCCTGGATTCTGTTTTTTTCCTGGGTTTCGAGAACCCGGGTGGGAAGGTAGAAAGGGTGTGTCTTTAGATTAATTTTAAGATTAATTTTTATGTGCTTTCATATTCGTGTGTGTGTGTGTATATGTATATATGAGAGCGCTATATATATATATATGTACATATACACACACATATACATACATACATTTTATTTATATATATATATTCATCTGACTGGATGTGTGTGTTTGTGTGTGTATATATATACATAATGTCAGATGAAGCGATATATGAATATATACATGTATTCAGATGAAGATTACATCTATCACTTTAACAGTATTTATAATATGTAAATACACATACACTATATATATATATAATGTAAGTGTGTGTATATATATATACATCTGACTACGTGTGTGTGTATATTATATACATATATATATACATATATATATATATACATATATATATATTATATGTATGTATGTATGTATGAAAAAATACAGTCACGTGAAGCTAAGAGACCATCTGTATTGGCTGCGCTCAATGTTTCCCACAGCCAGCCTCGGCTCTCCGATGTGTTGCATTGTCGAACTATACAATCATTGTCAAACTACTACACAATCATCGCTCAGCTGCCATTCAGACAAGCTCCGATCACGGTTAAGTTGCCTCCTTCAGGATCCAAAAAAACAATTGAGGAAAAAGAAAAAAGGCAAAAAACTCCACCCCACCAAGTGGTAATTGAACAATTTTGAAGGAATCCGTGGCATAAACTAACATCGGAGGCTGAAGCTGGGATATGCTAGCTTGGAAATCTTGGTCTTTTTGGGGGGTGGGGGGAAGCAGGTATTTGTCCACGTTTTGTGTAACGCTAAATCGGAGGTTGCTATTAATCGCAATTCAGAAAAGCTCCAACTATAGTTAAGCTAATTCGGGAGCAACATGAAACTAACCTGCAATCTAACTGTAGTTTGTCACAAACTCTGGTTAAGTCAAGCAGGATAGAAGGCTGGGAATCTGGCTTTGGTTGTGTATGTCCACATTTTGTGTAATATTAAACCAGAGGTCACAATTACTCTAGCCACAATTCAGACAAGCTCCAATGGTGGTTAAGTTAATCCAGGATCCATATGCAAGTTAATTCTAGTTTATCACAAACTGGTTAACACCAGTTTGGAAATCTTACTTTTGTGTGTGTGTTTGTTCACTTTTTGTGTAACGCTAAACCAGAGGTCACTATTCTAACCACGTTTCAGACAACCTGGCTAAGCTCATTCCGGATCCACATGCACATTAACTCTAGTTTGTCACAAACTCTGGTTAAGCCAAATTTGGCTTGAGATGGTTGCACACATCCAAGCTTGCCTCAAACCGAGATTTTTCTCTTACAAAGGAGAAACTAACTTCTTCCAGAGAAACCACACCCAGGTCTACTTGCTCTGGGAAGTTTTAAACTGGTTTAGCGTTTCATGCTCAAATAGGGTACCCACATCAGTATTAAAAATCCTTTTTAGCTGTTGTCGGTGAAGGGATTCCCCCCCCCCCCCAAGAAAGAATAACATTGTATAAGCTTCCATTTTGCCACATTTCGCATTCGACGGCTGCATCAGACCCAGGAAGAAAATCACACTACCTTGGTTTATTTAAGCCAGCAATGTTGGTTTGTTTTGGGGGATGCAGGAGAGCTGGGTTCTATCTTGACTACTGACCATTTGTGGGTCATACGAGGAAGCCTGACTCGCTGGCTTCCTGTGTAAAAAAACATTTCTTTCCCCCCTCCCTGGCATGGTCCAGGTCCTGGCTCCAAGGGGTCTGTATGGTTTACGTAGTCCTCCATTTGTTGGGCTGCTCTGACCCATTTTGCACAGCCCCGGCTGCCGACAGAAGGGAAATAATCTGCTTTTTAAGGTCTTTGTAAATAAGTCTATGAGGGAGGGTGAGGAAAGATTGGGAAAGGACAAGAAGGGTGAAGAAAAAAGGATCTCTTGTGCAAATAAATTGCTCACTATTTCAAAGGCAAGCCTCTTTATTTTATACTATTTTTATTTTATTCTGTTTGGTTTTATTTTATATTTTATTTCATGCTGGTCCATTTTTTGGGGGGGGAATTTTTGTCTTTTATTCCATTGCATTTTATTTTATTTCCTTCGGTTCCAGTTCTTTTTTTTAACTAGTGTTTTATTCTAAATATTTTATATAATGGCTTTACTTTAAGTTTTATGTAATGATTATATTTTAAATTTTGTTTCATTGTATCTTATGCCATTGCGTTCCATTTTATTTCCTCCTGTTTCAGTTTTTTTTTAATTTTAGTGTTTTATTTTATTTAAAAGTTTATGTAATTGTTTTAAGTTTTATGTAGTGACTTTATTTTACATTTTATGTCATGATTTTTTATTTAAATTTTTGTTGCATTGTATTCCATTACATTCCATATTATTCCATTTTTTCATTTTTTTTATTCCATGCGTCTTTATTTTAGTTTAAATTTTATGTAATTATTTTCAATTTTATGTGCTGTTTATAGAAAGAAAAATAAAAAAATCTTATGAAAACAGAATACTACAAAAAATAAGAGTAGTATAAAATAGAATTTAAAAAATAGAATAAAATAAGTAGTGTAAAAAAATACTATACAAATAAAATGTAGTATAAAATAGAATAAAGTAAAGTAAAAAGTAGAATACTGTAAAAAAAATAGTATAGAATAAAAAAATTGAATAAAATAAAGTAAAAAAATAGAATACTATAATATGAAATAGAATAAAATAAAAAATAGTATTAAATATAAGAAAGAAAAATAGTATAAAATAGAATTTAAAAAATAGAATAAAATAGAGTAGTATCAAAGAAAATAATTTGAAATAAAATAAAAATAAAGGGACACCCACAGAGCCTGCCCAGTATCTGGGTGTTTTTGGAAGGCAGCCCTGGAAAGGAAGCTTCCTTGTTCACCAGCCAAACCTGCTCTGCCATTCCAGCTGGGAAGCTCGGAGGAGGCCCTGAAGGCGCCAGATGGGCCTCTTTTCCTGCTTCCCTCAGGAATGAGGCAAGAATTACAGCCAGGTCCTTGCCCAAGGCGGCAGCTGGAACACTGCCCATGCACGCCTCCCATGCTGCCCTTCTCTCGGATCGCCCCTAAACAAACCTCTCCCCCCTTACAGTGATTTTATTCTGTGGGGGGGAGGTTGGACTAGGTGACCTCCGAGACCCCTTCCAACTGTCATTCCATAAAGGTCTCCTGTTCAAGCAGGGGTTTGGACTAGATGACCCCTGAGGTCCCTTCCAACTCTTTTATTCTATGATTCCGTAAGGGTTTCCTGATCAACCAGGGGGTTGGACTATATGACCTCCAAGGCCCATCTCTATTCTGATTGGTGGATTCATATGCTGTGTTGAGCCTGCTATCCCCTTTGTACATTTCACTCATTATTTCAATAGGCATATTTGGAATTTTTCTACCCTGAATTGTTCCTCTTTCGGTTTCTCTTGGCAGGGGATGGTGGGCGTGGGTGGCCTTTCCAGAATGACCGGAAAACGTGGGGGGGGGGGGGGGGGGGGAAATGATCACAAAGCTATTGATAAAAAAACATTAAGCAGGCCCGCTATTCATTAATAACCTTTGGGGCTCAAAAAATGAAGTCGGAAAAAAAAAATGGATTTCTGATGGGCAAAATTTGCCTTTTTCCTTCTCTAAGCTTTTTCTCCTGTAAATATCCAAAGGTGGAACTCTTAAAAAAAAATAAAAGAAATTATTGGGTAATATTTTTATCTCTGGAAAAATGGTCCTTCCAATCGTTGGAAGAAAAAGGCTTAAAAATTACTATTTTTCAAAAAAACTGCGGAGAGTCCTCAAATTTACAACAGTTTGTTTTGTGACTTTGAATTTACGGCACTGAAATGAGCGTTTTTCAGCAACTGCTGTAAGCATCCCCACATCACAGGATCAAAATTCAGGCACTTGGCCATTGATTCATATTTATGACCGTCGCAGTATCCTGGGGTCACATGATTCCCTTTTGCGACCTGATGGTACTGAAAAAAGGACTTGTGACCATTTTTCACACTTGCGACTGCTGAAGCCTTTCTGTGATCACATGATCAAAAATAAGACCCTTGGCCATCAATTCATCTTTATGACGGTCGCCATATCCCAGGGTGATAAGATCCCCTCTTGTGACCTGTCGTTCCTAAAAAAAAAGACTTATGACCATTTTTCACACTTAATGACCGCTGCAGCATTTCTATGGTCATGCGATTGAAATTCAGATGCTCGGCAACCAACTCATAATTATAATGGTGACAGCATCACCAGAGGGTAACATGATCCCCCTTTGGCAGCCTTCCCACAAGCCGAGTCCAGGGGGAAGCCTCATTGACTTAAAATAATTTGACCAATTGAACATGTACAGCAATTCGCTTAACGCCTGCAACAAAAAAGGTCGTAAATTGGGATAAGTCAAAGTGGATTTCTTTGAGGGCCAGATCGGCATTGTAGTTCTCTGGAACGGCCAAAAATGGGCCACATCGCCAGTTTTCAGCCTATTTTCTGGCCTATTTTGGGTCCATTTGGAGCCTGTTTTTCAGCCTGTTTTGGGCCCAAATTTCAGCCATTTTTGGCCCCTTTTTGGCCATTTTCAACCCTGTTTTTTTGCCTGTTTTGGGCCCATTTTAAACTGTTTTGCATCTACTTTTCAGCCTGTTTTTTTGGGGGAGGGGGTTGGTGTGTTTTCTAGCTATATTTGGCCCGATTTTCAAGCTGTTTTCAACCTGTTTTCCAGCCTTTTGGACCCATTTTCCAGCCCTTTTAAATCCATTTTCGGCCTGTTTTTCAGCCATTTTGGACCATTTTTGGCCTGATTTGGGCTCATTTTAAGCCTATTTTCTGCTTGTTTTGGGGCCTGTTTTGAGCCCATTTTTCAGCCCGTTTAAAAGCCCGTTTTGGGCCCTTATTTCAGCCTTTTTCGGCCTGTTTTAGGCCCATTTTTTTATCTGTTTTGGGCTCATTTTTTGGCCATGTTCAGCTGATTTTTCAGCCTATTTTCACCCGTTTTTCGGCACATTTTCCAGCCATTTCCAGCCCATTTTCCAACATGTTTTGGACCCATTTTCCAGCCCTTTTTAAGCCATTTTCAGCCTATTTTTTGGCCTGTTATGGGCCCATTTTGAGCTTGTTTTTCAGCTTGTTTTTGGCCCATTTTTCGGCCTGTTTTCAGACTGCTTTGTAATGGGATTCAATTTTTTTTACTGCCGGTTCTGTGGGCCAGGCAGAGTGCTGCAGGAGACCATGGAGGATGAAATCAAGGCATGGGTGCTCATGCATGCCACCCGTTTTAGTTGTCCTTAGGTATTTCCAGGCCGGCCCTGCCAGATTTAAGCATCCTGCGGGCCAAATCCAGCCCGTGGCCTTGAGTTTGACACCCCTGCTTTATACCATTTTGGACCAATGGCTGTCCAATCTCTGCTTCAATTCCTGTGATGCTCAACAGTGGACAGCACCTACCCCGCCTTGTTGTCTCAAAAAATAACCCACACAGGATTGAATGATATTCATGAATGGATGGGAGACCACCAGGCGATCCAGAACTGTAACTCTTAAGAATTTTTTTTGGAGGGGGGGGAAATCATAGGAAGCAACTTCTGGTGTGCCAAAAAAACCCACATATATTCTCTCTATGTACTCTGCATTTTCACATAGGTGTAGCTAGGCCTTGGAACAGCACTGAGCAAATCGTGAGCTTTTATTTTATTTTTTATGGCAAAGACAGGCTAAAGGAAAATTTTTAAAAGCCAATAATCTCTCACTTTCAACATTATTCCTTGAGGGGGAGGGAAATGCTGCGTTGGGTGAATTTGGATGTCCTTTTTTGAAGTGCCTAGATACTGTTTTGTACAAAGAGATCCAAAACGAGAAAAGAAAAGAGAATAAAAGAGAAGAGAAAACAACCAAATGGAATAGAATAGAACATAGAATATAAAAAAGGATAGAATTGAATAGACAATAGAACAGGGAATAGAATAGGGAACAGAATAAAGGAGAGAATAGAAAATAAAATAGAATATACAACTGCAGAGAAAAGTGAGTAGAATAAAACAGTATGGAATAGAAAAGAAGAACAGAATAGAGAATAAAATATAGAATATAGAATAGAACAGAAAAGTGAATAGAATAAAACATAATAGACTGGAATTGAGAATAGAATAGGAGAAAAGAACGGAATAGAATAGAGAATAAAAAATAGAATATATAACAACAGAAAAGTAAATAGAATAAAACAGTAGAACAGAACTGAGAATAGGAGGATAGAGAATAGAATAGCACAGAAAGTAGAAAAGAAAATAGAAAAGAACAGAAAATAGAAAAGAGACAGAATAGAGAATAGAATAGAAAATAAAACAGAATAATATAGAATTGAATAATATAGGATAGAATATAGAATAGAAAAGAAAACGAATAGAAGACAAATTGCAATAGAATAGAAAATAGGACAATAGAAAACAGAACTGCATAAAATAGAAAATAGAAGATGAAATAGAAGAGGACATAAAAGGGAACAGAATAAAAAGAATAGAAGAGAATACAATACAATAGAAGCAAAAAGCTAGAAGGGACCTCTGAAGTCATCCAGTCCAAACCCTTGCTCATATTACCAACCACAATCTTTTTAATCAGCTGGATTTAGGAGCATCCTAAGAAGATGCTAGGATCCTCCTAACAGGATAAAATTCTAGCTGATATCCTCAGTAAAGTTGCCAGGACTTCTCTCCAAGGAATCTCAGCACAGTTAACAAACCAGGTTTCCACAATTTACTCTCCATTTCACAATTAACTGTCTAAGATGGTTTCATTCTAAATCCTGAAGACTTTTTAAGCCCTTCTTAGCCTTTTACAACCAGGTCACATAGATTATAGTAGCAAAAATAGCTTTGTAGAACTTTCAATTGGAACTTTCAATTAAGAGGAAGCTAAATTGATCCCGTCTGTTTCCCAATTCTTCAGGGACTGAAAACTTTCTAGACCAGGGTTTATCCAACTTGGTAGCTTTAAAAGGAAAAGACTCCAACTCCCAGAATCCCCCAGCCAGCATGCTTTAAGAGGGGAGGACTTCAGCTGCCAGAATCCCCCAGGCAGCGTACTTTAAGAGGGGAGGACTTCAGCTGCCAGAATCCCACAGCTGGCATGCTTCAAGAGGGAGGGACTTCAACTCCCAGAATCCCCCAAGGAGGATGCTTTAAGAGAGGTGGATAGATGGTTGGCAAGAGTCTTTTAATCTCTGAAGTCCTGCAACTTCTTCTCTGCTGCCAGAATCCATTTCACTTTAGCAGCTGTCGCTTCCTGAACTTGATACTGTGACTCAGCTCTCTGTGGCTTCCTTTGCCAGGCAGGCGGGCAAAGGCTGGGCCAGCATCCCGTGGCAGACCTGAGCCGACCTCCCTCCTGTCCCGTTTGGGAAGCTGCCCCAATGCAGGGTGGAAAATCTGGAGAAAGCCAAATTTCTCCCTCTCCCCTAAAGAGGAGCAAAGAGATCCTTGTGGTTTTGCAAGGAGGAGTAAATCTGGAGTGGGAAGCAAATTTGGGGTAAAGCAGGAGGAGGAATTGAGAGGGTTTTGTTTTGTTTTGTTTTTGAACCCAGGTTTCAGTTTGAATGAAGCTGGGTGAAAGGAGAAATAAAAGGGCGAGAAAAACAGGTTATATTCCGCCCACCCTCCTACGCAGCCGAAAGTTAATAGACAAACAGGTTGGGAAGGAAAAGTAGTCTCTCAGAGTGTTGGGATACTTTAAGGCAGGTGGACTTCAACTCCCAGAATCCCCCAGCCAGCCATGCTTTAAGAAAGGTGGACTTAAATTCCCAGAATCCCCCAGCCAGCCATGCTTTAAGAGGGGAGGACTCAAATTCCCAGAATCCCCCAGCCGGCATGCTTTAAGAGGGGAAGACTTCAACTCCCAGAATCCCCTAGCCAGCAGGAAGATCTCCCCTCCAACTCTTGTCATGCTGTAATTGCAGATCAATTCCCCAGTGGAACTTTGTGGTCTCCAGCAGTTGTGGGTGCTCCATCACAAGGGTAGAAAGTTCCCTGCTTGAGCCAGGGGCTGGACTAGATGACCTCCAAGTCCCTTCCAAGCCTGGTATTCTATCAGGGTTTTCTGCTTCGATCAGCTGGTTGGACTAGATGACATCTAAGGATCCTTCCAACTGTTACTCTTGGTAAATTTATCCTGCTTGAGCACTGGGTTGGACTAGATGACCTCTAAGGCCCCTTCCAACTCTCTCATTCTGTAACTCCTCTTAGTCTCCTCTTAAATCATGCCAGCTGGGGGATTGTGGGAGTTGGATTGTGGGAACTTGCCTTCAAGTTCCTGAGATTGTGATACAACATCCCAGAAAACCCTTGTGGTTTTGGATGCAATGCAGTAACACTGACACATTTCTGCTACTTTTACTCGGTGTATGAAGCGGAACAGCATTAAAGGAGGAACAAATCCTTATAATCCCCAGCCAGAAGCCAGCCAAGGATCCACCCAGTTTGTCTCTTGCGCACCCGATTTGTTTATTTCTTTTATTTATTAACAAAAGCCACCAGGCCGACATATTCCAGCTGGGTGACTCTGATTGGCACCGAGCATGAAAAACAAATAAAAAACGGCACGACAGAAAACACACCCTGCAACATGAAACGTAACAATAGACAACAATCATGGAACGACAAAGTTGGAAGGGATCTCAGAGGTCATCTGGACCAACCCCCTCCTCAAGCAGGAGATCCTTTGAGAATCATAGAATGAGAGAGTTCGAAGGGACCTTGGAGGTCATCTAGTAGTCCAACCCACTGGTTGAGGAGACCATTACAGAAGGAGAATTGGAAGGTGCCTGGGAGGTCATCTAGTCCAATCCCACTGCTCAAACAGGAGACCCCTTACAGAATAGAGTTGGAAGGGAATTTAGAAGTCCTCCGGTCCAACTCCTTGCTCAAGCCCCATGCTCTTCAGCAAATAAATCCATCTTCTACTTGTGGGGCTGGTAGTCACTGTTTTCTTGATGCTCCCTACACATAAAGGTTGCATAGACAAGGGTAGTCCTCGACTTAACAACCAGAATTGAGCCCAACATTCATGTTGCTACTAAGCAAGACAGTGGTTAAATAAGAGAAAAGAAAACAGAAGGAAAGAATGAAAAAAATACAAATGAAAAAAGAAAAAGAAAAAAATTAAAGAAAAGAGCAAGAAAAAAGAGACCGGGAAACAAACAGAAAGAAAGAAAGAAAGAAAGAAAGAAAGAAAGAAAGAAAGAAAGAAAGAAAAAGAAACAAAGAAAGAAAGAAAGAAAGAAAGAAAGAGAGAGAGAGAAAGAAAGAGAAAGAAAGAAAGAAAGAAAGAAAAAGAAAGAATGAGACAGCAAAAGAGAAATAGAGAGACAGAAAGAAAAAAGAAAGAGAAAAAAGAAAAAGAAATACAGAAGGAAAAAGAGACAGAGAAAGAAAGAAAAAGAAAGAAAATAAAAGAAAGAAAAGAAAAAAGAAAAGAAAGAAAAAAGACAAAAAGAAATAGAAGGAAAGAAAAAACAAAGAAATAAGAGAGACAGAAAGCAAGGGAAAGAAAGAGAAAAGGATAGAAAGGGAGAAAGAAAGAAAAGGAAGGAAAAAGAAAGACAAGGAGAAAGCAGGAGAGAGAGAACTAGAAAGCAAAAGAGAAACAGTAAGAAAGACAAAGAAAAAGAAGAGAGAAAGAGAAAAAAGAAACAGAAAGAAAAAGAGAAAGAAAATTAGAGAGAAAGAAAGAAAAAGGAGAAACAGGGAAAAAGAAAAAGAAAGAAAGAGGAAGAGCGAGAGGGAGAGAGAGAGATACAGAAGGCAACTCAGAAGGGTCCAATCCTGGGCCACGCCCCCTTTCCCCTGTCCATCTCGTTGCCTCGAGCCCCACCCCTCACGCGCGCACGAGCGCGCGCGTCTCCCAGATCCCGCTGGCTCCCCCATTTTGGCGCCGCGCGGGCCTTTATCCCGCCCCCCCGCGCGCCACCATTGGGCCTTCCGAGGCTCGCCCTCGCTCTCCATTGGCCGGTGCGGGAGGGCAAGCAAGTTAGGCTGCGCCTCAGACGAGGCCTGACCTGGTCTGGGCGGGACGGCCCCTCCCTCCGGGCGCGCCTCCGGCCTTTGGAGAGTGATAAGCGAGGCTGCGGCTGGACGCCGGCGGCTTGCCTCGCCCGCCCGCCCGCTCGCTCGCTCGCTCGCTCCAGACCGTCACCTCCTTCTCCTCCTTGCCAGCTTCGGTAAGCCGGGGCTCCCTGGTTCCCGAAGGGCCGCGAAAAAACCCTTTGGAGCGGCGCCCTCTCCCCTCTTCCGCCCCCCCGTTGGCGCCCAGGGGCGCCACCTTGGCGCTCTAGAGGCGCCCCTGCATGACTGCTGCGGGATTTTAAGCGGGGGATTGGGCGTTGTCCCGCGGGGGGTGAAGGAACTTTTCCCAAACAGTGAAGGGGGGATTTTTCCAAAAGTCTCTTTGCAATGCAATGCAATTGGGGGGGTGGGGTCCTCATTGTGGAGTGGGGGGGCTTCCCTCCCCCTCCCTCTTGGGGGAGCCCCCCCACTTCGCCCCCCCCTCCCTCTTTGCAATTTGCAAAAAAAAAAATTAAACTCGTTGGAAAAAAAATATTTATATATAGATATAAACTTTTTTTTTCCAGCCTAGGCGTGGGGGGGTGTTTGGGGTGCTTTTTTTGTTGCAAAAAATAATAAATAATAAATGGAGAGGGGCTTTGTAGCCAGAGAAAATGTGGGGTGGGTGGGGTCGGGAAAGGGTGGGGGTGGGGGCTTGTCCCGAATACTTGGAAGAGCAAGCAAGCAAAAGGGGCTGATGCCAGGAGGAGGGAGAGGGAGGGAGGGAGGAGGAGGGTGAGAGTATTGGAGGAATAGGAAAGTTGCAACATCATGGGGGGGAGGGGGGAGAGGAACACCTATCATCCTGATCCTCAGGCTTTGATGGGCCTTGACATGAGGAGGAGGAGGAGGAGGAGGAGGGAGCAGAGTTGGCTGGCAGCAGAGAAATAAAATACATTGAATAGAATAGATTAGAATACTTTATTGTCACTTTGAATATACACTAATAGGCATACATTAAAATGAAATTTACATTGCATACACCTCTCAAAGTGTCTCCTGTATATGTATGTGTGTGTGTATCTATGTATGTATGTACCATAAAACATTTATCTTGTTCCCTTAGCTTTAGTTAGCCTCTGCTAACATAGTCAATGTGAAACTACCATTAAGGAGATATGTGCCTTTATACAGTATTAACCAATTTGGCAGCTGCCTGCATTGATAGGCTCTTCCAACCGCCTCCCACCTGTAATTAACTCCCATCTGTAATTAACTTTTCAGATATGTTAATCAAAGGAGGCTTAACTCCTTCTGCCTCCTCCTCCTCCTATCTGAAGCAAAAAAAGGAAGAGTATAATTTGAATAAATGTATTATTTCTAGCTACATATTCTAGCTATATATAAAAAAATGAAATGCCACTAACGCATCATCACAAAATCTCCAGAACTGTTAAGCCTACAAACTTGAAATTTGGCACATATGTTCCTCTTAGCTTCTAGGGGCTCACTAAGAAAGTATTTTTGAAATGACTACCAGAGCATTAGTATTTCCTATATTATTACGGTATTATTAACACCTCTGATGCTAAGGAGTTTGACCCCCCCCTCCCCACTTGAAAAGAAATCTGTTCCAAATGCAAAACACAAGCAGAGGAGAGGAGTTTCAGTTTCACAGCATCAAGCAGCTGTAGTACAGAACAGTTGACTCAGCCACGCCCCAGGCTCCTTGCTGTCTCCTTGCTAACATAGCAAATACTGTTTCAGTTTCCAAACAGCCTTCAGCTCTCACACACTGACAGGACACTAGCCAGATGAATACCGATGGATGCTGGTAGGTAGAGGCAGAATCCCCCCCCCTTTATTTTCCTCCCAAAAAACAGCCCGATCACATAGTTTCGTAGTGAAGCACGGATATCGTGCCAGTGCCGTATAAAGGCAGATATCTCCTTAATGGTAGTTTTACACTCGGACGATGTTAGCAGAGGCTAATGAAAGTGAAGGAAACTATATAAATGTTTCTGTTCCAAAGAGCCTCTGTCTCTTTTTTTCACAGTTTTACCTGGAACTCCTATTTTTAGAATAGTTTGTAATGTATGTATGTATGTATAAGTATATGTATATGTGTATTGAAAAATATATATATTTAGGATTTGGTTTTGAGGGTGGAAGCCACCCCCGAGTCATTGAGATGGGCGGTAAAGATGTTGAACAAATGAATAATTTGAATAAACAGATTATTTCTAGCTACATATTTATATATATTTATAGCTGCCCCAGTCATCTGGGAAGGCAGATGGGTGGGACGGATATTTAGCAAATGAATAAATTGAATAAATATAGTGTTGATAACTACTATATATTTAAAAATACCTACGCTCAGGGTTTTGTTTTAATGGTGGAAACTTCCCCTCATTCATCTGGGAAGGGAGACAGGCGGTAGAGACGAAGAATTTGAATAAATGCATTACTGTATTTCTATCCATATATTTGAAAAATTTCCATACTGTATTTAGGGTTTCATTTTAATTGTGGAAGCCACTGAGTGCCATCTCATAAGGGAGACGGGCAGGATAGACATTTAATAAATGAATACATTGAATACATATTTATATCTGAATTTAAATATATATATATACACACATACATATATACATAGACATATATATATGTATATGTTTGTGTGTGTGTATATATATACATATACATACATACATACATACATACATATATATATTTATTTATTATTTATTCAATTTATATACTGCCCTCTCTCCCAATCGGGACTCGGGGCGGTGTACAGCCAGATAAAAACCACCTAGATACACAATATTAAAAAGAAATTAAAATGAATTAAATTAATGACTGAAATGCTAATAAAACTAAAAGATACATATTAAAAGTAAAACCCAATTAAAAGCCAATTAAAAACTCTACCAGTAAAAACCTAGGCCAGACCTGCTTGTTGAAACAGATGGGTCTTTAGCGTGTGCCGGAAGGTCTGGAGGTCAAGGATGGTCCTCATTTCCGGGGGTAATTCGTTCCAGAGGGAGGGTGCTCCCACAGAGAAGGCCCGCACCCTCGGGGCCGCCAGCCGGCATCGCCCAGCCGGCGGTATCCCAAGGAGGCCCTCCCTGTGAGAGCGCACTGGCTGGCGGGAGGCCGATATATACACACACACACACACACATACCAATACACACACACACACACAAACTCCTTTCAATGGAGTATGGTTGATAACTGGTACAGATGTTTAATCAATCAATCAATGGAATAAGTATGTTTGTGTGTATAGATGGATAGATGGGTGGATAAATAGGTAGATATCAGATCTAGATATGGATAGATAGATATAGAGATAGACAATAAGACAGATAGAAATAGATATAGATGGTAGATTGAAAGAGATGATAGAGATGATGATGGATGGGTAGTGAGGAAGGAAGGGAGGGATGGAGAAATCGAGGGATAGAGATGGATGGAGAAATATGTGTCTGTGTATATAAATGAGAGAGAGAGAAAAGATATAGATGACAGATTGAGAGAGATGATAGAAATGATGGATGGATAGATAGAGAGGGAGGGATGGAAAAATAGGGAGGGAGGGATAGATAAATAGAGTTGAATGGAGAAATAGGAAGGAAGGAATAGATAGTGATATGATGGAGATATATATAGCATGGAGAAATAGGGATGGTTGGATAGAGATAAAGCTGAAGGGACAGTGATAAAGAGCAATAATATGAATATAGAGAGATATGGGTAGATAGATATGAATAAAGAGAGAGAGAGAGATGGATAGATGATAGATATAGATATTACTTTACGTATTCAGGTTTTCATTTTAACAGTCTCAGCTGCGGCCGGATGGACCTCCGGGAAATTTAACAACTCAATAATTTTTTAAAAATCAATGCAGACATCTGTCCGGCGCAGCTGTGGATAGCCCCGCCCCAGTCACTCAACCTGAACACCAATCCTAACTTATTCCCCCTCCAAACAAACTTCCTTTCTCCATCCAAAGTTATGCTCCCACGTGAGGCTATTGGGCTTCAATTTGGGGTGTGGGGGGAGTGGGAATTCTTCCTTTCCTTTCCCCTCCCTCCCTCCCTCCCTCCCTCCCTCCCTCCCTCCCTCCCCCCCCCTCCCTCCCTCCCTCCCTCCCTTCCTTCCTTCCTTCCTTCCTTCCTTCCCTCCTTCCTTCCTTCCCTCACTCCCTCCCTCCCTCCCTCCCTCCCTCCCTTCCTTCCTTCCTTCCTTCCTTCCTTCCTTCCTTCCTTCCTTCCTTCCTTCCTTCCCTCCTTCCTTCCCTCCTTCCTTCCTTCCTTCCTTCCTTCCCTGACGTGGTGAATTTAAATCACCAGCTATTTATATCGGGTGGAACAGATCCGGATTTAGCAATACCAGTTGTCCCGGCCGAAGCATTAAAACGGGAAGGATGTGTGTGTGTGTGCATGCCTGGGGTAGATTTGAACCCCAGCGCCGAGGAAGGGCGCTTCTCACCCTCCCACTGAGATATTTTTTTAAAAATTTCTCTTCATTTTGACCTCCCCTGGAATAAAAAAAAGCCGTCCAGTTTTCTTGAAAAGTTTGCAAAAGACTGGACGATTTTCGCCCACAATTGGCGAGAACGGCTGCTGGTCCTTGGCTTCATGACCGCGCCAGAGGCCTTGTCATTAAGTGAGGCATTGCTCCTGTGCCCCCGTTGGCCGCCATTGTAAGGTTGAATTCCAGCCGTTCTCCAATGAGTAACCCGGTTGTGAAGTGAAGGCGGACATGCCTCGACTTTACGACAGCAAGCGGAGACCCAACTTTGGCGCCGTTCAGTGAGAGCATTGCCCCCTTGCGACGATGGGTCTGGTCGCCATTAAGTGAATCCCAGCCGTCATTCAGTTTGTCACCCGGTTGCGAAGGGAATGCGGGTGTGCCTCGATGTACGATGGCAGGCAAGGCCCAAATTTTGCATCATTAAGCGAGACATTGCTTCAGTGAGCAAAGTGGCCTCATTGGCCCTCGTTAAGTTAATCCTGGCCTTTATGAAGTTAGTAACCTGGTTGCCATGCGAATACAGGTATTCTTCGACTTACGATGGCAGGGGAGCCCCCCCCCAACTTTACGTTAAGTGAGACATTGATTCATTGAATTTTGCCCCATTTGGCCACCTTTCTGGCCGCCGTTGTTCAATGAATCCCCTGCGGTTGCTAAGGGCTGTCCCACGGTCGTGAAGCGAAACTAGCTTCCTGCTATTGTCCAGAGGTCGTCAAAGGGGACCCTGTGACCTCGGGGCCATACGACCATCGCCTGAATTTGGATCACTGACCACCAGGATGCTACAAAGGGGGTAAGTGTGGAAAAACCATCGTATGTCACATTTTTCCCCGTGCCGTCATGTGGAACAGTCGCTAAGTGAAATGGTCACGAAACAAATCAAGGATTCCTTGAACTGTGGGATTTTGTTCGCTTTTATACTTCCCACTCTTTCTGGGTTGAATTGGCAACTTTTTAAGATTTTGGACTTCAACTCCCAGAATTCCCCTGCCATCCATGGCAACATTTAAGATTTTGGACTTCAACTCCCAGAATTCCCCTGCCATCCATGGCAACTTTTAAGATTTGTGGACTTCAACTCCCAGAATTCCCCTGCCATCCATGGCAACTTTTAAGACCTGTGGACTTAGATTCCCATCATTCCCCAGCCATCCATGGCAACTTTTAAGACCTTTTGACTTCAACTCCCAGAATTCCCCAGCCATCCATGGCAACTTTTAAGATTTTGGACTTCAACTCCCAGAATTCCCCTGCCATCCATGGCAACTTTTAAGACTTGTGCACTTAGACTCCCAGAATTCCCCTGCCATCCATGGCAACTTTTAAGATTTTGGACTTCAACTCCCAGAATTCCCCAGCTATCCACGGCAACATTTAAGATTTTGGACTTCAACTCCCAGAATTCCCCAGCCATCCATGGCAACATTTAAGATTTTGGACTTCAACTCTCAGAATCCCCCAGCCATCCATGGCAACTTTTAAGATTTGTGGACTTCAACTCCCAGAATTCCCCTGCCATCCATGGCAACTTTTTAAGATTTGTGGACTTCAACTCCCAGAATACCCCTGCCATCCATGGCAACTTTTAAGACCTGTGGACTTAGATTCCCAGAATACCCCTGCCATCCATGGCAACTTTTAAGACCTGTGGACTTAGATTCCCAGAACTCCCCCACCATCCATGGCAACTTTTAAGATTTTGGACTTCAACTCCCAGAATTCCCCAGCCATCCATGGCAACATATAAGACCTGTGGACTTAGACTCCCATAATTCCCCAACCATCCATGGCAACGTTTAAGATTTTGGACTTCAACTCCCAGAATTCCCCAGCCATCCATGGCAACATTTAAGACCTGTGGACTTAGATTCCCAGAATTCCCCAACCATCCATGGCAACGTTTAAGATTTTGGACTTCAACTCCCAGAATTCCCCAGCCATCCATGGCAACATTTAAGACCTGTGAGATTCCCAGAATTCCCCTGCCATCCATGGCAACATTTAAGATTTTGGACTTCAACTCCCAGAATTCCCCTGCCACCCATGGCAACATTTAAGACCTGTGGACTTAGACTCCCATAATTCCCCAACCATCCATGGCAACTTTTAAGATTTTGGACTTCAACTCCCAGAATTCTCCAACCATCCATGGCAACATTTAAGACCTGTGAGATTCCCAGAATTCCCCAGCCATCCATGGCAACTTTTAAGATTTGTGGACTTCAACTCCCATAATTCTCCAGCCATCCATGGCAACTTTTAAGATTTGTGGACTTCAACTCCCATAATTCTCCAGCCATCCATTGCAACTTTTAAGATTTTGGACTTCAACTCCCAGAATTCCTCAGCTAGCTGTGGGTGGCAGAGTATCTCTGGGAGTTGAAGTCCACAAGTCTTAAAAATTTCCCAAAGTTTCCTAATCCATAATACATTTTTTGACTTCAGTAATCACTTTGGAGTACTAACCAGGTTTATGTAAAGCAGGAATCTTGGTAAAGTTGGTTTGCCATTTATACTTGGCAGAGAAACTGACAAATCGTGTAAGAATAGCTTCTGAACATATTTTAGACTTGTAGTAATCGTTCCTTGATACTTTGTGTATGCTAAATGAAGCATGGCAAGTCGGGGACGAACCGCCTATATATATATGTATATATATTGTCCACGCATCATTTTTAAGTCCTGAGTTCGAACAAAACCATTTTCAGTCCTTTAAAATCTCATTCTCTGTAGTTACAGCTAGTCCTCGACTTATGATGGTTCACTTAGCGACCGTTCAAAGTTACATTGGTGCTGAAAAAAAAAGGGAGTCTGGACCCTTGTTCACACTTAGCAACCGCCGCAGCGTTCCTCGTGGTCGAGGGGTCCAAATTCAGGCAGCTTGGCATCCATCTTGTACTTATGACGGTCGTTGTGTCCTGGAGGTCCCTTTTGCGACCTTCCGATGAGGAAGCCGGCTTCACTTAATGACCAGGTGAGTAACAGCAATTCACTTAGTGACAGAAGCACACAAAATGGGGCAGAACTTGGGAAATGTCTCACTTAACAACCAAAATGTGTGGGGGGATGTAAGTTGAGGACTCCCTATAGTTCAGATTTCCACGTTTTTTAATTTTGGTATAATTAATGTTAATTAAAGGCCCGGCATCCCATTTTTTTTTATCAAAGGAGGCCAAAAAAAAAAGGACAATTAACAATTTGAATAATGAGCAGTTAAGTCTGCAAAAAAGTTTAGCAGCAAATAAAACAATGGAGGGAACTCAACAGTCCTTGACTTACGACTGTTCGTTTAGTGACTTGTTTGGAAGCCTTGGAAAAAAATGGCGGTTTGGGGACTGTTTTTCACGCTTAGCGACCATTGCGGCATCCCCAAACCCGGACACTGAATTGTTTTTATGAGGGTTGCAGCAAAGTGAAGAGGAAGCTGGATTCACTTAAAGACCAGAGGGACTAACTGAACGTCCGCAAGGATTCACTTAATGACTGCAGGTAGAAAAATGGTGAAAGAGGGCAAAAGTCACTTTAGAAATGTCTCATTTAGCAGTAGAAATCTTGGGCTCAGCGGGGGTCATAAAGTGAGGAATACCTTTTCCATCCTTCCTGTCTCTCTCTCTCTCTCCTACCTTCCTCTTCCTCTCTGTCTCTTAAGTTCTCTTTACCTCACACACATTCTCTCTCTCTCTCTTTCTCTTGGTTTTCTCTCTCTCTCTGTATCTCTTCATCTCTGTGTCTTTCTCTCTGTTTTTCTTTCTATATCTCCTTCACTCTCTCTCTCATATTTATCCATCTCTCCTCCCTCTATCGATATCTATCTCCTTCTCTCTATCCTCGGTCTGTCTGTCCATTTCTGTCTGTCCATCTCTCTGTCTCTCTCTCGAATATCTATCCATCTCTGTCTCTGTCTCTTCTCTCTCTCTGTATCTATCTCTGTCTCTCTTTGTCTCTCTCATATCTATCCATCTCTCTCTGTTTCTTTCTATCCTCTGTCTGTCTGTGTCTCTATTTCTACCATCTCTCTCCGTCTCTCTCTCATATATTTATTTTATTTATTCAAATTTATTTATTCAAATGTGTATACCACTCCCTCTCCCTAAGGACTCGGGGTGGTTCACAGCGAGATAAAAACATATAAATACAAATATACTTTTTAAAATAAATTAAAAGAATTAAATAGATAGGCTTTAAGAGATTAAGAGTGGGGAATTAGAAAAGTTAAAAACCATTTAAAAGCCGAATTTATAACATTTTATATAACTCTAGGCCAGACCAGTTAGATGGAATTAGTGGGCGCCGGAAGGCCAACATGTCGGGGATGGTCCTTATCTCCAGGGGCAATTCGTTCCAGAGAGAGGGGGCCCCAAAAAAGAAGGCCCGAACCATCGGGATCGCCAGCCGTCATATATATCCATCTCTCTCTGTATCCTATCTCTATCTCTGTGTCTCTCTATCTGTCTTAGCTCTACATCTTTCTCTCTCTCTCTCTCCCTATCACTCTATATCTATTCATCTCTGCCCCTAACCTACCTATCCATCTCTGTCTCTGTCTCTCCATCCCTCCCTCTCTCCTTTCCTCCCTTCCTCCCTCTCTCCCTCTTCCTCCTTCCCTCCCCCCCCCTCAGACTGTGTCCGACAATAAATTGGGACTTGTTGATATTTTCCCTCTGGATTAAAACTTTGGGCCTTTGTCTTCTCTCTTGCTAAGCAACCGTTGCCAAATTCGGACTCCAAGCATTTCGTAATGAGTGTGTAATAATGACCTTATTGGCTAAATGGCCCATTTATTCCTTTTTAAAAAAAAAAAAAAATCTTCTTTTTTTGCTCATATTTTGGCACGCTCACCCGAATCTGAGCTGCTCTCCCCATTTGAATTGGCCAATGGGGTGCTCCCTGCGAGATTCCGATAGGATTTAATGCTGATTTTTCCAAACAATCATCTCATTGTTCCCGGAATTAACGTGCAATAACTTTTCCTGTCCTAACTCCTGAAGAATGATAATGGACCTGACCAAATTTAGAGGAATTTAGACCAATAAGATGGAAATAGGGAAAGTGAAAGGATTGTCGTACATTCAAAAGAGGTGGTCTTTTGACTTACAACCACTGAGTTTAGTGACAGTTCGAACTTACCTCTGGGTGGAAAAAAGGGACGTGGGACTGTTTTTCACACTTATGATTGTTGTAGCATTTAAGAGGGATGGATTTCAACTCCCAGAATGCCCAGCCAGCCATGCTTTAAGAGGGAGGGACTCCAACTGCCAGAATCCCCCAGCCAGCCATACTTTAAGAAGAGAGGACTTCAACTCCCAGAATCCCCCAGCCGGCCATGCTTTAAGAGGGATGCGCTTCAACTCCCAGAATCCCCCAGCCAGCATGAATTCTGGGAGTTGAAGTCCAACGCATCCGAAAACCGCCTGACCTAGAAAGAATCAATGTGGATAATGTGATTAAGGAGGTGGCCGACCGCGCCGAACGAATTTTCCTACTGCTTGCAAGGGGGTTGAGCTAGATGACCTTTGAGGGTCCTCCCCGTTGCACAAGTCCGTGATTCCGGGAGGGAGAAAAAGGAAAAAAAAAAGGAAAAAAGGCCTTCCCAAATGTGAGAGTTTCATGGCATTTGGTAGGCTTGATAAATTTGCTTTTTTTTTCTTTTTTGTTCAAGCGGACAAATGTCATCGAAAGCAGCCGAAAAAGGTCAATTATTATAAATGGGAATTTTGAATGTATGAGAGGCATTCATTCCTGCAAAGGCCTCTTCTGGAAGAATTTAAAAAAAAATAACCTTTTAAAAAACTTGGACATTTCTGAAAAGTTGGGAAGGGGGGGGGGTCACCCGGAGCCATTTGGGCATTTTTTTGAGGGGGGGCAGGTCGCCCAGAAGGAGCTTCAGCAAGGGTGGGGGGGCTGGATGTAAAATGACCAACCGCTCTGTGAAGAGTGGAAATTTAGGGGGGGGGGAAATCCCTTGCGGTCGTAAATCGAGGACTACTCGAACTGATGCCCTGGAAGGAAGGAGTTGGCCGCAATCGGTTGTCTCAATTGCGAGACCAGTTGTCAATTACCACCACCCCCCCTTGTGAAATTGGCTGGAATTTCAGGTGATCAGGAAGTTTGTTACAGGCCAGGATGGATGGTTTAAACGCAAACCCTGATTTGCTCGTGGGGCGGAGGTGGGGGGGTGTTAGCTAATTCCTTTGGCCCCGGGTTCAGCTGAAATCTCGATCTAACCCGACGTCGCCTTTCGAACTCGAGGCATGTGTTTGGAAAGAGCGCGTGGGCTCGGCTGGCCTGTGGAATGTGGTTGATTAACTTTTTTCCAAGCCTGACAATGATGGTTTGTTTGCGCTGGCGCGATGCCATAGTCCCCAAAGGCAAAAGGGAGCCTGGGAGAGGGGGGGGGCAGGAGGGAGCCACCCGCATTAACCCATGCTAAACTGGGATGAAAATGTCAGTTTGTGCGCGAGAGCCAAGCATTCCTGCTTGAGGAAGAGAATTCCAGGTAGTCCTCAAGTTAGGACCGGGAGGAGCCCCTGAATTTAGGTCACTAAATGGGTCTTCTGAGCAGAAAGTTAATTTTATTTGCTCATGGTCAAAATCGAGGCCAGGATTTCCATCGCTAAGCAGAGACACTTGTTCAGTGAGCCTGGTTCCATGTCACGACCTTTCGGGCCACCGTCATTAAGTGTATCCTTGCTGGTGTTTTCTTAGTCACATGGCTGTTAAGCGAGCTCTGGCTTCCTGCTTGTTGGAAGGTTGCGACCCTCATAACTAGGAGTCAGTGGCCAACCATCTGATTTTGGATCTGTGACCATGGGGTCATAAGTGTGAAACAGTCCCTTTTTGTTGTAAGTTCCAATGGCAGATAATCCTCAACTTGCAGAAAAAAGGGACTTCAAACTGGTTTTTTCACTTAACGACCATTGCATTATTCCCTGTGGTCACGTGACCACAATTTAGATATTTGGCGATGGACTCATGTTTCTGTCTTGAGCTCCCACAATTTCCGGTCAAGTCAACAGGGAATCTGGATTCGCTTCACAACCCCTCTTTGCACTGATTTGCTTTAACGACGGTGCAAGGAAGCTTGTCAGAGGAGGCCGAGCTCCCTTTAACCGTCGTCTCGCTTAGCAATGGGCTCAAGGGTGGTTGTAAGTTGAGGACCACCATGTTTCCCCCCCAAAATAAGACCATCTGGCTGACAAACTTAAAGGCTTATTTTCAGTGTCGGATTTATATTACGAGCATCCTGAAAAAAAAATCATACTAGGGCTTATTTTCCAGTTGTGGTCGTAACTCGAGGACTATAAAAATATAATTCCTTCCCTGGAAATGATTTTTTACAATTTTACAATTCGGCAACATCCTCGACTTGCAACTGTCACAGCGTAGATCCATACCAAAGATCATGCTGTATGTAAGTTCATATATCCTTCCCATATATATGTCATATATGATGGTCACATAGTGAGAGAGTTGTCAAACGAGACTGTTTTATGATGGTCACTAAGTGAATCCTGCCGTGTTGAAACATACATTGTCGTTAAGCGAAACCCATTGTTTGCTTTGGCCCCGACAGCTGGAATTTCACACCCGGAGGTATGTACGTTGCCTTTTTTTCCTTTTCCATATTGGTTGGAACTTGGAACGGGCACTAAGTCATCGTAAAGTGAGGACTTCTGGGGACCAAATGTACTGCAGTGGTTGGATTCCAGCACATCTGGAATCAGCTTGATGCAGGCTGGTTGGTGGGCCACTCTGCCCCATGGTCTTTGGAGTACCTCGAGTTTTTTTCAGCCTGCACGTAATCTTAGCTTGTTCTGACTAGCCAGGTTTAAACCATGAATTTTCAGAGTAAAATCTGTACATAAAGACTTCCCTAATGCAGATAGTTCATTTAGTGACTGTTCGAAATCACAACGGTACTAAAGAAAGGGACTTACGACCATTTCTCACACTAACAATCTTGATTTACCGAACCGTCGCCATGACTCGCTTAACAACGACAGGGGAGATCATAAGATGGGTGAAAGCTCAATGAACAGCTGTCTCACTTAGCAACAGAGATGTGAGGGTCAATGGCGGTCGTACATCGAGGCGTATCTGCCTTGCTCTGCAGGGCAGCCTTCTCCTAGTCAGCTCCTCGCCAATTTTCTGGTATGAGAGCTGCTGCTCAGGCAAGGGGTTGGATTAAATGACCTCCGAGGTCCTAACTCTGTGATTCTTTAAGGGTCTCCTGATTGAGCAGGGGGTTGGACTGGATGACCTCCGAGGTCCCTTCCCGACCTAAATTGCTGTGCTGTTTCAAGGCGTCTTCTGAAGCTGAGTCCAGCGTCTAGGCGTTTGCGGTTTGGGGCAAAGGTGGGGTTGTTGTGCAGATCCTGAAAAGTTGTGGGTCTTTATAACCGGAGTTATCAAGGTTGACTGTCTGGTGTAGTGCTGTCTTAAAGTGGAAGGATTCCGGGACCCAGAAGGCTGGGCCAACCAAGTCGACCATCTGCCCTTCAGTTGAAATGGTACAAGAAGATGGAAGTGGGCTGTCAAATCGGAAAGGCTGAGGAGGTTTGGATAGGAGTTCTTTGGATAGGGAGGCTTTGAATTAGGAGATTTCTTCCTTCCCTCTCTCTTTCTCTTTTCCTTCCTCCCTCCCTCCCTCCCTATCTCTATCTCTATCTCTGTCTGTCTACCTACCTATCACTGACTTTACATTCTCCTTCCTTCCTTCCTTCCTTCCTTCCTTCCTTCCTTCCTTCCTTCCTTTCTTTTTTCTTTCTATCTCTTTCTCTCTGTCTCTGTCTCTCTCCCTTTCTCCCTTCCTTCCTTTGTTTCTTTCTCTTCTCCTCCCGTTTCCCTCCCTCCCTCCTCCTTTCTTTCCTTCCTTCCACCAATGTCTATCTCTGTCTGTCTGTCTCTCTCTACCTACCTATCATTGACTTTGCATTCTTCTTTCTTTCTTTCTTTCTTTCTTTCTTTCTTTCTCTTTCCTTCTTTCTTTCTTTCTTTCTTTCTTTCTTTCTTTCTTTCTTTCTTTCTTTCTTTCTTTCTTTCTTTCTTTCTTTCTTTCTTTCTTTCTTTCTTTCTTTCTTTCTCCCTTCCTTCATTCCTTCCTTTATTTCTTTCTCTTCCCCTCCCCTGTTTCCCTCCCTCTCTCCTTCTAAGGCTAGGCCACCCACTTCCCGAGCAAACTCCAAACACACACACACACACAGAAAACCCCCTTTGGATGGAATCCGGCCACAGCTGGTGATCTCATCTGGCTGACTCAACCAACCCAACACCCCCCCCCCCCCATTCCCTCCAAATCCGGCCTCCCCACTGTGGCGTTGGCCGAGGAGGGGCGGGCCCGCTCACTGCAGCCAGGAAGGATGTCGCAGCAGGAAATGCAACTGCACAACTTGTGCGGCCGATGACAATCTCAGCCCTGCGAGCCTGAGATGTTTGGGGTTGGCTTAAAAACTTTCTTAAGCCACTGGGAACGAGGGGGACTCGAACCCAGGAGTTTGGTGGGGACCAAATGATTCCTGAAGGCGTGGAAGGAGGAGACGACTGGTGGTCCTCGACGTTATGACCGCCAGGCTCCCTTCCAACCCTGTTCTCTGATTCTGTAAGGGTCTCCTGCTTGAGCAGGGGGTTGGACTGGATGACCTCTGAGGTACCTTCCAACCCTGTTACTCTATGATTCTTTAAGGGTTTCCTGCTTGCGTAGGAGGTTTGGACTAGATGACCTCCAAGGTACCTTCCAACCCTACTACTGTGTGATTCTGTAAGGCTCTCCTGATTTAGCCTGGGGTGGACTCTATAACCTCCAGGGTTTAGAAGTCCGACATTTTCTGCTGGTGATACAGTTGTTGCATGCATTTTGCTCCGTTTTACGGCTTTTCCTGCCACCGTTGTTAAGTGAAGCGCTGCCCATCGCAACCTGGTTGTTAAGCGAATCTGGCTTCCTGCTGGGCAGAAGGTCTCGACAGGAGGTCGTGCCACTCCGGGATCCCGAGACTGTCATAAATTTGAATCAGTTGCCAGCGTCCGAATGTTTGTCATCTGACCTTGCGACGGTCGTAACTGTGAAATATGGTGGGAAGTCACATTAGGCTATTAGCTGTCAGTGGGGAATCCAGAGTCACTTACTGTCCGTGTTCCTGCCCATTTTTTTCCCTTTCAATTGCCATTTCGATAGCCATCCTGCACATCCTTGAGTTATGACCGTTCGTTTTAGTGACCGATCTGAACTCGTTTCGATGGACAGCTCTGTCCCCCCAAAAAGATGAGGACAAGGGAGATATATACCTTGAGAGGTCAAACCTGCCTTGTAACCCTTCGTTGAATGACAAGTTCCAAATTACAATGCCCTCCGAAAATCGGGTTGGATATAACTGGTCCTCACTCTTATGACCGTCGCAGTCATATAATAAACATTCAGGCACTGGGCATGAATTTAGGATGTAATCATCATTGGATCCTCCCCAGCCAGCTTCTGACAAGCAAAGGCAGTGAGGGAAGCCT
Source organism: Bungarus multicinctus (assembly GCA_023653725.1). Classification (NCBI taxonomy): domain Eukaryota; kingdom Metazoa; phylum Chordata; class Lepidosauria; order Squamata; family Elapidae; genus Bungarus; species Bungarus multicinctus. The sequence continues at coordinate 2,761,371 of CM042840.1, forward strand.
GTTTCACTTAATGACTGCATGATTCGCTTAACGACGATGCACAAAATACCTGTTCTGCTGCTTTCCTTCTCCTGCCTGCTCATCTTGGGTTGCCAACCTGAAGTTTTATTGCCTGTTAACAGGATTTAGTTCTGATATCGTTGGGATAATTTTATGAAGTTAACGGCCAATGGAGCAAAGTCCGTATTTTGCTCAATTACTCAGCGATTAAAAATAAGATACTTGAGCTAAACAAGGGCTTCATAAATCGCCTTTTTTTTTTCCTGGCCCGAGAACGGAAATATTATTCATAGCGCGTGGCCATTCGTTGCAAAAAAATCTGTTGTTCGCATGTGCTTCACTGTTGAGAAGAGAGCCCTAAAATCCATCTAAAATAATCTCAAATCTTGGCCTCTTGAAATGGGGAGGACTCCAGCTCCCAGAATTCTCCCAGCTGGCATGCTTTAAGAGGGGAGGGAGGACTTCCATTCCCAGAATCCCCAGCCAGCCATGAGTTAAGAGGGGTGGGGTTCAACTCTCATAATCCCTCGGCCGGCATGCTTTAAGACACATAGATTTCTACTCCCAGAATCCCCCAGCTGGCATGCTTGAAGAGGATGGACTCCAACTCCCAGAATTCCCCAGCCTTCATGTTTAAGAGGGGAGGACTTCAACTCCCATAATCCCTTGGCTGGCATGCTTTAAGAGGGGTGACCCTCATCTCACTTTGCTGGCTGAGGAATCCTGGGAGTTGAAGTTCACCCATCTCCAAGTTTAAATTGGAGCCAATTGGCAAAGCTGTATAATTTTCTATTTCTGGTTTCGTATTGAGTTACTGAAAATGTCACCCCGGAGGGTGACTCCTCTGTCCTTATCTTACAAATATGAGTAAACTTGGAGTAGGAGGGAATACTGGCAGTAGGGACCATGAAAGCTTAAAAAAACCAACCAACCTGGAGATTCAACCATGTTTCGAAATTATAAACTGGGTTTTAGAACAGAGAAATGAATAATTTATTTATTTGTCATATAGCAGTCCCCTACTTATGGCCAGAATTGAGCCCCAAACTTCTGTCGTTAAATGAGACAATTGTTAAGTGGATTTTGTTCCGTTTTATGACCATCTTTGCCACGGTTGCTAAGTGAATCACTGCAGTTCTTCAGTGGGTAACTCGGTCATTAGGTGAATCCTGCTTCCCCCTTGATGTTGTTTGTTGGAAAGTCGCAAAAGTGAATCTCATGTCATTACAACCATCATAAATACGAGTCAGTTCTAAATATCCACATTTCAATTATGTGACCACAGATATGTTATGATGGTCATAAGTCTGAAAAATGGCCGCAATCCCCATTTTTTTCCAATAACCATTGTAACTTTGAGCAGTCACTAAATAAACAGTTGTAACTCAAGGACTTCCTGAATTTTCACAAGTTGTATTTGACTTAACGTCCAGAACTGGGGCCAGATTGTTTTGTCGGTAAGGAAGGCAGTTGTTAAGTCAGAAATAACGTTATGACTGGTTTTGCCACCGTTGTTAAGTGAATCACTGTAGTTGTGTGAATTTATACGACCGTTAAGCGAATGCTGATCTTAACTGGGGCTTATTCAGGGTAGAGCTTCTATTACGAGCCTTCTGAAAAAAAATCATGCCAGGCCTTATCTTCAGGGAAACAGGGTACATAGCCCGTCTCACCAGAAAGTATATTTTCCTGATTTGGTATAATCCAAATTAATCATTGTTTGGACAGGTCCTATAAATTCAACTTAATGAATTAATGTGATTTATTTAAATAACACGCTTTGAAATCGGGACTCATTTGAATGTTTTTAATAGGATAGGTAGTCCTCGACTTATAACAGTTCACTTAGGGACCGTGCAAAGTTACAATGGCCCTAAATAAAGGGACTTAGGACTGTGTTTCACACTTATATCCATTGGGTCCCGTGATCAAAATTCAGACACTTGGCCACTGACTCATATTTATGACGGTCGCAGTATTCCCGGGGTCACTCGATCTCCTTTTGCAACCTTCTGACAGGCAAAGCCAATCGGGAAGCCAGATTCACTTAACGACCATATCACTCACTGAAGAAGTTACAGTGATTCACTTAGCAATGGTGGCAAGGAAGGTTGTACATGGGGGAGGCAAATGGACTTCACCAATGTCTTGCTTAACGACAGAAATTTTACACTCTTGCTGGGGGTCATCGTTCGTATTTATGATGGTGCGGCACCACCTACTGTCATGCGATCCTGTTTTTGTGTCCGTCTTGAGTCAAATCGATGAGGAAACATGACTCGCTTAACAACGTGGGACTAATGGAAGAACTGCTGTGAGAGAGGTTGCAAAAGGGGGCAAAACCTCCTTACCGACAGAAATCCTGGTTGTAAGTCGAGGACCCACCGGTGCATTGGACATAAGTGGCAGACGCAGCATTGGACATAAGTGTGAGGAACGGTCCCATATCTTTTTTTTTTTTTCAATGTCGTTGTAAGTTCGATCAGTCACTAAACGAATGATTGTAAATCGGGGACAAGCTGCCATTGGCACCCAAGTCCAACCTTCTGGTTTTAAAGCAGTAGTAGTTACTTTAGGAGTGGATATTCATGGCAGAGGCTCGTTATGGCAACACACAACAACACGGTAGGAAAATGTTCTCGCCTTGGGAGGACACATTTGGGGGCTGGAAAAAAATCTTTTTTTAATGGCTTGGCAAGATGCATCCTATTTCTGGAACGCGGCCTCAGCATTCAAGGCCTACTCATTACATGGGAGTAAATTCTTGGCATCCCAAGAATTAAGCCAGCATTCTTTAAAAGGGGAAAACTCCAACTCCCAGAATCCCCCAGCCGGCCATGTTTTAAGAGGGGAAGACTTCAACTCCCAGAATCCCCTTCTTCCCTCCCTCCCTCCTCTCTTCCTTCCTTCCTTCCTTCCAGAATTCCCCACTTATCTCATCTCTTGTTTGTGGGGTTGTGTGTTTTGTTGCAGTGGTGTGTCATTGTAGTGATTGTGTCCCTCCAAGCTCCCTTCCAACTCCGTCAATCTATGATTCTGTCAGGGTCTGCTGGATGAAGTTGGGGGTTGGACTAGATGACCTCCGAGGTCCCTGCCAACCCTGTCCTTCTATGATTCGATGACCCACAAACACGTTCGCACTGTGTGTTGACACTCAGTGGTGACGTCATGCCGACTTGTACATTGTAAAGTTGATTGCCACCCATTTTTGTCTGTGGTTTGGATTGCGTTGTGGGTTCGGAAGGAAGCTACGCAAGCGGTACACAACAGCGGCTTTGGGTTGCCAAAGAGTTGTCGCCTCGAATCATCATGGCTCCCAAAATGGGATTGCAACGTTAAAAGCCCTTGACTTGCAATGTTTCATTTTGTGACCATTCCCTAAGTTCCAACAGTCATGGAAAAAGGACTCATGGCCATTTTTTTCACACTTAACGACCATGGCAACATCCCCACCATCAGATGATTCCCAGTTCGGACAATTAGCCACCTGACTCGTATTTATGACGGCCTAGATGCCTTCTTGTGACCTTCCGACAAAGCAAATTCAACAGGGAAGCCAGATTCGCTTAATGACCGGGATGCTAACTGCAGGGATTCCCTTAGCAAGTGCGGCGAGATTGGTCATCAAACAGGGAAAAACCCCACTGGATAATCTGTTTTGCTTACAACATTTCTGTTGTTGGGTTCCTTTTGCAGTCATAAGTCGAGGACTCTCTTGTAACGGGGGATTGATGTTTGATGACTATGGTACAGAGAATGGTAGTGATTTGTTGAACAACTGCGAGAAAGGGGTAAAGTGAGACAAAGCTCGCTTAACAACTCTCTGTGGTTAGCAGCTGTAATTTTAGGGTCTGTTGGTCATAAGTTGAGGGCTTCCTGCGTTTTCTCATGGCTCTGTGCCAGCATCTGGGTTTATCACAGCTATTAAACCAAGCAGATGGTAAACTTGATTTTTGCAGAGATGCAGGCTGTCAATTTTGGGGCGCAGCCAAATTTGGTCCTCTGGTGTAGATAAGTACAAAAGAATTGTGTGTCTTAAAAAATTAAAGTAAGAAAGAAAGAAAAAGAGAAAGAAAAAGAAAGAAAGAAAGAAAGAAAGAAAGAAAGAAAGAAAGAAAGAAAGAAAGAAAGAAAGAAAGAAGAGGGAGAGAGAGAAAAAAAGATAAGAGAAAAAAATGACGCAGATGATTAGAGAAAAACAATAAAGAAAAAGAAATAAATAAAATGTATTGACGTGTTGAGTCCCTTACCCTATACTCTTTTTGTGCATGACTGCATTCCCACTTACGCTAATAATACTATTGCTAAATTTGCAGATGATACAACAGTGATGGGACTTATCTCCAAGGGGGATGAGTCTGCCTACCGAGATGCGGTGGACCAATGGTTGCTTTCGTGGTGTGGAGACAATAACTTGGTCCTCAACACCAATAAGACAAAGGAGCTTATAGTGGACTATAGAAAGAACAGATCAGTCATCCAGCCCTTGCTTGTCAAGGGAGACCGAGTGGAGCAAGTGGCCAGTTTTAAGTTTCTGGGTGTTATCTTAAAAGAGGACCTGACTTGGGGTGCTCACATTGCAGCCCTGGTCAAAAGGGCCCAGCAGAGATTCTGCTACCTGAGGCTTCTCAGGAAACAACAATTGAATGAGAAACTGCTGGTGACCTTCTACTGCTGCACCAGAGAGAGTATCTTAACTTACTGCACCTGTGTAAGGTTTGCTAATTGCACATAAGGCAGATAGGACAGCAATCCAGCAGGTTAATGTCATTGCCCAAGAAGATCATTGGCTGCCCTCTCCCCTCTTTGGAAGAGTTTTATAGCTCCCGCTGCCTTAAGAAAGTTCAAAACATCCTCAAAGATCCATCTCATCCTGGGAGCCCTTTTTAAAAAAACTATTACCATCTGGCAGATAATAGATACAGAATAATAAAAACAAGGACAAATAGGCTGAAAAACAGCTTCCATCCCAGGGCAGTCGCTCTGTTGAATTCTGTATAGTGCAGTATTAATGCAGTATCAGGGGTTTCAATTCAATGTGTGGAGGGTGAAGAAGGTGTGTTTGTGTTTATTTTCGTGGTCATGATGTGCCCTGAAGATGGTGTTTGATTTCATTGTACGAGGTGTAAGGACAATAAAGTAAACTAAACTAAAAGGAAAGAAAGAAGAAAAGAAAGAATAGAGATAGGGGAGAGAGGAAATGAGGTAGGGAGAGAGAGAAAGAAGGGAATAAGAAAAAAAGAAAGAAAGGCAGAGGGAGAGGGAGAGAATGGGAGAGAAAAAGAAAGAGCGAGAGAGAGGAAGTAACAATGGAGGAAGAAAGAGAGAAAAAGAGATAGAGAGAAAGAAAAGGGGAAAGCAAAAGGGAAAGAAAGAGAAAGAAAAAAGTGAGGGTGGAAGAAAGAGCAAGCAGAGAGGGAGGGAGAGAGAGAGACCAAAAGAAAGGAAGGAAGGAAGGAAGAAGGAGACAGAGAGAGGGGAAGTAAAGAAATGGAGGGAGGGAGAGAGAAAAGAGACAGAGAGAAAAGGAAAGAGAGAGAAAAGAAAGTGAGTGAGAGGAAAAAAGGAAGAAAGGAAGAAAGAAGAGTCGGAGAGAGAGAAAGAAAGAACAAGAAAGGGGGGATAGAGAAAAACAAGAAAAAAAGAAAAGGAAAAAGAATAGAGAGGGGAGAGGGAGGGAATGAGGTAGGGAAAGAGAGAAAGAAAGAAAAGGAGAAAGGAGAGAGGGAGAGAATGAGAGAGAGAAAGAAACGGAGAGAGAGAGAAAGGAACAGGAAGAGGGGGAGGGAATAAGGGAGGGAAGAAAGGGAGGGAGGGAGCGGGAGAGAAAAAAAGAAAGCTAGGGAGAGGAAGGAAGAGGGAGAAAAGAAGGAAGGAAATAGGAAAGAAAAAGAAAGAAAAGGGAGAGGGAGGGAATGAGGGAGAGAAAGAGGAAGAGAAAAAATAAGAGGGAGTGAGAGAAAAAGAAAGATAGAAAGTGTGGAATAGAGAGAATCAAAAAAGAAAGGGAGGAAAGAGAGAGGGAAGGAGGGAAGAAGAGAGGGAATGGTAAAAAAAACCCTTTAACTTAAAACCAGGATAATTTTCTGGGACATTTTTCAGCCTTACAGGATAATCTCAAATCTCCAAAATGATAAAATTCAACGAAAAGGCTTAATACTTAGTTTTCTATATATTTTTGATGCGATGGGTGTGTGTGTGTGTCTGTGTGTGTAAGGATGAAAAATATATAAGAAAAATGTTTTTCCCCCCAAGTACAATAAGGTAGTCCTCGATTTGTGACTGTTCAAAGTGACAATCCCATGGAAAAAGGGACTTCCGACCAGGGATGGGATTCTACTGGTTCAGACTGGTTCGAACGAAGGGTGCACTTCCCAAACTGCTTGTTACACCAGTTGAATCCCACCACTGTTTCTGACCCTTTTTTCATACTTATGACAGTTGCAACATCCCCAGGGTCACATGATCAGATTTCAGATGCTCAGCGATGGACTCGTATTTATGACGGTCATAGCGTCCGGGGGTGTTGCGTGGCCCCCTTTACGACCTGATGAGCAAAGCCAATGGGGAAGCCGGATTCGCTTAACAACTGTCTGACTCACTGAGCAACGGCAGTGAGTCATTTGAACAACGGCAGCAAGGAAGGTCATAACACTGGGCAAAACTCAACCAAGGTCTCACTTAGCAACAGAAATATCTGGGTTCAGTTGTGGTCATACATCAAGGACTAGCTATGAAATTAATACATTTCTGCTTGTGAGACCCCCTTAGTGAGATAAATTTTGGCTTCAATTGTGGTCATAAGTTGAGGACTACTTATAAAAGAAATACTTTTTCTTCTATTACGATCATTTAGCATGTTAAATTTTGGTTCCAATTTTCATCGTAAATCGTGATTTAATGATTTAAAGTTTGGCCTCGATTGTGGTCACAAATTCGAGGACTACCTATAAAAGAAATGAATTTTCTACTCGTAAGACCTCTGAGCATGATAAATTTTGGCCTCGATTTTGTTCGTAAGTTGAGGACTACCAATGAAAGAATTAAATTTTCTGCTCGTAAGATCGCTTAAATTTTGGGGTTAATTTTGGTTGTAAATTGAGGATTATCCATAAAAGAATTAATTTTATGCTTGTAAGATTGCTTAATATGTTAAATTTTGGACTCGATTTTGGGTCGGAAGTCGGGACTACCCACAAAAGTTAAATTTTCTGCTCGTAAGACCTTTTTGCAAGTGAAATATTGACCTTGATTGTCGTTGTAACTCGAGGACTACCTATAAAAGAATTAAATTTTCTGCTCATAAGATTGCTTCATACGTTAAATTTTGGGCTCAATTTTGGTCGAAAATCGAGGACAACTCATGAAGTTAATTTTTCCGCTCATAAGATCCTTTAGCAAGTGAAAATTTGACCTCGGTTTGCGATCGTAACTCGAGGATTACCCGGAAGTTTGGAAACGTGACCTTAAGCCATCCCATTCGTGTTTCTTTTGCAGAGAGAAAAAGATTTGCCAACTTGGGACAAGAGAGGAGAGATTTATCGTCTTAAGGTAAGACTTACTATCCATTGTAGAAATCTCATCAGGGAGTTTCGGGACAGGCCAGAACTAGAGGCCGACTTTTGTCCTTTAATGCAGGGATTTATTCTGCTGCCTTCTGGGGACACGCAATTTCCTTCACTTCCTCTTCCTCCCCTCCTTCCTTTCTCCTCCCCTTTCTCTTCCTCCTCTTCACCTTCCTCCTCCTTTTTCTCGTCTCCTCTGTCCTCCACTCCTTCCTCCTCCCTTTCCTCCTCCTCTCCTTCCTCCTCTTCTCCCTCTTCCTCCTCCTCCTTTTTCCCTTCCTTGCCCCTTCCTAGTTCTTTCCTTCCTCCCCTTCCTTCTCCTCCTCCTCCTCCTTTTCCTCCTCTTCTCCCTCCTCCACTCCCCTTCTCCCCTTCCTTCTCCTCACCCTTCCTTCTCCCTCCTTCCCTTCCTCCTCCTCCTTCTTTCTCTCCTTCCTCCTCTCCTTCCTCTTCCTTTCCCTCCTTCAACATCCTCCCCCTTTTTCTCTACCCCCTCCTCCTTTTCTTCTCTCTATATAACCTATTTTTTTGTAGCATCAATGACATTTCCTAGTTTGGTCATGAAACCTGCAAGAAAAGTACCATGTCCAGAGCACCAAGGACCACACTGTCCTCATCCTCTTCCTCTGCCTAACCGCATCCATCGGTATTCAACTGGCTAGCGTCCTGTCAATGTGTGAGAGAGTGGAGGGCTGTTTGGAAACTGAAACAGTATTGGCTGTGTGAGCAAGAAGGAGACAGCAAGGAGCCTGGGCGTGGCTGAGCTCAACTGTTCTGTACTAAAGTTGCTTGCTGCTGTGAAACTAAAACAAACTCCTCTCCTCTGCTTGTGTTTTGCATTTGGAACAGATTTCTTTTCAGGTGGGGAGGGGGAGTAGAACTCCTTACATCAGAGCGTGTTAATTGCTGTAGAAGAAATACTAATGAAATACTAATGATCCGATGGTCATTTCGAAAAATCCTTTCTTAGTGAGCACCTAGAAGCCAAGAGGAACATCCGAGCCAAATTTCAAGTCTGTAGGCTTTACGGTTGTGGAGATTTTGTGATGATATCATGAGTGGTATTTTGCTTTTATATATATTTATAGATAAAAAATTCCTGTCAAGGCTGCTCATTGTGATGTTGTGGTTGTGGTCTTTTTCTTGTCTTGTAGGGGAAAAAACTCCCAGGAAAATTTGGGGGAAATTAGCTCATTTTCGGAGGCCGAAGAGAGCTGATATGATTGGGACGTTGCTATATAATATGCAGGAATGTTCCTTTTAAGGAGTGCTGGGAGGAAGCGATGGGAAAAAAAGGGAAATGGTGAAGGGAAAATTGCTCCCGTTATCTGTCTCCTCCGACCTGATGTTTTCCAGATGTGCATCTCGAATACAGCAATGCATATCTGGAATGACCAGAAGCTCTGGAGAGCGGCCATCTTGGCCCAGGCTATTGTAGGACTCTTCCACACCCTTCATTTCTCCCTGTGCCCATTGGGAATTCGGTATGCAATTAACAACCGCAATTGAGAGACAGATTTCCGTGACTTTAGCACGCAGGTCCTTAGATTTGACAGTTTTAAGGATTGTGGACTTCAACTCCCAGAATTCTTCAGCTTGCCAAGATGGCTGAGGGATTCTGGGAGTTGATCTGCAAATTGAAGGTTTGTGGACTTCAACTCCCAAAATGCCTCAGCTGGATAAGATGGCTGTGGAATTGTGGAAGCTGATCAAAAGTGTGAGGACCGGTTGTGAGTGTGAGGACCAGTCATAAGTTCAAGGAAGGGTCTGCTGTGGGTGTGAGTGTAAGAAGCAGTCATAAGAGTGAGGACCTGTCATAAGTGTGAGGACCTGTCATAAGTGTGGAGTCCTTGTCCCAGATTTTGGGTTCCATTGTTGTAATGAGTTGAGGACTCACTTGATGCACAGAGTCCTTGACTTATAACGGTTCATTTAGTGACCAAAGTTGCCACAGGATTGAAAGCAAAGGGACTCAGGACCATTTTTTCCCCTTAATGACCATCGCGGCATCTTGACAGTAACGGCGATCCAAATTCACACTGGCCGACAACTCGCCTTTACGATGGTGGCTTCCTCCCAGCGTTCCTGCCATCCTCTTTTTGCAACGTCCCTGGGTGGGGAAACCAGATTCACTTAGCGACGACATGATTCCTTGAAGAAGTGCATGGCTTCTCTTAACAACCGGGGGCGGGGGGGGGGCAAGAAAGTTCATCCAATAGGCCCAAAGTCCCTGAAAAGTCTCACTTAGCGATGAGAATTTGTGATCGTAAGTCGAGGACTACTGATAGTTAAAAAAATTTCCATACTCGGTGTAGTTTTTTACGCCAATGTAGATCTTTTTCCTGATTCTTTATTCGCTATTTAAATTTTAAGATCTAAATTTATGCCGCGGCCGTTGTGTGTTTATTCAAGCAGAAACTAGGATTAAAAAGTCATCTTTCCCCCCTCTGGGTAATTTGATACTATCATTATTTCTTTTTTTAATAATAGCCTGTCATCCAGCTGATAAAAGTCATGGCATTTTTAATTGCTAGGATGATATTCGGAATTATTTCTGCTAACTGCAAGGGAGTGATTTCCCTGGAAAACAATAATTAGAATTAACAGTTTTGGGCTCAAATAACACAGCCCGTCCTCGACTTAAATGGCCAGAATGTAGCCCAAAGTTGATGCTACTAAATGAAGCCATTCAGGGAGTTTGGTCTCATTTGACAAATTTTCATTGTCCCCATGGCCATGGGATCAGAATTCAGGCACTTGGCCACTCCACTCGTATTTATGACGGTCGCGGCATCCCCTTTTTGCGACCTTCTGTCGAGCAATGTTCATGGGGAAGCCAGGTTTGCTTAACGACCGTGTAGCGAATTTAACAACCGCAGAGATGCACTTCACGGCTGTGGCGAGGGGGTGGTTGAATGGGGCAGGCAGGCCTCAAGAAGGGTCTCGCTTAGCGACAGAAATGGTCATAGGTCATTGACTAGCTGTATTGCAAGATCTCAGCGGTGACCTCCAGAGCAAGGCCTGAATAAACATGCCAGTTTGGTCTTGTTGGACAGCCATGTATCCGGAATGATATCAGGTCTCCTGTTGGAGCAGTGGGTTGGACTAGATGACCTTCCAGGTCTCTTCCAGCTCTGTGATTCTGAAGAGTCTCCTGCTGGAGCAGGGGATGAGACTAGATGACCTCCAAAATACCTTCCAACTCTGTTATTCTATAATTCCTTAAGGGTTTACTGTTTGAGATGGGGGTTGGACTAGATGACCCCCCAAGGTCCCTTCCGAGTCTTTTATTCTATGATTCCGTACGGGTCTCCTGCCGGAGTAGGGGACTGGATTAGATGAACTCTAGGTTCATTTCTAGCTCTGTTATTATATAATTCTGTAAGGGTTTGCTACTTGACCAGGGGGTTGGACTAGATGATCCCCAAGGTCCCTTCCGAGTCTGTTATTCTATGATTCCGTACAGGTCTCCTGCTGGAGCAGGGGGTTTGGCTAGAAGACCTCCAAGGTCCCTTCCAACTCTTTCACTTTGTAATTCTGTAAGGGCCTTCTGCTCGAGCCGGGGGTTAGACTAGATGACCTCCCAGACCCCTTTCCACCACATCAACCTATGCTGTAGAAAAAGCTTTGGAGGAGAAAACCCTGTTTTTCAAGCTTTGGCTAATAATTTGAAATAAAAATTCACCAGTTATTTTCCATGCCGTTTGCTTAAACTCCTCAAGGCCCATCATTCACAGTCTCTTATGTTTGGAGTATAGGCAGTCCTTGATTTAATGACCACCTTTGAGCTCCCAAATTTCCATTGTTAAGCGGAGATATGTGTCCAGTCGTTAAGTTTCGAGGACTTAGCTGTATTTCGTGCCAAGCCGAGATGGAACGACCTTGACTCGTTTGTTTACGGCAACGATTTGGCCATTTAGATACCTCCAATCGAGATTATTTTGGGATCCTGAATAAAAAATCCTAATCGGAAGCAGAAAATATCTGGATTTTTTTAAAAAAGGAAATAACTCCAATTTCTTTTTTCCCAGAGAAGGAACAATGGAGCTTGCAAATACACCGCGGTTTAAAATGCAGCTCCCCATGGGCTGAATTGCAGCTGTTGAAAAATTAAAAAAAAACAAAAAGCAGATTTTTCTTTTTAAAACAACAATAATAATCAGATTTAGGCTGATGGGAAAGTTTCCCCCGTCTGTATTTTGTACGGACGGGCTTTGCTAATTTCCTCTTTTTTTGTTTCTTCTTTTTGGTCAAAGTTAACTCTGGTTTGAAATGCTTAAAAAGTAGAATCTATTATCACGATATATCTATGTATCTATCTGTCTGTCTATATGTCTGTATGTCTCTCTCTCTATGTCTCTCTCTCTTGTCTCTCTAATCTACCTATCTTCTATTTAGTATTTGCGTGTATCAATCATCTATCCATCCATATCTGTCTGTCTGTCTGTCTGTCTGTCTGTCTGTCTGTCTATCTATCTATCTATCTATCTATCTATCTATCTATCTATCTATCTATCTGTTCATCTATATTCTATTTAGTATTTGTCTATCAATCATCTATTTTTTATTTAGTATTTGTATCAATCATCTATCTATCAATTATCCAACCATCCGTTCAGTATTTGTATCAATCATATCCATCCATCCATCTATCTATCTACCTTCTATTTAATATTTCTCGGTATATATCCATCCATCTATCTCTGTCTGTCTGTCTGTCTGTCTATCTGTTCATCTATATTTGGTTTTTGTCTGTATCAATCATCTATCTATCTATCTATCTATCTATCTATCTATCTATCTATCTATCTATCTATCTATCTATCTATCATCCATCCACCCACTCAATATTTATATTAATCATCTATCCTATCCTATCCTATCTAGTTACTATTTAATATTTGCATCAATCAATCTCCTATTTAGTATTTGTATCAATCATCTATTTTTTATTTACTATTTGTATCAATCAATCTGTCTGTCTGTCTGTATACCTTCTATCCATCCATCCCTCCATCTCTATCTCTGTAATCTAATTATATCTGTCTGTCTGTCTGTATCTATCTATCTAATCTGTGAGATCTTTGGTGCCCTACAAATTTGGTCCTTTTCTTGCAGACCTTTCATGACCCAACTAGGGAACACAATCAGTGCTTAGAAGGGAGGGTGGTTTGCTCTCAATTTACATTCGTGAAATTGAGAGGATGCCGTCCACCTCCCCTATAAGGTGATGGGTTACAGGTTTATAAAATGAATGGAAGAATGAATTAAAATCCATTAAAATATGAAACATGATGCAGAGTAAAATGCATTAACAACTGTACCAAAATGTTACACAACCGTACAGAGGTTGTCGAAGTACGCCAAAACTGGACCACCGATTGAAGATCCTCCTGGATCTTTTGACACGAAGCCCACAACCACCCAATCAAAGTAGATAAAGAGTTTTGACATTCGACCAGAGGTGGTTATGCAGCCGGTTGAGACCGGTTCTGGTGGACCGGTTGCGGAAATTTGGACTAGCTTGGAGCTTGGAGTATGATTTTGACCTTCGATGCTCGTACGAGGAGTTCTTGGCTCTCTTAGCTGCGAGGATCTCTGGAGTAGATGGTCTTTTCCAAGCTGCATCAGCGTTGGCAAATTACGAGCATATTCCTTTGGGAGTTCAGAAGACCTTTGGGGCTTCATCTCCTTGGTTTTTCTCCTTTTGTGCCGGTTGTTTATGCCTGCTTCTCACCTTCTTTCTTCGGCGTCTTCTCCTGCGGGGCTCTCGGCGAACGAACATCTCGAGGTCTTTCCTCTGACAGAATATGTGCGGCTCGGGGTAGAACTGTGGGGTCCTTGGTGCTCTCTGAGCTGGGTGGATTTCTTGTGGACGTTTCTTGACTGAACTAGGGAACGTCATCAATGCTAGAAGGGAAGAGGAGGAGAAGGAGAAAAAGAACTGTGGGGTCCTTGGTGCTCTCTGAGCTTGGTGGATTTCTTGCAGACATTTCATGACCCAACTAGGGAACATTATCAGTAATAGAAGAAAGGGGGTGTGGGGAGGAGGAGGAAGAGGAGGAGCGGAGGAGGGAGAGAGGAGGAAGAGAAGTTTGGGGTTCTTGGTGCTCTCTGAGCTGGGTGGTTTTGTTGCAGATATTTCATGACCCAGCTAGGGAACATCATCAATGGTGGAAGAAAGGGTGTGTGTAAAGGAGGAGGAGGAGGAGGAGGAGGATGAAGAGGACTTTCTTTGATGCTCCCTGAGCTCAGTGGTTTTCTTGCAGACTTTTCATGACCCATATTTGCAAGGATAGATTGTAAGTCACTTGTTTCGCTGCCTTTGTAACTTTGGTCGCTAAAGGAATGGTTGTAAGTCAAGGACTACCTTTATGGCCCTTAAGAACAAAGTTTGGAGATCCCTGAATGGGGAAGGCATGACAAAACCTGGGGTCAGAATTAAAACAGGCATCAACCTAGAATCCTTACATATGCCAGAGTTGCCTGGAATCCTTACGTCTGCCAGAGTTGGCTTCATGCAGGTCAATGCCGGACATGTTGCTCCGAATAAACCTTTCGGAGCTTGACTTCAGGCTCATGATTGAAGTCGGGCGATCACCGGAATCCTGACAGCGTAGTCGCCAGCGAACTAGGTCCAACTCTCCTTGTGTCCTAGGTAGCCCTATTTAATGCTAATATGGGCCCACCCTTAGTTGAGAAGTTTCCTGTGCAAATTGAAAGATTCCTGTTCATATTTTAGCAATAAACCAGCTTAGTTGAAAGATTCCTATAGAGACTTTCAGCAATACATCAGTTTAGTTGGAAGATTCCTGTTCACAGGCTTTTAGCAATAAATCAGTTTAATTAAACCTTCACGTGTGCACCTAGTTTTGCGCTCACAACCCCCTACTCGGCTCTCTCCCTGGAGTTTGTTTCTTTGATTCTTAATCGGCCGCAAATTTTAAATACTGATTTGAGATATCAATCAAATTGTTGACCTTCTCGTTCTTCCTTTCCTCCTCTTTCTCCTCCCACCCGCCCCCCCACCCCCCCAGAGCTTGATAAGAAAGTGGATTGCAGCATGGCAGACATGGAGCAGAACCTCAGCCTGGCTGATGCGCTGACCGAGCCCCCTCCCCAAATCGAGGAGGAAGTGAAACGCGATTTCATGGCCAGCCTGGAAGCCGAGAAGTTCGACGACATGATCGGGGAAAAAGTCGGCAAGACGGATTACGTTCCTCTGCTCGACGACGATGAGCCAAAAGCCGGGAACCAGGAGGCGAAAGCCAAACCGCAGGGTGAGAACGTGCCTCAGGAGCGTGAGTGTCCAGATGTGGGCAGAAGTCGGATCGGGCATCAGGCGGGATGGTGGGGGGGGAACAGGATAAACTGAACAAGAAGCTGGATTATGACATACGACCCCGATTTGACGCGCCAATGTTTCCATGGCTAAGCCAGGCAGTCGTTCTGGGAACTTGGTCCGTTTCATGTCAGCGTTGTTAAGTGAATCAGGTGGGTCATTAAGCAAATCTGGCTTTGTTTGTCGGAAGGTTGTGAAAGGGGATTTTGTGACACTCCCTCAGGCCGATCTGACCGTCATAAATTGAGACGAACTGCCTGAATTTGGATCATGTGACCATGGAGATACAGTGACAGTTTTAAGTCTGAGAACTGGTCGTAAGTCATTTTTTTCTTGCTTCCTCTGAATCGTTCTTCTCTGGACAGTAGCAGTCTATCTGCTTTGCCCGTCCCTTTTGCACGGAGGCATCCTGCCATTCGGCATATTGCCGGCTTCGGCGATCTCGTGGCTTTGAAATCCTTTTGAAATCTTAACAGTGTTTCCCTGAAAATAAGACCGGGCCTTATATTAATTTTTGCTCCAAAAGACGCATTAGGGCTTACTTTTGGTTAGGTCTTATTTTGGGGGAAATACGGTACTAAACGCATCCATCTGGCTGGTGATCTTAACTAGGGCTTATTTTGGGGTAGGGCTGATATTACGAGCATCCTAAAAGAAATCATGCTAGGGTTTTATTTTTCCCGTTGGGACTTATTTTTGGGGACATATGATAGAATATTTTTACCCCATTCTGTTTTTTTTATGCATCCCTTCCTTCTCCTCCTCCAGGCATTCTCCCATCAGGAGGGAAAAAAAAGAGAGAGAATGAAATTAAATATATTTCCACGGGTGCCATTATCCGACTGGGTCTGTTTTTCTCCTCCGGGCTTTGCCTTTTTAATAAGCTCTTAATTGCGCCGTAATTTAGCCACGAAACGGTTGAGCGGATCGATTTAGTTCCGCTCCGTGAACTTCAACCAGTCTCGGAATATTGGAGAGGATAATTTTTTGGGCATATTTTGCATCTTTTCTCCCAAGGGAATGTGGCTTTTTATTTGATTTTTTTTCTTTTTATACCAAGTTTCCCCTAAAATAAGATCATGTGTATGTGTAGGTGTGTTATTTTGGGGGTAGGGCTTATATTGGGTGCATGTGTAAAAATCAAGCTAGGAGTTACTTTCAGGGTAGGTCGTATTTTGGGGGAAATAGTAATATCGCAGTGTCCAATGTGAAAATTCAAAAAGGAGAGAACCGTTTTAAAAAATAAGCACCCAACTAATTGATAATTCCGCCCCCCCCCTTTCGTAGACGTAACAATGATACAGATCGTCCTCGAAGGATAACCGTAATGGCCGTGAAAATTCAGTGGTCAAGTGAGTTGGGAGCACTTCTGCGACCTTTCTCGCCACCGTTGTTAAGTGGCCGCGTTAGGAGCAGGGTTGTTAAGTGAATCTGGCTTGACATTGTGACCCCTGAGACTGTCATATCAAGGCGCACCAAGGACCCCACGGTCCTCCTCCTTCTCTACTCCACAAATCTCACTCCCTCATAGCACTAATGATGTTACCTAGTTGGGTCTCGAAACGTCTGCAAGAAAACCTCCCAGGATAGAGGATTCCAAGGATCCCATAAGCCTTTTCTTCCTCCTCCTCCTCCGTCCCTCCCTCTCTCCGTCCCTCCCTTCCTTCCTTCCTTCTAGCACTGATAATGTTCCCTGAAACATCTGAAAGAAAACCACTCAGTTCAGAGTATGACCCCCACAATCCTCCTCTACCTACCTTCCTTCCTTCCTTCCTTCCTTCCTTCCTTCCCCTCCCCTTCTCCCTTCCAGAATGGATATTGTTCCCTAGTTGGGTCATGAAATGTCTGCAAGAAAACCATCCAAGGGAGTGACTCAGAGAGCACCAAGGGTTCTCCAGTCTTTTCCCTCTTCCTCCTTTTCTCCTCTTCTTCCTCCTGTCCACAAATACATCTCCCATGTAGCACTGATGATGTTACCTAGTTAGGTCATGAGATGTCTGCAAGAAAACCACCAAGCTCAGAGAGCACCGAAGAGGAGTCCGAAGGGGCTGGACGAGATGACCTCCAGGGTCACTTCTAACTCTTGTTATTCTATGATTCTATCAGGGTCTGCTGCTCAAGCAGGGGAAGGGACCTTTGAGGTCATCTTGTCCAACCCACGCTCAAACAGGAGACCATTACCGAATCGTTGCATAATGTAAGGTGCCTTGGAGGTCATCTAGTCCAACCCCCCTGCTCAAGCAGTAGACCACAAAAAAGAAGTCCTCAACTTACAACTAGAAGACCTCGAAGGTCCCTCCCAACTCAGTTATTCTGTAAAAGTCTCTTGTTTGAGCAGGAGTTGGACTGGATGACCTTGAAGGTCCCTCCAACTCTGTCATTCTATGAGTCTGTCAGGGTCTCCTGCTCGAACAGGGGGTTGGACTAGAAGACCTCCAAAGTCCCTTCCAACTCAGTTATTTCTGCAAAGGTCTCCTGTTTGAGCAGGGGTTGGACTAGATGACTTCCAGGCCACTTCTAGCTCTGTTATTCTATGATTCTGTAAGGATCTCCTTCTGGAGCACGGGGTTGGACTAGAAGACCTCCAAGGTCCCTCCCCTCAAATGTTGGATTTTGATTTTCTCTTTCTCTCTCTCCCACACACAGAGCGAAACACAAACCCAGACACACACACACACACACACACACACCCTACTCACAAAGAGGATTAGAACCACGTTTGGCCAGCTGCCTTCCCGTCACGACGCACAGCATCCTGGTTTGACCGATTTTCCCCTAATCCGCTTAGTCCGTCCGTTAGTAATCCGGAGGGGTGTGTGTGTGTGTGTGTGTGTGTGTGTGTGTGTTGTATAGGCTGAACTTTGCACGGCCGACTTCTCGGGGCGAATGGATGATCAGAAGCCTTGTCATCTGGGAGGGACTTGATGGTGATTTGATTGTGGTGGGCCCGAGGAATGAATGCAATTGGATGCAAAGATCCCGGTTGCCAGCCAGTTGGTTTCAATAGAGGAGCCCTGATGCCGTTCCCTAGTTGGGTCACAAGACGTCTGCAAGGAAAACATCCAGCTCAGAGAATACCAAAGATGACCCCTCCCCAAGTCCTCCTCCTCCTCTTCTCTTTCTCCTCTTCCTCCCTCCTTCCCTCTCCTCCTCTTCCTCTTTGTCCCCCTCCCTCCCTCTCCTCCTTCTCTTTGTCCTCCTCCCTTCCTTCTTCCCTCTCCTCCTTTTCCTTCTCTTTCACCTCTTCCTCCTCCTCTTCCTCCTTCTCCTCCTCTTTGTCCTCCTCCTCCCATCCCTCCTTCCTCCTCCTCTTCCTCCTCCTCCCTCCCTCCTTCCCTCTTCTTCTCTTTCTCTTTCTCCTCCTAGTCCTTCCTTCCTCCTTCTCTTTCCTCCTTCTCTTTCTCCTCCTCCTTGTCTTCCCCCCTCCCTCCTTCCCTCTCCTCCTCTTCTTTCTCCTCCTGCCTCCCTGCAACCCTCTTCTCCTCCACTCCCACTCTTTTTCTTCCTCTTCCTCCTCCTCCTTCCCTCCCTCCTCCCCATAACCCTCCTCCCCTTCTAGTACTGGTGATGTTCCCTAGTTGGATCATGAGACGTGGGGTCATGAGAAAACCACCCAGCTCAGAGAGCACCAAGGACCCCACAGTCCTTCCTCCTCCTCCTCCTCCTCCCTTCCAGCACTGATGATGTAACCTAGTTGGGTCATGAGACTTCTGCAAGAAAACCACCAAATTCAGAGACCACCCAGGACCCCACAATCATGATTCTTTCATACATATAGATTGAGAGATATACATATACATTCACCTGCCAACTCCCAGCAGCTCTAGGTAATGCACAAAACATAAAAAAATGTTTAAACATAAACCAACATTAAACTAAGATAACTAACCTAGATAGCAACAAAGAAGAAAAATCGGATGCTTTAAGTAATTTAAATCCTAGAGACGGCATCACCCATTTGGAGTGAATTCTCCCATTGAATTTGGAGTTTCCTCCTCCTCCTCTTCCTCCAGCTGATCTTTCTCGGGAGCTGACCTCTAAGAAATATTACAGTCGTGGTTTTCGCTTAACAACGATTTTCTTAGCCTCCATTCGACTTTTGCAACAACCCTGAAAAAAAGCGACCGATGACCCCTTTTTTTCACACTTAATGACCGTGGCAGCATCCCCGTGGTTAACGGGGAAGCCAGATTCACTTAACAACTGTGTTCTAACTCAACCACTGCCCTGATTCGCTTAGTGACCTAGAGCTCACTTAATGAAGTTGGGGGCACTCTTACGGTCATAAGTTGAGGACTGTATCATCATCCTCTTCTTTTAAAGTCCCCCATAATCCCTTGCGGACTGGAATCTTGGGCAACTGAATGGTGCTGAGTGTTTACTGGCCGGATGCCCTCCTTGTTGCCAGTACAGAGTTATTTTTGAGAGAAATATCTATATAACGGCTGCTAAATGTGCACCAGAAGGAGATTTGGATAGATTTGGAGATGTGGATTTAGATAGATGATTGATGGCAACACCTAGAGGAGAAACATGGCCACTGGGCCATCCTTGCAGAAGATCCATCCTTCAGCTGGTCAAAGAAATCTTTGGGGCAGAAAAGCAGGGTCCCCCAGGGCCTAAGTGCCCCCCTCAACTGATGTGCTCGTCTGTCTTCCAGGTCCTTCCGAGATTGGACCAGCCGCTTTGGTTGAGAACGGGGATCATGGCCTGGAGGGCAGCCGCCAAGGTAAGACGTTGGGTTGATGTTCTCCATTTCGCTCCAGAGCTGCTTCCTCATTTGCATGTTGCTGCCAACATGTGTGTGATGTGTTGTATGTGTGAAGGTGGACTTCCCCGGGAAGAAGTTTCCGTCTTTCCTCCTCCGGTCCCTTATCCGGCAGCCTCAATAATTTAGATTTTTTTTTTTGATGGTAAGAACTCATTGTTGATGTCCTTCAAGATTGGGGGCTCTTCGGAGGTCAGCATTGTCCATTTTGGACGTTGGGTGACGATGTGGTGAGGTTGAGTCCAGGATAGTTTTTCTCAAACTTGACAGATTTAAGGTGTATGGACTTCAATTCCCAGAATTCTCTAGCTAACAAAGAGTGGGACTACAAGTCCCAGAATTCCTCAGGATCTTCTGCTTTGAAGGAGAAGTCAGGAAGTCAAGGATTCTAAAATGGAGTTTCTCAAGGTTGGTAACTTTAGGATGTGTGGACTTCAATTCCCAGCATGCAGGCTGCTGCATTCTGGGAGATGAAGTCTACTCAGTGTTTAGGGAATTGGGAAAGTCCACTCACTGATTTAGGAACTCTGGGAGTTGTTCCACTCAGTGTTTAGGGAATTCTGGGAGTTGAAGTCCACTCAATATTTAGGGAATTCTAGGAGATGAAGTCCAGTCACTGATTTGGGAATTCTGGGAGTTGGTCCACTCAGTGTTTAGGGAATTCTGGGAGTTGAAGTCTACTCAGTGTTTAGGGAATTAAACCTCCATTTTCCTCCGTCTCGCAAAATGCAAAAGAGGAAAATAAATTAACAACAAAATCTATTTTCCCCCTCTTTTTTAAAATTATTCCCATCGTCAAATCCCCGAGTCCAAATTTTGACTCTTGTAAGTGATGGAGATAAAAAACAAACCACATGCCCATGACGGTTTGTTTAATGACCATTCAAAAAAAAGGAGATAAAACCCTTTTTTTCCTTAACGACCATCGCGGCATTCCCCCAATCAAAATTCAGACGTTTGGCAACTGACTCGCATTTATGATGGTTGCAGTGAGAAGCAGGAAGCCAGAACTGCTTAGTGACCATGCTGCTAACATCACCGCAGCAGCGATTCCACTTAACGACGGGGCCCAGAAAGATTGTACCATTTGGGCAAGCCTCCCTGAACAAACATTTCCCTTAGCGACGTAAATGTAGGGCTCCATTGTGGTTGTAAGTTGAGGACTGGCTGCATGCACAACTTCCAACTTCTTCTGAGGATAGAATGAACCCTTTCGACGCCGAGTTAAATTAAAAACCGGGATAAAACGTCCAATTTTAATTTTCTCTCCCCCTCCCTGCCAGAAAATCAACAAAAAGAAAAAAATCCTTGAAATTTTTTCCCTTCTGTTCTGTCAAACTTTTATTCTGATTTCTTTTTCATTGGATTTTGAGCTGTTTTTTATTTTCTCCGTCTCTGGCCAAAATCGATCATTTTGACTGACGGGGTTGAGACAGGGACAATTTCAAAAGGAGAAAACAAAAAAGAATTCTGTTTTTTTTCCTTCCTTTTTTTAAATTGTCCCCATCCTCAACTCTGTAAGCCGAAATGTCGTTTTTGGCAAGAAATAGAGAAAAAAATGAAAAAGTCATCTCATTCATCCCCAGTATAGGGTTTCCTGCCTAAGCAGGGGGCTGGACTAGATGACCTCCAAGTTCTCTTCCAACTCGGTTTTTCTGTAAAGGTCTCCTGATCAAGCCAAGGGTTGGCATAGACTAGATGACCTCCAAAGTCCCTTCCAACTCTATTTTTCTTTAAGGGCCTCCCGCTGAAGCAGGGGGCTGGATTAGATGACCTCCAGGTTCCCTTCCAACTTGGTTTTTCTGTAAGGGTCTCCTGCTCGAGCAGAGGGCTGGACTAGAAGACCTTCAAGGTCCCTTCCATCTCCGTTATTCTATCCTATTCTATTTTCAGTTGTCCCAAAGGTGCTTTTCATTTCAAGAGGCAACTGGCCTTTCTGGCTGGTTTTTTTTTTTTTCCCTTTCTTTTTTCCTTTGAAGAGGTTTTGCTTCTCCTCTGAGAAGCTTCTTCAGTTCTGACTGAAGGGTGGAGGATGGAAATGGCCTCTCAATGACGACTCTCAGAAAGAGGACTAACGAACCAGAGGACTGGAAGGAATAGAAATCCTTCCATCCTTCCGTTAGAACCGAAGAAAGCCTCTCTGGAGGAGAAGCGAAACCTCTTCAAAGGAAAAAAAACAACCACCAGAAAATTCCGGTTGCCTCTTGAAATAAAAAGGGATAAAGACGCAATATTTTTCAGAGACTTTCTGTGATCCTCCCAAGCGAAAGCCGGTTTCTAGCTGACCCATTTAGGGACGTCTTATTTAAAAATAGCGACAGCTTACGCTCTTCCTTTCCGTTTTGGGAAGGATTTTCTTCTTAGGGACTGATTTGATGCCGAGAATTATCAAACGCTGCTCTCTTTTATAAGACGACGAAGAATTTTTTTTTTTCTAACGTCATGGACTGTAAACTGGCTTTTCGCCTCCCCAAAAAACGCCTTATAGCAAGTCCTCGACTTATGATGGCGGTGGAACCCACAATTTCTGTCATTCAATGAGATGGTTGTTAAGTGAAGAGGATGATACACCTCAGTACTTGGAGTCCTCAACCTATGATGGCGATTGAGCCCTTGATTTCTGTTGCTCAACGAGATGGTTGTTAAATGAGAAGAAAGATACACTTCAGGACAGAGTGTCCTTGACGTATGACGGCAAAGGAGCCCACAATTTCTGTCGCTCAGTGAGACAGTTGTTCAGTGAGGAGGAAGATACACCTCAACACAGAGAGTTTTCAGGTTACAACCACAATTGAGCCCCACATTTATGTAGCTAACCGGAACCTTTGTTAAGCCAGCTTCGCCCCGTTTGACAAATTTTTTCGTCACAGTTGTGAAGTGAATCTTGGCTGTTATTCAGTTAGTGAGGTGGACGTTAAATGAATCGGGCTTCCCCACTGACATTGCAAAAGGGGGATCACTTTTGTGACCTTCCGGCAAAGGAAGGAAGCCAGATTCACTTAACGACCATGTGACTTTGTGGTCTGACCACAACAGAGGCTGTCATAAGTCCATGCTCTGAAGTCCCATTTTGTTCCAATTTAAGACCTTTTTGGCGTCCATCCTTAAATGAATCGCTGCAGTTGCTAACTCAAGTCCCCGGGTCGTTAAGTGAATCCGGCTTCCATCTTGGCTTGTCAGAGACACTGCGACTGTCATAAATCCGAGACCTTTTGAGGACATGACCACAGGGACACTGTCACAGTCACTAAGCGTGAAAAACGGTTGTGGGTCACTTTTTCCAGTGCTGTGGTACCTTCGAACGGACACTAATATGAGGTGTCATAAGTCGAGGACCCCACTATTTTGGGGTACAGAGAGTTTGATGTGCTAGGTTGGATTGTGTAGTGTGAGTTTCGGAATTCGGAATTAGAGAAATAGAAGAGTTGGAAGGGACCTTGCCGGTCATCTAGTCCATCCTGCTGCTCGAGCTGAAGACCCTTACAGAATCATAGAAAGACTGAGTCAGGAGGGACCTCGGAAGTCATCTAGTCCAGCCCCTCTGCTCAAGCAGGAGACCCTTGCAGAATTGCAGAGTTGGAAGGGACCTTGGAGGTCTTCAAGTCCAACACATAGTTTTGAGATGGGGGTTCTTAGCCAGCCACCTTCCTGAAGGACCAGTTGGGGAAAGCAAAGGTTTTGTGGAGTCTTCTACCATCTAAGGATGTGTTTGTAGATGTCTTTTTCTGGGCCAACCTTCTTCCAGCTGGTGGTCGCCAAAGACTATGGACTTCAAGCCTTACCAACTTGTTCTGACCGAGGCTTCCCAAGATCATGAAGCCGACTCCTCGTCCCGATGAAACCCCTTTTATTTAGGTTATAAAGGGAATTCCTCTCCAGCAAAGTCTCGGCCAACAGTCTCATGAGATTTCACAATAACAGGCCTTGGAGAGTTGCCAGGCCGATAGCTTCCAAATGCCACACTGTAGCAGCAATTACTTGGCAAGAAGTCAGGAACAGAGCTTCACCCTCCTGAATTAAACTCATTGTCTCCTGCAAACCCTGCTCCCTTTTCGTTCCTCTTTATTCCCTCTGGGAAGGACTATTCACCATCCCCCTGTGGCTTTACTCCCGAGTTGACCCTTGTTCCTTAACTGTTCCCCTCTCCTGGCAGCTCTGCGCATGCGCACATTGGAAACAGGCTCCAGCTGCTCTTCTTCCCCACTGATCTCCAAAGGCAGCTGATAACTATCAGACGGCCCTGACTCCATCTCTGCCTCTGACGCAGAGCCCTCGTCCGAGCCTCCCCCAGACTCCAGGACTGGCCTATGTTCCTCCCCCAACCTCCTCACTGTCCCAGTTTGCCACTGGCGGCCACAACACAACTGGGAAAAGAACCAGATTGTGGTTCTTCTAGCCAGCATTGTGAGATCCGGCCTGCCCTGAACTATTTATTTAGGATTTGGGATTCATGCCCTCCTGTTGTTGGATCTACTGGTCTGAATGGGTTGAGATAACGAGATCCTGTTTTGAGTAGGGGTCATCCTTGGTTCCTCACACAGCTTAGCGTTGTCTCCTCCAACGTTTTGAGGACTTTATCCTGGCCTTCAGCTTATGTTTGTCCGTGAACAATTTCTGAAGAGGAACCATTTTGTGAGTGGGAGTAAGAGAATGAAGGCCTAGCTAAGCCTAGGAAGTTTTTGTGTGTGGTGTCCGAGGGCATCGAGAGAGGAGAGATAAGTTTGGTGGATGTGGGACATGTTTGAGCAGATGATGGCCAAGGTGCCAAGAGTGGTAGAGAGGTAAAGGATGTGACTTGAAGAGGAGGTGCTTCTGAGAAGCAGAAGTGATCCAGTTGCAGAAGAACATCTGGAGAACTTGGTTTAGTGAAGAAATTGGTTGCCCTACTGTACCTCAGGTGACTGAAGAAAGATGGGGTGGACTTCCATCCTTTAAGAGGTCTTAGGTTCCTTATTCTTTGGCTCCTTTCCACCAAGACCAGACTTCCAATTCTACTGAGGTCATCACCCAAGTCATCATCACCACCTTCTTTTCACGGTCCCATAATCCCTTGCGGGGGTGGAGTCTGGGTAACTGGAGCTAACAGAATGTTTGAATGGCCAGATGCCCTTCCTATCGCCAGGGCGGAGCCTCCGGATTGTGAGGTGAGAGCTCCCCCTCTAGGCCACGGCACCACTCCGAGGTCATTCCCCCAAGTGATGAAGAGAAAGGGACACCTGACCCAACTAGGATCCATTCTCTAGTTTGTTGATCTCCCCAGATTCAAGGCAGCTGGTTCAAAGCAGAGCGACAACTTTGCCGTTGTGCATTTTTGTCCTTTTGTGTGTTAGAAAAATACAGATTGAGAGTTGCAACTAAGCTTAAGGAGATACTTGCCACCAAATTGGCGCGTAGGAAAATACTGTATTTCCCAGTGGTGCGATTCAACCTGTGTAACAACTGGTTCAGTGAGCCGAGTGCATGCACAGCATTTAGAAAAGACCATTTTTAGCTATAATACTTACCTTCTGTTGTATCCCCGGTGAGTTAAAACAGCGGTGGGGGCCAAACCATTACCGGAACAACTGGTTCGTTCGAACCGGTCTGAACCAGTAGAATCCCAGCCCTGAAATTCTCGTCTCATTCTTCCACAAGGTATGGAAGGGAGGGAAGGGCTTCAGCAAAGTCCAGCTCTGTCCTTCCATCTCCAACATCTCACCCCAGAACAAGAAGTCCCGTTTCTAAAAATGTGCAAGTGCGTCCTTACTTCCTTCGTAGGTCCTACTCGGGGTTGGGTGGGGTGTGGAGTTGAAGATGTGAGAAAGTTTGGGAATGGAGCTTGAGTTTCAGATGGAGAATATGCCCAGCTCAGTTCTTGGGAAGAAGGAAGTAGGGTGGCTCAAGTGGTTGGAACGCCGGGCACGAGATTAACAAGCCCCACGTCTGAGATCCGAGATCTGCCCTACGGCAGGGTTGAATATAGAATATAACTTTATTATGGTCTTAGACCAGCAAGAGACATCACTATTTACGATATATATGTAAAAAATACTGACACATCCTATGGCAGGGTTGAGTTCCCATCCTTAGCTGCAGCTCCTGCCGGGAAAAAGAAAAGAGCTGAAACGCCTCTAACGCAGGTGCAAAACAAAATAAAAAATGTAGGTTCTTTGGAAGGTACAAAACAGGGTCAGAGTTTGAAGGCCAGTCTTCACCTTTCAGGACAGTCTTGAGTATTGATAGTTGGAGGAAGGATCTTCTATCTTCTCATTTGCCTTCTGGGTCCCGGAGTTGTGATGTGTGCTTCGTGATTGTCTTTGTGTGTAATGTCGGGAGGTTGGCCTGGGCCATTGCAGCTGCTTTGGGGTTGTCTGGCAAGGACATCTTTCTTGGGGTGGACAAGAGGTTTACGTCTGCTTGCTTGGAAGTCACAAGGTCCTACAAAGAGTTTGAAGCTCCAACATCATAGATTCCTGGTTGGATCTAATAACACTTGTGACTTGGAAAATAGGCTATTGTATTTTCTACCCTAGACTAACTTTCAATGTCCGGATGAATTCAGTAACCACAATAATTAAAATCCAAGGAGAGCTTTGCTTCTGTCCCTCCCTCTCCCAATAGTCTTCAAAAATATTGGAAATGGGCTACAGAAATCCCAACATGTTGGAAATTGGGAATTGACTACCTGATTCCGAGCATATTGAGAATTGAGTACATGAGTGCTAATCCCGGCCAATTATTTGATGGAAATTGACTACACGGATACCAATCAGTTAGATGGGTGTTGACTAGACTAATCCCAGATGGTTCATTGGGAATTGACTAGACTAATCCCAGCCAATTTGTTGGAAATTGACTATACTAATGCCAGCCAATTTGTTGGGAATTGACTACATGAAAGCCAGCCAATTTGTTGGGAATTGATTAGACAAATCCCAACATATTAGAAATTGACTACGCTAATTCCAACCAATTCATTGGGAACCGACTTACACTAATCCCAGCCAATTCACTGGGAATTGACTAGACTAGTTACAGCTAATCATGTACTTGGGAGTTGACTAGACTAGTCAGCTTATTGGGAATTGACTAAACTAATCCCAGCCACTTCATTGGGCATTGACTACACGAATTGCCCCCAATTTGTTGGGAATCGACTAGACTAGTCCCACCTTCTGCACGTTCCCTGCAATTGATTTTCTGGCTGTTTTAGAGAAGCTCCTGCCTCTTTGCTTACTCTCTTTTGCTGGGCTGACGCTTGCTCGCCGATCATCCGTGCCGTTGCCTCCCACTTTCATGTTTACTAACAACTTAATGCTTTTATGTCCTCCCCCTGTCTCCTGTTGCCTCCCCCCCCCCTTTTTCCTTTCTTTCTCGCTTCCTTCCTATAGAAACCTAGACTCCCCCTCCTCCTCGGGGAGAGGGGACTGCTCTCCACGGGAGACCACACGTGCTTTTGCTTCCCATCGCTGCACTTAAAAAAGCCACCTGTCCTTTCTGCCTTTAAAGAGCTCTGCCTTTACCTGCCTGGATATTGTGGGGGCTGAAGAACGAAGAGGGTGGATCTGCAGTGGGCCGACTCCTCCTCCCTCAATTCTACTCCTCTTCTTCCTCCTCCTTTTCTTCTCCTCTTCCTCTTCCCTCCTTCCTCATTTCTCCTCCTCCCCTTCTCCTTCCTCATTTCTACTCTCCCTTCTCCTCCTTTTGCCTTCCTTTCCTCCATCTCTCTTATCTCCCTCCCTCCCTTCTCTGTCTCTGTCTCTTCTTTCCTCCCTCCTTCTCTTTCTCCTTCTTTCCTCCCTTTTCCTCCTCCCTCCCCTCCTCCCTTGCATTCTCTCCGTCCCTCCCTCTTCCTTCCCTGTCTGTCTCTGTCTCTTCTTTCTTCTTTCCTCCCTCCTTCTCTACCTCCTTCCCCTTTTCTCTTTCCTCCCTCCCTCCCTTCCTCACCTTCCTTCCTTCCTTCCTTCCTTCCTTCCTTCCTTCCTTCCTTCCTTCCTTCCTTCCTTCCTTCCTTCCTTCCCTGTCTCTCTGTCTTTGTCTGTTCTTTCCTCCCTTCTCTCTCCTTCCTCACTTTTTCTCCTTCCACCCTTCCTCTCATTCTCTCCTTCCCTCCCTTCTTTTCCTGCCTCTCTACCTCTGTCTCTTCTTATCTTCTTCCTTCTTTCCTCCCTCCTTCACTACTTCCTCCCTCCCTTTTTCTCCTCCCTCCCTCCTTTCCTTGCATTCCCTTCTTCCTTCCCTCCCTTCCATTCTTCCTTCCTCCCTTCCTTCTTTCCTCCCTCCCTCCCCTTCACGATGCTTGTCGAGACTCTTCCATCTAACCGACAATTCCGCCTGCCGGATATCCGAGCTGCACCTTTGCTTTTCTGCTTCCCCCTTTTTTCTGACCCCCTTTTTAATTTCCTCCACCCCCTTTCGGTTCTCACTCTTCCAAGACCATCCCTCTTTCCCTTCCTTTTCCCCCTTGTCTCTCTCCCCCCCCCCAACTCGCGGGGACTCAGTTGTTGGAATGGCCCTTGTCCAGCCCAGCCTCATTTCCTCTCCAGCTTTCTCACATTTGGGAGGTGGATTTTAGGGTCCCTCTTTTAAAGAATGAAAGAAGCCGGAGCAATCTCAGATTTCCCTAACTTCGATTTGGGAGAAGCAGGCCATCCAAGGATGGCTTCCCAGAAACAATCCTGTTTTTAGCCAACCCCTTCCTGGTCACCTTGGACCTAAATGTCCTCCCTGCGTCAAAGCCGAAAGCCTTTGTGCAATTTTAATGCGGCTTGAAAGCTCTTCCTCGTTCCGGGATGTCCATGCTCCCATTTTGTTGTTGTTGTTGCAAATTCTTCTTTATCGCTTGTCACAAACAAATCAAGCCGAGGTGCAACAGATCGGGTGGGCCGAGCAAGGAAGGGAAGTTGACAATCCAACCTGTCAGAATCGCTTCCCCAAATGACGAATCTGACAAGAGGAGACAACGATGGGAACTTTGACCCCCCGAGCTTTTTTAGCTTGTCATTTGTAATTTGGCTGGCTGTCTGCTCTCCGCCTGGAAATAGCCCGAACAACCATCTCTTTTTGAATCTTAAATTTGGAATTCTCAGCCTCTCCATCAAACGAGGTCGTTCTTTTTAAAAAGATATGATCTGATATATATATATATATATATATATATATATATATATATATATATATATATATATATATATATATATATATATATATATATATAAAAAACAGTTTTTGCTGATCTATTTTGTTGGCTCGAAAAGGGACAGTTCAAATCCCCATGTGTGGTTTGAGTCCCCTGACGAAGGTCGGAGCTCACTCAAATCCAGAATGGCTGAAGATGGGGAATGTGTCAGCATTTGCTGATTATGCTTGTGGGGTCAGTCAAATCTCTCCCCCACCCTCTCTCTCTCTCTCTCTCTCTCACACACACACACACACACACAGCCGTTAGGATGAATTATGCAGGGAAAGGACCAACGTTTCTGCAGAGATGCATTTTCCATTAAGGTTCGTATTTCTCCCGGAGACGGAGAGAACAGGCGAGAGAACAAACGTTGGGTGCTGCTATTAAAAGGAACGAGAGTCCATTTGCCTTAAGGCATCCATCTTGGGCGAAATGTGATTTAAATTTAGAGCAGATTTTGAGCAAAATGCAATCTTAAATTTAGACACCCCCAAAAAAAATCTAGTACCAGGGAGGCTGAATTGAGCTGCCAAAATTATCCTTCAGCTTTGAAGGGGTTGGAGAGCTGGTACTTCTCCATCATGGGCAGCCTGGAAGTTTTGGAAGTAGGACATCGGTGGACAACCAGATCCAGAAGCTTTTGAGTAGGATATTTGTGGACAACCATACCAGAAGCTTTTGAGATAGGATGTTGGTGGACTACTAGACCCAGAAGCTTTTGAGATAGGACGTTGGTGGACAACCAGATCCATTAGGTGTTGAGGTAGAATATTTGTGGATAACCAGGCCAGAAACTTTAGAGGTAGGACATTAAAGAGACTCAGAAACTTTTGAGGTAGGACTTTTGTGGAAAATCAGGATCAGAGGTTTTTGAGGTAGGACATTTGTAGACAATTAGACCTGGAAGCTTTTGAGGTAGAACATTGGTGGAGATGGCCAGGCCATCTGAAGAGGGGATCTCCCCTTTGGTATTCTCGTTCAGTTGATAAGACCATGGGATTGAATGCTCACTTCTCCTTGGTGGTCTTTATTTGAAGGATGATCATAGCCTTCTCTTCTTTCATTGGGTAGGGATGTGTAGATGGTATAGACCTTGAAGAGCCCAGCTTCCCTGCTGCATTCAGAAGCATCCTGAAGCTTGATTTCCACCTGAGCATTGAGCCTCTTCTTGGTATGGTCTCCTTCCTAGGTTCTCTGGACCTGCTGATGTAGAAGCTATCTAGGAGTTTCCCCAAGCTGGCCCAATATATCCCACCACAAAGCATCCTCCATCCCAACAAACATTGTTTTTTGAACGAAAAGAAAATTTCCCCTAGGTTAGGGGTGTTTATTCCTTGTTTATTCATTTAAGGAATGATTAATTTGTTAGACCTGAGGGTTGATATTTCATCAGTTCCTAGCGAGTTTCCCTTTGTCATGCCCTCCTCGGTTGTAGGAAGTCCTATTATTTCTTCTACCTCATCGTAAAAGAAGACGGGTTTTCCTAAATTATCAGACTATCTCTTGAGGTTCTACACACCAAGTTCATACAATAAAGCGGTCTTCTTCTTCAACCGGTGGAAGATGGATGGATTTCCAACTCCCAGAATTCTTGGCTGACAAGGGGAACCCTGGGCGTTGAAATCCATCCAAGGTTGAGGAGCGCAGCAATAGAAGGAATCTGATGGTGGACTTCTCATTGGTGACGCCATACCTCGGGAAAGGGTGACAATGAAGTTGTAGATGAGCTAATGGAGCTTTGGGGTTCCTGAGCACCCCCAAACACCACCACTGCCCAGAAGGAAGCCATGGAGATGGTCTTCGGAGGTGATTAGTATGTGCTGGAGAAACGTAGGATCAAGAGTTCAGCAGGGGGATTCTGGCTTCACATTCTGGATAGAGAGATGGTCTTTCCACTGTTGGTCAGTTGGCAGGCAACAGTTGAGGATTCTGGTGTCAAGTAACATACCTATAGTGTACCCAACTCAAAGGTTTTGAAGGATATTAGATTAGTGAAGGAACTTTGGCTTCCGAGGTGGACCGTTGACCAGCGAGAAGTTAGGAAGATGACATGGCTTTCAAAAAATACCGTTGGGCCCGCTAGGAATTGTAGATGGGATTTCATACCCAAAAAAGACTTGGTCAAGCATCAGGGACAATCGTACTGAGACCTTCTCATGAACTTCAGAATTGCTCCTCAAGAAGGTTTCCTTGAAGCAATTCTTCCTGGGTCTCTCCCTTTAGCTCTCTCCTCTCCTTGGAGCAGAAGACATCTTAATTGATCATCTCCACAAAATAATCTATGCCTCCAACACTTTGTGGTCTCCTTAAGCCAGCGAAGATCTCAGATATGGACTCTTGTCCCTATCTGGGCTTATTAAAACCAGGGGTGAGATTCCACCGGTGTAACAACAACCAGTTCGGCCAAACCGCTGTGTACCGGCTGGATCCCACCCCTGGTTCATCCCTCCCATCCAACAATCAGGAATTCCAGCATTCAGCCCTATCCAACTTGGGCCCCCTTGTGGGTAACTAGGAATCCTGGCTAATTGTCCCCAGAAACACAGTTTTTGAGACGATTGCATGAGACAAACCAACCCAACTTCTTCCTTTTCCATCTTCCCATCTCATTACCTCCTATTTCCTCCCCCCCCCCTTTTTTTTTTTAATTTTTCTTTTCAATTTAATGTTCGATTTTCCCTACTTTAATAGTTTTTGAATTTCTTCTCTTTTTAAATTTGGGAAAGGAAAAAAACACATTTGCCAAAATTGAGCATCTGTATATTATATTTCAAATAATTCGTTATAATTCTCGCCTTTCTGCAGGGGACAAAAAAAAAAAAGATTGGAAAATGTCTGTTTTTCTTGCCATTGCTTTTGAAGTTGTCTTTTTGCAAACTGCTTTGGGCTGTGGGTCGGAGCAGCCTTCTAAAATCATTGTGTCTGCATCCCAAAGGAAGGTTGTTTTTCAAATGTGGCCTTTTTTAAAGATGAATGGACTCCAATTCCCAGAATTCCCCAGCATGGGGGAATTGTGGGAGTTGAAGTCCGCCCATCTTAAAGGAGCTATGCTTGATTTATTCAACTGCTTTATTGCAATAATTCGTTGTAAAAAAACCAAAAACCTCTTTTAACAATTGCCTCTGTTTCACTCCTTCCGCTTTGTACGTCAGCCTTGTACACGACTAACTCTTGTCCGCCCCCACTTCCCCTCTTGCTAAATAAACCACTAATAAAAACCTCTCTGCTAACCTTGGGTGGAAAATTTTGATTCAACCGCAATGGAACCAAACATCGGCCAAGCTGAATAACCGGGGTTCTGTTGCAAATCGTTTGTTTCTGGTTTGATGCTTCTCTTTGGGAAGGAAATTTTCATGACTGGAAGATGGAGAAAGAAGATTGGAAATCTGGCTAAATTGACTTTTTTTCTTGAGTTGAGAATATATATATATACACACAGTAGTGTGTGTATGTGTGTGTGTGTGTGTGTATACACACACACACACACATACACAAACACACACATATACACACACTGCTCAAAAAAATAAAGGGAACACAAAAAGAAGACATACTAGATCTGAATGAATGAAATATTCTTATGAAATACTTTGTTCATTACACAGTTGAATGTGCTGACAACAAAATCACACAAAAATTATCAATAGAAATCAAATTTAGCAACTCATGGAGGTCTGGATTTGGAGTTACACTCAAAATTAAACTGGAAAAAAGCACTACAGGCTGATCCAACTTTGATGTAATGTCCTTAAAACATGTCAAAATGAGGCTCAGTAGCGTGTGTGGCCCTCACATGCTTGTATGACCTCCCTACAATGCCTGGGCATGCTCCTGATGAGGTGGCGGATGGTCTCCTGAGGGATCTCCTCCCACACCTGGACTAAAGCATCCTCCAACTCCTGGACAGTCTGTGGTGCAACGTGGCGTTAGTGGATGGAGCAAGACATTATGTCCCAGAAGTGCTCAATTGAATTCAGGTCTGGGGAACGGGCGGGCCAGTCCATAGCATCAATGCCTTCGTCTTGCAGGAACTGCTGACACACTCCAGCCACATGAGGCCTAGCATTGTCTTGCATTAGGAGGAACCCAGGGCCAACCGCACCAGCATATGGTCTCACAAGGGGTCTGAGGAACTCATCTCGGTACCTAATGGCAGTCAGGCTACCTCTGGCGAGCACATGGAGGGTTGTGTGGCTCCCTAAAGAAATGCCACCCCACACCATTACTGACCCACTGCCAGATCGGTCATGCTGGAGGATGTTGCAGGCAGAAGAATGTTGTCACGTCTGTCACATGTGCTCAGTGTGAACCTGCTTTCATCTGTGAAGAGCACAGGGCGCCAGTGGCGAATGTGCCAATCTTGGTGTTCTCTGGCAAATGCCAAACATCCTGCACGGTGTTGGGCTGTAAGCACAACCCCCACCTGTGGACGTTGGGCCCTCATGCCACCCTCATGGAGTCTGTTTCTGACCGTTTGAGCAGCCACATGCTCCTCCTGTCCCTCCTTGCACAAAGGCGGAGGTAGCGGTCCTGATGCTGGGTTGTTGCCCTCCTACAGCCTCCTCCACGTCTCCTGATGTACTGGCCTGTCTCCTGGTAGCACCTCCATGCTCTGGACACTACGCTGACAGACACAGCAAACCTTCTTGCCACAGCTCGCATTGATGTGCCATCCTGGATGAGCTGCACTACCTGAGCCACTTGGGTGGGTTGTAGACTCCGTCTCATGCTACCGCTAGAGTGAAAGCAACGCCAGCCACATTCAAAAGCCAGAAAGCATAGGAACTGAGAAGTGGTCTGTGGTCACCACCTGCAGAACCACTCCTTTCTTGGGGATGTCTTGCTAACTGCCTACACTTTCCACCTGTTGTCTATTCCATTTGCACAACAGCATGTGCAATTGCTTGACAATCAGTGTTGCTACCTAAGTGGGCAGTTTGATTTCACAGAAGTATGATTGACTTGGAGTTACATTGTGTTGTTTAAGTGTTCCCTTTATTTTTTTGAGCAGTGTACATACATACATATGTGAGGGGGAGGGGGAGAGAGAGAGAGAAATCTACCTCCCTACCTCCATCCATCCATCCATCCATCCATCCATCCATCTCTATCTATCTATCTATCTATCTATCTATCTATCTATCTATCTATCTATCTATCTATCTATCTATCTATCTATCTATCTATCTATCTGTCTATCTTTGCATCTATCTATCTATGCATCTATCTATCTATCTATCTATCTATCTATCTATCTATCTATCTATCTATCTATCTATCTATGCATCTATCTATCTATCTATCTATCTATCTATGCATCTATCTATGCATCTATCTATCTATCTATCTATCTATCTATCTATCTATCTATCTATCTATCTATCTATCTATCTATCTATCTATCTATCTATCTATCTATCTATCTATGCATCTATCTATCTATCTATCTATCTATCTATCTATCTATCTATCTATCTATCTATCTATCTATCTATCTATCTATCTATCCTAATCTAATCTAATCTAATCTAATCTATCATCTATCATCTACTGTCTATCATTCTCTCTCATCTGTCTGTCTGCCATCTTAGAATAGAATAGAATACTTTATTGGCCAAGTGTGATTGGACATAGAAGGAATTTGTCTTGGTGTAAATACTCTCAGTATACATAAAGAAAAGATACATTTGTTAAGAATCAAGAATCATAACATACAACACTTAATGATAGTCATAGGGTACAATCAACATCAAATCATACTGGGAAACAGAGGATACAAGCAAGAAAATTACAGTCACAAGTGGGAGGGGATGGGTGATAAGGAATGATGAGAAGATTATCAGTAATAGTGGTGTACACTTTGTAAAGAGTTGAACAGTGTTGAGAGAATTATTTGTTTAGCAGAGTGATGACTTTTGGGAAAAAACTGTCCTTGTGTCTAGTTGTTCTGGTGTGCAGTGCTCTATAGCGTCGTTTTGAGGGAAGGAGTTGAAACAGTTTATGTCCAGGATGCGAGGGGTCTGTAAATATTTTCACAGTCCTCTTTTTGACTCGTGCAGTATACAGGTCCTCAATGGAAGGCAGGTGGGTGGTAATTATTTTTTCTGCAGTCCTAATTATCCTCTGGAGTCTGTGTCTGTCCTGTTGGGTTGCAGAACCAAACCAGACAGTTATAGAGGTACAGATGATAGACTCAATAATTCCTCTGTAGAACTGGATCAGCAGCTCCTTGGGCACTTCTAACTATCTGTCTGTCTATCCATCCATCCCAAAATATATTTATGTTTATTGCTACTTGAAAATCGCTTATGGACTTTGTTCTCCTAGAAAATGTGGGTGGGGGGGGAATTAAAGTTATGATTGATGGCTTTGAGGATTAGACAGGATTAACTGATGCAAAGAAAATTCGAAGCGAGTTCTTGGAAGTTTTTTTCCCTTTCAGTTCTTTTTTTTTTAAGTACCTTTTTTTTTCTGCCACTATTTGTTCTCTCTGTGTGATTTTTTCTTTCCTCCCTCCATCTTTCCTTTCCTTTCCTTTCCTTTCCTTTCCTTTCCTTTCCTTTCCTTTCCTTTCCTTTCCTTTCCTTTCCTTTCCTTTCCTTTCCTTTCCTTTCCTTTCCTTTCCTTTCCTTTCCTTTCCTTTCCTTCCCTTCCCTTCCCTTCCCTTTTTCTCTTCCACTCTTCCACTTTGCCTTTTCTCTTTGATTTCTCTTTTCCTTTCCTTTTGTTTTCTTTTTTTTAACTTTCATTTCTGGCACTTTAAATGTTTTCTTTCTTACTGCTTCTCACTTTACAACAGTTTATCTACTTTGGAATTCTCACACATAAAAACGAAAAGATTCGGATTATTGAAATAAGCAGAAGGGCCTTTCACTCAGGCAGGTAATTAGACAAGAAATTGCTGTAAAGTAGGGCGGGATGAAACATTCTGAAGCCACTGTTTTTCAAACTCAGCGGCTTTAAGAGGGGAGGACTTCCACTCCCAGTATCTCCCAGCCGGCCTACTTTAAGATGTTTAGGCTTTAAGAAGGATACTGGCTGAGGAATTCTGGGAATTGAAGTCCACCCACCTTAAAAAGGTCAAAATGGAAACCAATGTTTTTAACAAACCATGATTGTCAGCTTGTTTCGGGCCTATGCAATCCAGAGACGCCCACGGCTTAATTGAGGGCTGCGATATCGATTTGGGATCAAAAGCCGGAAAGTCTATGGGGTGTCCATCAATGAAAGTCAACCCTGCTTGATGGACGGACCGATGGACTGTCAGTCAAAGGAGAGTCGAGAATATCAATCTGGTGACATTAAAAAAAAGAAAATATAATCCTTCCCTCTCAGGATTTGATTCTTCTTGCGAACTGTCAGTTGGATTGAAGGAAGGACTCTATGACCCATAATGCACCAAATCTTCTGCTAGGCTGTAGAGAAGACTTGTGGTGGGATCCGTAGTTATGCAGGCAAGTCCTCGGCTTACGATGGGTTGCCACAGCCCTCACAAAATAAGTGACTTAGGACTGTAATTCACACTTACAACTGTTCTAGCATCTCAGCAATGGTGGTATGTGGCAGGTTCACACTGGTTCGACCAAACTGGTTGTGCCCAGAGAACCAGTAGTAAAATATTTTGAATTCCACCCCTGATACCCACCTGATTAAAAAAAACTCTGGTGTTTTGGCCACTGACTGGCATTTATGATGATTGCAATTGTCCCCAGGTCACATGATCCCCTTTAGCAACCTCTTGATAAGCGACCAGCTGCGACTTAATGACGGTCGCTGCATCCCAGGGTCGCATGATCCCCTTTTGTGACATGACGAGCGAAGTCCATGGGAAAGCTGGATTCACTAATAACCATGTGAGTGACTTGGCAACGGCAGCGATTAACTTAGCAACTGAGGCCAGAAAGGTCGTAAAAAGGGATAAAATTCACTTCAGAACAGAAATGTCGGCCTCCGTTGTGGTTGTAAAGTGAGGACTACCTGTAGTGTGGCTTCATTTCTAACCAAAGTCCTCCACTTAACGACCGCAGTGGAGGCCAAAACGTCTGACACTCGTTAGTTGAATTTTGCCTCAGTTTACGACCTGTCTATGGTTGTTAAGGGAATCACTGCGGGAGATAGTCACATGGTCATTAAGTGAATCGGGATTCCTCCTTGTCAGAAGGTTACAAAAGGAGATCAGATGACCATG
The DNA here is from genome assembly GCA_023653725.1 of Bungarus multicinctus. Taxonomy (NCBI): domain Eukaryota; kingdom Metazoa; phylum Chordata; class Lepidosauria; order Squamata; family Elapidae; genus Bungarus; species Bungarus multicinctus. Next base: position 2,798,394 of record CM042840.1, read on the forward strand.
GTACACTGCAACCATCATAACTAGGAGTCTATTGCCGAGCATCTGAATTTTGATCACAGTACAACAGGGAGGCTGCGACGGTTGTAAGTGTGAAACACGCCCATAAGTCACTTTTTTTAGTGCCGTTGTCACTTTGAGCGGTGACTAAACGGAGTGTTGTAAGTCGAGGACCGCCATAAGTCTTCTCTGCAACCTCGTAGAAGGGAAACATGGGTAATAGAGTCCTTTATTTGAGGCAACTTTTCATACTTAACAACCGTGGCACCTCAGTCTCAACGATCATGCAATTCAAATCCCGGTGCTTGGCAACTGATTCATATTTATGACGGTCGTGAGCATCCCAAGGATCACGTGATCCCCTTTTGCAACCTTCTGATAAACAGGAAGCCAGATTCACTTAACAACAGGGGCAGCTAACTTAACGACTGCATTGATTCACTTAACAACTAGGAAAAACAGCAGTTAACAAACAGGAAAAAATTACAAAATTACATTGCTATATCCTTGCCTCCGCCTTTCGCCAAGGAGTCCTCGATTTTGTGACCTTTGAAGTTACGATACGGTACTGAACAAGTGAGTTGCGGCCATGTTTCACACTTAACGACGGTTGCAGCGTCCCTGTAATCAAGTATTCAAAATTCACGTGCTTGGCAACTGGTTCCTATTTATGACCGTCGCGGTGTCTTTCGTGATTCCTTTTTGAGACCTTCTGACCAGCAGTGCAGTCAGTGGGGAAGCCAGATTCACTTAACAACCATGTTAGTAACTGAATAACTGTGAAGATTCACTTAACGACCAGTTCACTTAATGATTGATTCATTGAACAACCAATTTACTTGACCACCAATTCACTTGACCACCAGTCTCCTGATCAAGCCAGGGGTTGGACTAGAAGACCTCCAAGGTCCCTTCCAATTCTGTTATTTATTTATTTATTATTCAAATTTCTATACCGCTCCCTCTCCCAAAAAGGGACTCGGGGCGGTGCACAGCCTACTAAAAACACACAGAATAAATACAATTTAAATACAATTTAAAACTAAATTAAATAAGCGAATCCGGCTGTATCCCATCCAACCACAATTTAGACATTTAAAATCAGGGATTGATTAAAAATTTAAAAATATAAAATTTAGCAATTAAAACCCAGACTAAATTTAAAACCCAGGACCGTTTACTGGGCCAGGCCGGCCTGCTTGAAAAATAGGGTCTTAACTGCGCGCCGGAAGGTCAGGATGTCCGTCATGGCCCGTATCTCCGGTGGGAGATCATTCCACAGGGAGGGGGCTCCCACAGAGAAAGCCCGCACCCTTGGGGCTGCCAGCCGACAGCGATCAGGCGGTGGCACCCCAAGCAGGGCAACTCTGTGAGAGTGTACACGTATTCTATTCTATTCACTTAATGACTGATTCACTTAACAACCGATTCACTTAATCAATTCACTGAATGACTGATTCATTTAAACCCATTCACTTCACTGCTTCACTTCATGACTGATTCATTTAACAACCTCTTTGGCTGACTTCAGACCTGCAGGGATTCCTTGAGCAACAGTGGCAGGAAAACTCGCCTCCCCACCCCCCGGTGCAAAAACGCCTGTTTCCCTACTGTCTCGTTTAGCGATGGAAAGGTTGGGCTCCCTTGTGGTCGTAAGTCGAGGAACTGTAGGAAGATCTGTATCATTAAGGGCAAGAGTTTCCTCCTGTCATTCAGATGGCACTGTCCTTCACCTTCCCTGGCATCCCTTCTTATGTAAGAAAAATCCTTCGCAATCAAGTTTCTGAACATGAAATAAAAGAGATATTTTTATCCTCCCCTGGGAGGGGGAAAATGCTTTGGACAGCTTTAGATGAAATATTAACATGAAGCGACAACAACACACCATTTTTTTTTGTCAACAACATGTCAAAGAGTCTGGCCGCTCTGTTAAGGAGGTAGAAAGATTGAAAATATTGATTTTTCAGAATTGAGGGTTTGGTTTTTTTTTTTTTAGCTGTAATGGTTGCTCGTCATCTGAGCTGGAACCATATTATTACAAGCAGTAAGTCATTCCAGGTAGATTATGTACCTAAGGTGGGACTAGAACTCCCAGTCTCCTGGTGATTAGCCCATAGTTGTCCAATGGGCTTTCATGCCTAAACTAGGACCAGAACTCACCAGCTCCTGGTGATTGGTCCAAAGTCATCCAAGGAGCTTTCGTGCCCAAGGGGGGACTAGAACTCCCTGTTGCCTGGTGATTGGATCAAAATCACCCAGGTGGCTTTCATGCCTAAGGTGGAACTAGAACTCTCTGTGTTCTGGTGATTGATCCAAAGTTACCTACCCGGTTTTCATACCTAAGGCAGGACTAGCACTCACTGACACCTGGTGATTGGCCCCAAGTCACCCAGCTTTCTTCCTTGCCTAAGAGGAGACTAGAACTCACCTTCTCATGATTGAGCCCAAGCTACCCTGTCAGCTTTCATGCCTAAGGCAGGACTAGAACTCCCCATCGTCTGGTTTCTAGCCAACACCCTTCTAAATGATGCAGATGACTTTCTTTGATGAGCCTGGTTTCATTTGTTTGGGCACTCTTGGGAGTTAAGGGGTTTGCCCAAACATGTGACGGATTCGCGGATCTGTTTCTCGCCTGGGATCTTGGGTGGTTTGTGCATTTTGAGCTTGTCGGTGCAAGTTGGGAAGAAAAGAAAACTAGGTCAGCAGTGTGTCTTTGGGTGTTTGTTTGTGTGTGTGTGTGTGAGAGAGAGAGAGAGAAAGGCCGAAAAATGAGAGAGACAGGTGGAAAGAGAAAAAGGGACAAAATAAGAGTATGAGAGAGAAAATGAGACAGAAAAAGAGAGTCAGAGAAAGGCAGAAAAACGAGAGATAGGTGGACAGAGAAAGGGGTACAATAAAGAGAGAGAGAGAAAGGCATAAAAATGGGAGGGAGGGAGAGAGAGAAAGACAGACAGAAACAAGTATGAGAGTGAAGGAAGGAGAAAGAGACAGAGAAAAAAAGAGAGGAGACCGACAAAGGTTGAGAGAAAGAGAGTGAAAGACAGAAAAGAGAGAGAGAGAAGGAAGAGAAAGAAACAGAGAAAAGAGAGAGAGAGCCCAAGCCGGAGGTAGAGAGAAAAAGAGAGAGAAAGAGACAGAAAAATGAGAGACAGGTAGAAAGAGAGAAGGAGACAGAAAAAAGAATGAGAAAGAGAGAAAAACGAGAGAGAGAGAGAGAGAGAGGCCCACAGAGAGAGATAATCTCACATCAGAAATAGGCTATTTTAAGCATTTTCCTCCTCGACGGATTCATGTCAGAGCAAAAAAAATAGCAGCTGGGAGATTACGGCCTCAAATACAGGCGGTCCTCGACTTATGACCATAATGGAGCCTGCCCAGTACGTTCGTAAGTTGTGATGGTCGTAAAGCAGGTCATCCTCATGACGGATCTCAATTTACAAGCTTCTTTGGGGGTGGGGCCCCGGGTGCGTTCTGAGCCAGGTGGTTTCCTTGCAGATGTTTCATGATCCAACTAGGGAACATCATCAGTAGTAGGAGGAGGAGGATTTTCTGTGATTCACTCAGTGACCATGGCCAAAAAGGCTCCAATTGAAGCGACCCACTCCACAACCGCCCTCGTTCAATGCCCCAAATCCGGCCATTAGTCTAGTCTGACTTATAGGCCCCTTGACTCCCCTCACATAGAATGAGCAGTGAGAGGCCATTCCTAGACAGCCTGGTTTTTGCAGGACCCCCCTCTGGAGCAATGAGAGGCCATTCCTAGACCGGCCTAGTTTTTGTGGGACTCCATCTGGAGCAATGAGAGGCCATTCCTAGATCGACCTGATTTTTGTGGGACCCCCTCTGGAACAAGGAGAGGCCATTCGTAGACAGGCCTGATTTTTTGTGGAACTACCTCTGGAGCAATGAGAGGCCATCCCTAGACCATCCTGATTTTGGCAGGACTCCTTTAGGACTTCGGAGCCATGTGAGGCCATCCCTAGATTAGCCTGATTTTTGTAGGACCCCTTCTGGAACAACAAGAGGCCATCCATAGACCGGCCTAGTTTTTAATGGAACTCTGGAGCAACGAGAGGCCATTCCTAGATTGCCCTGGTTTTTGTGGAGCTCCTCTGGAATGATGAGAGATCATCCCTAGAGCGGCCTGATTTTGGCAAGCGACCCTTCTAGACCTTTGAATCCACCCAAGACGATCCCAAGAAAACTTTAGTATTAGTATTGTGTTGTGTTGTTGTTATTGTTTTGTTGTTGTTGTTGTTATGGTTTCCCTTTCATGGTTCTGATGCTGCAGCCAGCTTTCTTCTGCTTTAAAAATAAAAATAAAAAATAATAATCAACCCACCCCTGGGGTTCTTTTGGAGCTAAAATTAACCTGATGGATGGATGGGTAATTCGCCTGACACCTTGCCTCCTCGCTCCCCCCCTCCCATTCTTGACCCACTTTTCGGCTAGGAGGAGATAAATCTCCCTGCAACTATTATTAGGGGGTTCCCCCCCCTTCTCATGGGTCTGTTCGGAAGCGGCAGATGGAAAAGCTGTTTCCAGAAGGATCCGGCTGTGATCGCCCTGATTGGGGGGTGGGTAGGGTGGCATCTCCTGCCCAGCAGGACCCTGGGAAGAAGGGGGGGGCTCCGAAATAAACTCTTCTGACGGGCTGCAGCATCCCGTTTAAACCCAGGCAGGGTGTTGTTGCAGTAGAAGAGAATATGTTGGGAGCTGGGGGTTTGAATTGGGGTGGGGGGGTGTCTGTTGGGGGTCTCTGAACTGGGGGAGGGGGTTTTCCGTGCAGACAACTTGTGACTCAGCTAGGGAATGTCATCAGTGCTAGAAAGGAGGAGGAGGAGGAAGGAAGGAAAGGAAAAGAAGGAAGGGAAGGAAGGAAGGAAGGAAGATTGAGGGTCTGTGCTGCTCTCTGAGATGGGTGGTTTTCTTGCAGATGTTTCATGACCCAACTAGAGAACGTCATCAGTGCTAGAAGGAAGGAGGAGGAGAGCTGTGGGATCCTTGGTGTTCTCTGAGCTAGGTGGTTTTTCGTGGAGACCTTTCATGACCCAACTAGGGAACGTCATCAGTGCTAGAGGGAGAAAGATGGAGGGTGGGGAGGAGGTAAGGATTGTTAGGGCAGTGATGGCTAACCTTTTCAGCACCGAGTGCCCCGCCCCCTCGTGCATGCGCCCTGCCCTGCCCTCCCCCACTCCCCTCCCCCACGCATATATGGCAGAGACCCAGAGGTTCGCCATCACAGTTTTAGGGTATAGTTTTCTCCTTGATGGTTTGTTTAGTCTTAATCCTTGCTTGTCTGATTTTCTCTTGGTGCTCTCTGAGCTGGGTGGTTTTCTTGCAGACGTTTCAATGACCCAGCCATTATGAGTGCTACAAAGGAGGAGGAGGAGGAGGAGGGGAAGGGGAGGGACAGACTGGGGGATCCTTGATGTTCTCTGAATTGGGGTGATTTCAAGACCCAACTAGGGAACATCATCAATGCTGGAAGGGAGTAGGATTCTACCTTCTAGCACTGATATTTTTCCCTAGTTGGGCCATGAGAGGTCTGCAAGAAAACCACCCAGGTCAAAGAATTCCCCTTGCAAATTTGCCACCATACTGCAATATTCATTCCATTGGAAAACGTTGCGTCCGCCTTACGATAGATAGTGTTCGATTTACAACCATTCTTTGAATGTCCCTTCGGAATCTGGGGACCAATCCCAAGGTTCGCTTTACACCCGCTGTGACCCGCTGAACGTTGTCATCAATACGCTTCACACCCTGCCGGAGAGTTCTCCAAATCTGGTGTGTGACTCGCTTAGCAAATCACCCAGGTGGTTTAAGGTCCCTGTTTGGTCGTACAGTGAGGATCTCGCTCACTGACAACCTCAGGAGGAATTTACTAAACCAAACATCTTCTGCAGAAAACAAATGTTTGTAGTTGATGTTTGATTTCCTCATTTGCAGACTTTTCAGGACAGATAGATGGAAGTAGATACAGGTGGGGGCAACAGAGATAGTTAGATGATATAGATGATAGATAAATAGCTAGATAGAGAGAGATGACAAAGATAGAGAAACAGGTAATAGATGACAGAGAGAGAGAGAGAGAGAGAGATGACAGATAGAGAGAGGATAGATAGATGATAGAGATAGATGACAGAGACAGATTAGATAGATGATAGATTGCAGATAGATAAATGATAGAAGTAGAGATAGATGACAGATAAATAGAGAGAAACTACTTGTGTTACAGACAGATAGCTAGATAGAGAGAAACAGAAAAACAAAGATAGAGAGAAAGATAAGAGAGAGAGAGATGTTTGCCCAAGGAAAACAAACTTGAATAGATACATAGAAAGACAGACGTAGAGAGAGTTTTGACAGATAGATATATAGATACATACATACCTAAAGATAGATAAATAGTTGTGTGAGAGAGATATAAACAGATTATACACATACATAGATATATATATAGAGAGAGAAGATGGAGGAGGAGTGGGAGGGAGAGAGAGAGAGACAGATAGACTTACAGACAGAAAAAAGAAAGAAAAGAAAAAGAAAGGAAGGAAGGGAGAAAGGAAGAAAGAAATAATGAATTGTGTTTCAACTACTGGTTCATTTTTCCTGCCCTAGTTTTTTAAAAAATCCATCATGCAAAACACAATACTGTCCAAAATATATTTGCATTATGTATGTATGTATGTATGTATGTACACAATGCAAATATTTTTGGGCGGTATTGCGTTTTGCATAGTGGATTTTGAAAAACAGAAGCAGGGAAAAACCCACCGGCATTGGCAACACAATTCTTTTTCTTCCCGTTTTTTTAAACAGGCGGAGTGGATCTCTTTAGTGTGTTGTTGTTGTTGGTTGTGATGTGTGGCTTGGCGCGGCATTGCGTTGCAGCACACACGCCGATCACCCGTCGCTGGATTTCAGGTGGCCCTTTTTAATCTTGCAAATCCAGCCAAGAAATATTCAGCATTAAATGGCAAAATCTCCCTTCAAAGAATCTACAACCTGGAACACCACACAAGACGGTGTCATTTTGCAAATGAAACACCGACTAAAAAGTTGTCATTCAGACACACACCCAGGTAGGACTGTGGGGTCCCGCAGGCTGTGTTGGGGTTTTGTTAGTTGCGAGCTTAGGTTTGCACGGGTGTGTCCGTGGTGTGATTGTGTCGTTCTCCGTTGTGATACCGAAAGGAAAGGGTTTCATTTTTTTTCAAGATCCTTCATTTGATCAGATGAGGTTTGAGGAACTGGAAATTGGAATCACCATGATCTAGAAGAGACGTCTTGTGACCCAACTAGGAAACGTCATCAGTGCAAGTGAGGAGGAGATCGGAGGAGGAAGGGGGAGAATGGGAGAAGGAAGAGAAGGAAGAAGAAGAGGAGGAAGACTGTGGGGACCTTGGTGCTCTCTGAGCTGGGTGGTTTTCTTGCAGACATCTCATGACCCAACTAGGGAATGTCATCAGTGCTAGAAGGGAGGAGAGGGAGAAGAGGAAGGGGGAGAATGGGAGAAGGAAGAGAAGGAGGAAGAAGAGAAGGAGGACTGTGGGGTCATGCGGCTCTCTGAACTGGGTGATTTTCTTGCAGATGTTTCATGACCCAACTAGGGAACATCATCAATCTAGTTGGAGGTATGGTTCTACCTTGTAGCACTGATGCTGTTACCTAGATAGGTCTTGAAACATCTGCAAGAAAACCACCCAGCTCAGAGAGCACCAAGGACTCCACAGCTCTCCTTTTCCTCCTTCTCCTCCTCCCCTCCCCCTCCCCCTTTTCTTCATCTTCCCATCTTTCTCCCTTCCAGTACTTATGACGTTCCCTAGTTGGGTCATGAGACGTCTGCAAGAAAACCACCCAGCTCAGAGAGCCCAAGGATCCCACAATCCTTCCTCTTCCTCCTCCTTTTTTCTCCTCTTCTTCCTTCTATTGTTTCTTCCTCCTCCTCCTTGTATACTCTCCTCCCTTCTACCACTGATAACGTTCCCTAGTTGGGCCACGAGACGTCTGCAAGAAAACCCAATCGCCTCAGAGACTCCTGGAGGACCTCACCAAGGTGGGATCTCCTCACCTTTCAAATCAGGTTCTTGAATTGCATGACTGAGGAGTGTCCTTTTCTCCATGGACTTCATACCTTCTACTTTGTTTTCCGATGTGCATTTTGGATATCGTTCCACGCGACCCCCAGTGATTAATAGGACCCGCCAAAGAAACTCCAACCGTTCTTTCTTCTCTGTTCTTCAGAGCTTGTCCTCGCTTTAGACCTGTCCAGAGGACGGATATTTTTAGAAGAAAAGAGAAACCCGAAATTCTTCGCATGTCCTCAATTGCCTTTCTCTTCCAATTTAATTCAGACGATCTCACGAACTTCTGGAGAAGAACTTGCTATAAGGAAACAAAAATCAATGCACCCGAGGATGGGAAGGCATGTTTCTTCTTCTTAGCTCCTCCATTTGCCTTGTCTTCCAACTTGGACAGGGGTGGGTGGGCTGCTAAGAGTTCGCACCGGTTTGAGCGAACTGGTTGCTAATTTTAAGGCCGTTTGACGTCTGGTTCAGGTCTCCTGCTTGAGCAGGGGTTTGGATTATATCAGTGGTCGCCAACCGGTGGGCCGTGAGAAAATTTTGGTGGGCCACAGAGAAATCTCACCCCCAGAGCACCTCCCCAAAGCAATTAATCCAGGCTGCGCAGAAACACAAGGCTGCTCAGGCCACATGGCCTGCAGGAACCCTCCCCGCCCCCTCACTCCTTACCCGGCCAACTTGTCTGTTAAGTTGCTATTTTTCCTTTTTCCGACCATCAGCTGTTCTGCTGTGCCGGGAGATTTAGATTAGCTAGGAAGCAGGAAATGGTTGGATTTCTTGCTTTCTACTAAGCACAGCCGAACCTCCCTTAGGACTGAAGGTTTGTTTGCAAGCAAATTCAGTGCAGACTCACGGCAAGCAAATTTGAGAGACTGAGCTAGCCGATGGCAGATATATAGATCACTGCATGATTCTGTGAGCAATTCAATCTGCCTGCTTTGCCTGATTTTGGGTAAAAGTTGCTATTTTTTTAAATAAAAAAATTCAATATTTACATGCATGGTATGTTGTGAGTTAATTTTGTGAATTTGCTTGCAAGCAAATTTTATGTGATAGACTGAGCTAGCCAATGGCAGATAGATTTCTGAATGAATCTGTGATTCTGTGAGCAACTCAATCTGCCTGCCTGCTTTGCCTGATTTGGGGTAAAAGTTGCTCTTTTTTTATAAAAAATTCAATATTTATATAAATATTTATAATATTTACATACAAGCCATGCCCACCCAGTCACATGACCATCAAGCCACACCCACAAATTAGGCCATGCCCACAGAACCATTTAGTGGTCCCTGGGGATCTAAAATTATGAGTTTGGTGGTCCCTGAGATCCAAAAGGTTGGCGACCCCTGGACTAGATGACCTCCAAGGTCTCTTCCAACTTGGTCATTCTATGATTCTGTAACAGTCTCCTGCTTGGGTAAGGGGTTGGATTGGATGACCTCCAAGGTCCCTTCCCACTGTCAGTCCATAGTTCTGTTAGGGTCTCCTGCTCCAGCAGGGGGTTGACTAGATGATATTCAAGGTCACTTCCCACTCAGTCATTCTATGATTCTGTAGGTCTCCTACTCGGATAAGGGGTTGGACTGGATGACCTCCAAGGTCCCTTCCAACTCTTGTCATTCCATGATTCCATGATTCCTCATATGCAGGGGGTTGGCTACTACCGGTTTGCACCGGTGTGGGCGAACCGCTTGTTGATTTTATGTCTGGTTGTCGAACCGGTGTATCACCACCCCAGCTGGCCCCGCCCACTCTGTTCTCCCGGGAGTCCCCACGCAAATCGTTTTGGATCCCAGGTAAGTACCGGGCCTGCACGGTGGCTCAGGGAGGGTGAAAAACAGGCCACCCGGAAAGTCCAGAAGACCAGAAATGGGCCTGTTTCCAGCCTCTGGAGTCAGGGGGAGGCTGTTTTCGCTTTCCCGGAGGCTCGAAGAAAGCCCCCCGGAGTCTGGGGAGGGCTAAAACACACCCTTCCCTGGCGTGGGGCTGACTAGGCCACGCCCACTATGACCACGCCCACCCAGCAACCGGGCAGAGAACTGGTTGCTAAATTTTTGGAAGCCCACCCCACCCCTGATAACTTGGATGACTTCATGAACTTCTGGAGAAGTTGCTGTAGGGCCAAAGAGCCACGAAGAATGGGAGTGGAGAAGGTGAAGTTTGAGGAGGAAGGAAGAGGCCGAAAAAGGAGAAGAGGACTTCTCAAGAAGGAAAGAAGGACCCCGAAACGTAGAAGTGTGTGTGAGTGTGTGTGTGAGTGAGTGAATGAATACTGAGCGGAGAAGTTCTTGAGATGCATTCTTGCTTAGAAAGATTCAAAGTTGTGGGTCAGATTGTCATTGTGGATTGTGACGGAAACTTTGTCACAGAGGAGACCCAACCTAGAACTAAGGAGAAGGAGACTGGACAAGCTATTTTGTCCAAAACGCTTTAAGGGCTCCTGCTTGAGCAAGGGCTGGACTAGATGACCTCCAAGGTCCCTTCCAAGCCTGCTATTCTGTGGTTCTATAAGCGTCTCCTGCTTGAGAAGCGGGTTGGACTAGATGACCTCCAAGGTCCCTTTCAACCTTGTCCTTCTGTAATGATGTCAAGGTCTGCTTGAGCTGCGGGTTGGACTAGTTGACCTCCAAGGTCCTTCCACTCTGTTATTTTGTAAGTGTCTCCTGCTTAAGCCACGGGTTATGCTAGATGACCTTCAAGGTCCCTTCCAACTATTTGTTATTTTGTAACTCTGTAAAAGTCTTCTGCTTGAACTGTGGGTTGGACTAGATGACCTCCAAGGTCCCTTCCAACTCTGTTATTTTGTAAATATCTCCTGCTTGAACAGCGGGTTGGACTAGATGATGTCCAAAGGTCCCTGCCAACTCTCTTTTATTCTGTTCTCGATGGTTGTTGTCAGGTTGCGGTTTATTGTTAACCTCGGTGTTTCGCTGGATGATACGTTACTTCTCAGTTGTTTTATCTGGTATCACTCACTGCTTATCGGTGTTTTAATTACAGGCAAGGAGATGGTTGATTGTTTCTTTTTCAATGTTGGATAAACGTCATTTATCGCACTGTGTCTGTGGATGGCTGATTTCTTCGAGGAATTAATTCCCCAACATTTTGAACTAAGTTTAGTCGAAGATGGTCACAGTTTCCCCGTTGAAACTATGGCTAAGCCTAACTTGAGCTCCAGAAATTAAAGATTTTTCCATCATGTCTTCTACAGTATCTGCTACTTGGTGTTCATGGATTTGTCCTCCACATCTTCTGCCTCTTTGTCTCACATAGTGACCGTTTCCAATCCTTGCCCTCTACATTGTGCAGTTTGTCCTCGACTTAACGACCACCATTAAACCCCATCCTCAAATGTGTCACTTAGCGAAACAGTTGTCCAATGAGTTTTATCCTATTCCTGCCGACCATCGTTAAGCGAATCATTGCAATTGCGATGTTCGTCGGTAGGTTCCCCCTGGCTTGTTGGAAGGGGATTGTGTGATCCTGGGACACTGCAAACGTCATAAATGTGAGCGCCTGAATTTTGATCACAGAAGCAAGATGATCGTGTGAAAAACGGTCCAAAGTCTGTTCTTTTCTTCAGTTCCATCGTGCCTTTGAAACAGTCATTAAATGAACTGTTGTAAGCCAAGAACTATGTATACATGATTTGTGTTTTTCTTCTGGGTTTTTAGGTTTAGAGGTCGTCCTCACCTTACAACGATTCATTTAGTGACCATTCAAAGTTATAATGCCACTGAAAAAAAGGGACTTGTGACTTTTTTTTCACACTTACGACCCGTGGTCATATGATCAGAATGGAGACTTTTAGCAACCGACTCATTTATGACGATGTCAGGATCCTAGGGTCACATTATCCTCTTTTGCGACGTTCTGACAAGGAAAGTCAAAGGGTGGGAGAAGACCAATTCCCTTAATGATTGTGGGACTCACTTAACAACTGCAGTGATGCACTTAACAACAATGGCAGGAAAGATCGTAAAATGGTCGTAAAATCTCCCTTAAGAAATTGTTCTCACTTAACAAAAAGAATTTGGGGCTCTCGTCGCTCATAGGTTGAGGACTGTCTGTATTTAAGGATTTTTGAAGAAATCCTTTTTTGAGTTTCAATAACCAAACCGCCATTTTTTCCTCTTTTTTTCCCTTTTCTAGAACCTTCCGCAAAAATCATGGAAGAACAAATGCCATACAAAGAATTCCTCGGTCACAAGGATGCGTGGAAAGTGGAAGATGGCAGCCGTGGCTTTGGGTCGCAGCTCGGATTGAAGCCGATGGACATGGCAGGTAAGAGGGACTTTAATTCCCCAAGAATGACTGCAGTTGTTAAACGAATCGTGTGGTTGTTAAGCGAATCACATGGCCCAAGCGAACAACACGGTCATTAAACCAACCCAGTTGCCTCCATAGACTTTGCATATCCGAAGCTGGCTGGTAACATGGCAAATGGTGGCCAGGGATGGTGCAAATTGCGTTGTTGGGTGACTCCTGCGGTCATTAAGCGAATCACACGGTCATTAAATGAATACAACTGCCTCCATTTAACTTTGCTTGTCAGAAGTCGGCTGGCAAGGTTGCAAATGGTGTCATTAGGTGACTTGTGCGGTCTTTAAGTGGATCATGTGGTCATTAAACGAATCCAGCTGCTTCATTGAGGTTGCTTTTTATAAGCCGACTGGGATCGTTGCAAATAGCATCATTAGGTGAATAAAGGGGCCGTGAAGTGAATCATTTGATCATTAAGTGAATCATGCGGTCGTTAAGCAAACCATGCAGTCGTTAAGCGAATACAACTTCCTCCATTGACTTTGCTTGTCAGAAGCCAGCTGGGAATATTGCAAATGACGTTGTTTTGTGAATCACTTGGTCAGTAAGTGAATTCAGCTGCCTGCATGACTTTGCGTGTGAGAATCCGGCTGGGAAGATTGCAAATTGCAAAAGATGATACATGCCTGTGACTGGTCATAAGTGTGAAGACTGGTCCTAAGTCTCTTTTTTCTCCGCAATGCCTTTGTCACTTCGGAAAACGACCTTAAGGGAGACTTCCTGTGAGGGTTGTCCGTTGGGACAGTTTTAAAACAATTTCAGGATCGGTCTTGTAGTGGTCGTTAAACGAACATGACGGTCGTACGTGTGAACCCAGGCTTGGAAAAAAACTGATGTGAGTGCTGTTTTTTTTTGGGGGGGGAGATGGGAGCATTGTAAAATGGAATCACGTGAGTGCACGACACTGCAAAATGGAATGGAGGTTGACTTCCCCCCCCAGGACCTAACAGCCTGTCCTTGACTTACGACCACTGAGCCAGGCAGCTCCTTATGCCTGATTTTACCATCTCTTTGGCCACTCCTGTGAAGCCAGCCCCTGCCACCATTAAGTGAATCATGCATCATTAAAATGAATCCGGATCCCCTCCACTCCTAGAATTTATTTGTCGGAAGCCGGATAAGATGGTCGTGAGAGGGGAATCATGTGACAGTTGCTAATTCGTGCCAATTGGGATTTGATCACGTGACCTGGCGACGTGATACGACGGTGGTAAGTGCGAGGACTGGCCCCAAAGTCTCTTTCCGAACCTTTGAAACGGTGATCCCAATGTTTGTATGTTGAGGACTCCCTGGATATTGGATGAGCCAAATTCGACTCTGTACAGGTCTCGAGTTACAATGCTTCATTTAGTGACCATTCCAAATTACCACGGCACTGGAGTGGGGAGAAAGAATGACTCGGGACCATTTTGGCACGCATATGACCATCCCCAGTGTTGCCTGATCCGAATCCTGTTGCTTGGCCACCTGACTCGTCTTTACGACAGTCGCAATCACAGGGAAGCCGGATTCGCTAAATGAACTGGGTTTCAAATTGAACGGGATTCGCTTAACGTCGGCGGTTCAGGAAGGTTTCAAAAAATGTTGCAAAAGGAACAATGGTCTCTCTTAAGGCAACAGAAATGTGGATCTCCCTTTTTGGCCATAAGTCGAGGACAGCCTGGAAATTTGTATTCTTCAGCCTAAAAACCAGGTTTATGTTTTTCTTTCTTTCTTCCTTGATCTTGCTGGTATTTGAGCCTTAAAATCCTGATTTTTAAACCCTTCTATCTTCCCGGTGTGGCCGGTGCATTAAACAGATGCTACTTAAAATGGAATATTTTTGACTAATGTCCTCGTTTCAAAATAGCTGCCCAGATCAAAAACAGGAAGGGAGAAATTATGAGGAGGAGAAACCTCTCTCTCTCACCCTCTCTCTCTCTCCCTCTCTCTCTCCCTTGCGCTCTCCCTCCCTCCCTCTCTCTCCCTCTCTTCATTTCTCCCTTTCCCCCTCCCTCCCTCTCCCTCTCTCTCCCTCTCCCTCTCTCTCTCTCTCCCTCGCTCTCTCTCCCACTCTCTCACTCTCCCTCTCTCTCCCTCTCCCTCTCTCCCTCCCTCTCTCCCTCACCCTCTTTCCCTCGCTCTCTCTCTCCCTCGCTCTCTATCCCACTCTCTCTCACTCTCACCCTCTCTCCCTCTCTCCCTCGCCCTCTCTCTTCCTCTCCCTCACCCTCTCTCTCTCTCCCTCTCCCTCTCTCTCTCTCCCTTGCCCTCTCCCTCTCCCTCTCCCTCTCTCCATCTCTCCCTCTCCCCCTCCCTCCCTCTCTCTCCCTCTCCCTCGCTCTCTCTCCCACTCTCTCTCACTCTCACCCTCTCCCTCTCTCCCTCGCCCTCTCTTCCTCTCCCTCTCTCCCTCTCCCTCTCTCTTTCCATCTCCCCCTCCCTCCCTCTCTCTCCCTCTCTCTCTCTCTCCCTCGCCCTCTCTCTCCCACTCTCTCTCTCTCACTCTCCCCCTCCGTCCCTCTCTCTCCCTCTCCCTCTCTCCCTCGCCCTCTCCCTCTCCCTCTCCCTCTCTCTCTCCCTCTCTCCATCTCTCCCTCTCCCCCTCCCTCCCTCTCCCCCTCTCCCTCTCTCTCACTCTCCCCCTCCGTCCCTCTCTCTCCCTCTCCCTCTCCCTCTCTCTCTCTCCCTCTCCCTCTCCCTCTCTCTCTCCCTCTCTCCATCTCTCCCTCTCCCCCTCCCTCCCTCTCACCCTCTCCCTCTCTCTCACTCTCACCCTCTCCCTCTCTCTCTCCCTCGCCCTCTCTCTTCCTTTCCTTCTCTCCCTCACCCTCTCTCTCTCCCTCTTTTTCTCTCCCTCTTCCTCTCTCTCCCTCTCCCCCTCCCTCTCTCTCCCTCCCCCTCTCTCCCTCTTTCTCTCTCTCTCTTTCTCTCCCACTCCGTCATCTCAAACTCCCAACGTTTCCTTTTGAGTCTCGCAAATGGACATTTCCTCCCAGTCTCACCAGATGCCAGTTTGCCGCCTCTGCCCGATTGCTGGGTGTGCATGGCCACGGTGGGCAGGGCCAGCCAGGCTGTGGATTTGGCTGTTCGCCAAACCGGTGCAAACCGTTAGGCCCCCCCCCCCGCGCCCCCCCCGGGGTTTGTAAAGTGAAGCCTCCAAGAACTTCAGAGTAGCTTCATAGTAGAAAAGACAACTCTTTTCTTTCTTCCTTTCTCCAAAGCAGGCTTCCTGGGGACCCCGGGGTCGAAAGAATTAAAATCAGAGGATGAAGATATCATTGTCCTCGCTGCCGACAGTTGTCCAATGTTGGGGAAACCGGAAGCCGGGATCCAGTTTCTTCCAGCTCCAAAGGACAAAAACCTGAGCCAACATCCAGAAGACCCGACAGCGATCCACCTTCCAACCCAAAAAGCAGAGGAAACCCAACCATCATATCCCTTTCACCCTCGAGAAAAAGACAGTCCATTTCCCGACTTCAAAACAGAAGATCTGGAGGGTTTTTCTACCCAACATGTAGAGAAGATAGATCAAAGCAAGCTGGCTCTCGCCCAGCAGATGCAAGAGGTGACAAGTCAGCTGTCTCCTGTTCAGAAGGCTGATAGAGGTCCAATTTCTCCTGTCCAGAAGGCTGATAAACCTCTACCATCTCCTGGTCAGAGAGCTGATGACCCTTCTCCATCTTCTGTCCAGAAGGCTGATGACCCTCTACCATCTCCTGGTCAGAAAGCTGATGATCCTCTGATTTCTCCCACCCAACCTTCCAAAAAAGTAGAAGAAACCAAGGTCTCTCTGAGTCCAGAAATGAAGTCCCCTCCTTTGCCCAGTCAACCTCTGGAGATTCTTCCTGGGCAGGAGCAGCTCGATGAGAAGAAGAATCAGCCTCTCGGCATTTCTGAACAGCTGAAAGAACCGAATTGGCCAACACCAACTGAAACTGAAGAGCATCTTCCAGATCTTGCAGGTAAGGAGAACGTTGAAAAAAGACAAAACAATCAAACCTTCATGGTGGTCTGTCATCTTGTCTTCCTCTCTTTTCTAAGTCTGAACCTCTTTCAGGGGCACTTGATAGATTTTGAGTTTGGGGGGGATTCGAGAACGTCAACGGGAAGGGCTTCCATGACCTATTTAGGAGACCAATCGGAAGAGGATTTAGAACATAAGAGTAATAATTCCTTGGCTTCCTGAGTTGTGTCCCAACCAGGGGAAGGCTTCAAAAACATTAGCAACCGGTTCTCTGTTGTGGTTTCTGGGTGGGTGTGGCCTGCACCACAGTGGGGTGGGTGTGGGTGTTTTCACCCTCCCCAGCCTCTGGAGTCTTTCCTCAAGTCTCCAGGAGGGCAAAAACAGCCTCCCCAGGCCCTGGAGGCTGAAAACGGGCCCATTTCCAGTATTCTGGAACCTCTGGGAGGCCCATTTTTGGCCCTCCCTGAGCCTCCTTACACTTATCCGGGATCCAAAACGGGCTGCGTGGAGACTCCTGAGAGGGGAGGAGAGGGATGCAGAGGGCCAGCCAGGGGTGGGATTTGTTGGTTAGCTGAACCGGCCATAAAATATATGATAAAATTAGCAACCAGTTCGAGCGAACTGGGGAAAACCCGTGCCAGACCACTGCTGGTCCCAAGGCCCTGCTGTTCAGCACAAGATCTTCTTCAGTTGGACTCTAGGAGAAATGTCAAAGACCACTGAACTGGACTTCCTTGATCTTCTCCAGTTGTGTTGGGATTGGACTAATGCTAAAGACGTTTTGAGGTCCTCCATAGAAATCCCCGGAAAGGTTTCTTTGAAGCCCAGGAAGTTCTGGAGATGGTTCTTCCAACACCTTTGGAAAACATCCCTTTAGAAATCTGCAGAAAGGCTTCATCAGGATTTTGGCAGTTTCCCCAATGAAATCGTGAGTCTCGAGCCAAACTTCTAAAACTTCCAAAGGATTTATGGGAGTTAACATGTCCGGCATTGCCTGGGTGTAGCGACTCTGAGGCACATCGTTCACTGTCACCGTTACCCCGGTCTTCCCCACACCCCTATTTTGGGTCACATGGAGACTCCTGATAGGATTGGGGCAAAGTGAACTCTTCGGGGGGGGCGCGGGAGATGTTCCTGAGAACCATTAGCCAACTTCCAGAAACCTGACACCTAAGATCAACCTTTCGTGGCAGGTCCGTTAACGAGGCTGGCCTGCTTTTGCGTGAAAGTGGACTTCCCGTGTGTTCTCCATCGTTCCCATTAAATATCTTTTCTGAACTCTGGGGTGCATTGGGAGATTTAGATGTTCGGATGATCATCTATGGCTGAGGAACAGGTTGGGTGGAAGTCCAGGAAAATGACTTCTTCTCAGAAGTTGAGACTTCTACCTTGCGGAAGAGTCATAGTATCTTAGGGCTGGAAGGGATTTTGGAGCAGGGGTGGGATTCTTCCGGTTTAGTCCGATTTGGATGAACTGATAATGACGTCAGTGATTTGGCCCTGCCCACCCACCCTGCCCTTAGTCACTCACCGCGCCCAAAACGAACAAATTTGTTACACTGGTTTAATCCCACCCCTGCCTCGGAGGTCCAACCGCTTGTCTGAGGTGGGAGGCCTTAGACCATCTTGGACAAATGGTTTTCCAGTCTACTCTTGAGTGTCAGTGTAATTTCTTCTCCTAGTTGTATCTCAGACATCTTACCTTGCCAGTATACAGATCTTCTGCAGTGGAAGCTTTTCAAGATATAGATCCTGGTCATAGAGACAACCTAGATCTGGAAAACGTTTTTAACAAATTGAAGTTGTGCAGCCCTTCCTCAAAACCTACCACCGCTGTGTGGCAATGTCCATCATCCCCGAGGTGGGAGGAGTCGTGGCTCAGCAGCCACCAAAAGCTAAAAAGTTGGGTTATCGAAGCTTAAGAACATCAATTTATTCTGCACTATCAGTTTATCTGTGTCCTCACCACTTTTTATAGATGTCAAGATTCCGGCAATTAAATCATGAGTCTCGGAGCCAAACTTCCAAAACTTCCAAAGGATTTATTGGGAGTTAACATGTCTGGCATTGCCTGGGTGTAGCCAACTCTGAGACACATCACTCATTGTCACCCTTGACCCTAATTTCCCCCCAGGTGTATCGTAATTCACATTCTCCAATGAGATGCATCCATAGCCCAGAGTCATCAATCATGCTGTCCAGTTAGATATTTGTGGCTCAGAAACTTCAGTCCCCTAGTTACTATCTCTGAAAAGCTATGTATGGAATGCGCTTTCGAATTCCAAGTGGCCACTCTGCTCTTTCAAACCCCTTTCCTCCCCCCCTCCCTTTCTGTTGGCAAGACCCTAGAAATATTTTAGGAGTTGACTGGTTCCTTGGAAGCCCAGAGGTTCTGGAGATGGTCCCTCCAGTGCCTTTGGAGAACATCTCTTTGGGCATGACCGACCCCAGTTTGGCCTGGAGACCAGGCTGTTTCGGGTCGTTGGAGAAAGTTCTCTGATTTTGTGGTTTTTTCCTTCAGGAGACTGGATGGGCTCTGTCCTTGAGGAGAAGCCTCACGTAGCATCTCCGAGGTTGTTTGCCGATGAGTCTACCTTGGCCCAACCCATGGAGCCATCTGCAGGAAAGCTGCCTCCAGAACAGGAAGGTGAGTCCTTAGGGAGCAACCGGAGCTGAGCCTTCTCTGAAGACCTTCTCTTTCTTCTTCATCCTACAGTTTTTCTCTCTGGGCTTCTGGGCTTCTTCTCCGGAAGGAAGATCTTACAACATCTCCTCCCTTCCTTCCTTTCTCCCCACACGGGTTAACGTTGCCCACCAAACTGGATGTTCTACCTCAGTGGCCCTGATATCTGTGTTGAGGGGTGGGCTTCAAAAGATTTAACAACCGGTTCTCTGCTCCGGTTGCTGGATGGGTTAGTCAGCCTTCTCTACCATGGCCGGTAGGGGGCGATTTCGCTCTTCCCCGGACCTCAGAGGCCGTCCTCCAGCTCCGGGAGGGCAAACACAGCCTCCCCGGATTCTGGAGGCCCTCTGGGGACCGAAAATGGGCCCGTTTCCAGCCTTCCGGTGCCTTCGGGAGACCTGTTTTCGCCCTCCCTCAGCCTCCGCCTGGGCCATGCACTCATCTGGCATCCAAAATGGGTCATGTGGAGACTCCTGGTAGGGTCGGGGCGAGGTGGATGGGCCCAGCCAGGGGTGGGATTTGCCAGTTCACTGAACCAGTCATTCAAAATGATAAAATTAGCTACAAGTTCGCTCAAACCGGGGAATATCGGTAGTAGCCGACACCTGCCTGTGTCCCACACAGTTCCAAATACCTTCTTTTGATCTACCTACCTATCTCTTATGGAGGGGGGGGGAGATGTTCCTGAGAACCATTAGCCTATTTCCAGAAACCTGACACTTAAGATCAACCTTTCGTGGCAGGTCCGTTAACGATGCTGGCCTGCACTTGCATGAAAGTGGACTTCCCGTGTGTTCTCCATCATTCCCATTAAATATCTTTTCTGAACTCTGGGGTGCATTGGGAGGTTTAGATGTTCGGATGATCATCTATGGCTGAGGAACAAGTTGGGTGGAAGTCCAGGAAAATGACTTCTTCTCGGAAGTTGAGACTTCCTCCTTGTGGGAAGAGTCATAGTATCTTAGGGCTGGAAGGGATTTTGGAGCAGGGGTGGGATTCTTCCGGTTTAGTCCGATTTGGATGAACTGATAATGACGTCAGTGATTTGGCCCTGCCCACCCACCCTGCCCTTAGTCACTCACCGTGCCCAAAACGAACAAATTTGTTACACTGGTTTAATCCCACCCCTGCCTCGGAGGTCCAACCGCTTGTCTGAGGTGGGAGGCCTTAGACCATCTTGGACAAATGGTTTTCCAGTCTACTCTTGAGTGTCAGTGTAATTTCTTCTCCTAGTTGTATCTCAGACATCTTACCTTGCCAGTATACAGATCTTCTGCAGTGGAAGCTTTTCAAGATATAGATCCTGGTCAAAGAGACAACCTAGATCTGGAAAACCTTTTTAGCAAATTGAAGATGTGCAGCCCTTCCTCAAAACCTACCACCACTGTGTGGCAATGTCCATCATCCCCGAGGTGGGAGGAGTCGTGGCTCAGCAGCCACCAAAATCTAAAAAGTTGGGTTATCGAAGCTTAAGAACATCAATTTATTCTGCTCGATCAGTTTATCTGCGTCCTCACCACTTTCTATAGATGTCAAGATTCCGGCAATTACCCCAATGAAATCATGAGTCTCGGAGCCAAACTTCCAAAACTTCCAAAGGATTTATTGGGAATTAACATGTCTGGCATTGCCTGGGTGTAGCCAACTCTGAGACACATCACTCATTGTCACCCTTGACCCTAATTTCCCCCCAGGTGTATCGTAATTCACATTCTCCAATGAGATGCATCCATAGCCCAGAGTCATCAATCATGCTGTCCAGTTAGATATTTGTGGCTCAGAAACTTCAGTCCCCTAGTTACTATCTCTGAAAAGCTATGTATGGAATGCGCTTTCGAATTCCAAGTGGCCACTCTGCTCTTTCAAACCCCTTTCCTCCCCCCCTCCCTTTCTGTTGGCAACTCTAAGAAGACCCTAGAAATATTTTAGGAGTTGACTGGTTCCTTGGAAGCCCAGACTTTCTGGAGATGGTCCCTCCAGCGCCTTGGGAGAACTTCTCTTTGGGCAGGACCGACCCCAGTTTGGCCTGGAGACTAGGCTGTTTCGGGTCGTTGGAGAAAGTTCTCTGATTTTGTGGTTTTTTCCTTCAGCAGACTGGATGGGCTCTGTCCTTGAGGAGAAGCCTCACGTAGCATCTCCAAGGTTGTTTGTCGATGAGTCTACCTTGGCCCAACCCATGGAGCCATCTGCAGGAAAGCTGCCTCCAGAACAGGAAGGTGAGTCCTTAGGGAGCAACCGGAGCTGAGCCTTCTCTGAAGACCTTCTCTTTCTTCTTCATCCTACAGTTTTTCTCTCTGGGCTTCTGGTCTTCTTCTCCGGAAGGAAGATCTTACAACATCTCCTCCCTTCCTTCCTTTCTCCCCACACGGATAAACGTTGCCCACTAAACTGGATGTTCTACCTCAGTGGCCCTGATATCTGTGTTCAGGGGTGGGCTTCAAAAGATTTAACAACCGGTTCTCTGCTCCGGTTGCTGGATGGGTTAGTCGGCCTCCAGTCGGCCTCTTGCACCAAGACTGAAGGGAGCGATTTTCCCCCGGACCTCAGAAACTGTCCTCCAGCTCCAGGAGGGCAAACACAGCCTCCCCGGATTCTGGAGGCCCTCTGGAGACCGAAAATGGGCCCGTTTCCAGCCTTCCGGTGCCTTCGGGAGACCTGTTTTCGCCCTCCCTCAGCCTCCGCCTGGGCCATGCACTTATCTGGTATCCAAAATGGGTCACATGGAGACTCCTGGTAGGGTCGGGGCGAGGTGGACGGGCCCAGCCAGGGGTGGGATTTGCCAGTTCGCTGAATTGGTCGTTCATAATGATAAAATTAGCTACCGGTTCGCTCAAACCAGGGAGAATCGGTAGTAGCCGACACCTGCCTGTGTCCCACACAGTTCCAAATACCTTCTTTTGATCTATCTCTCTTGTCGGGGGTGTTCCTGAGAACCATTAGCCTACTTCCAGAAACCTGACACTTAAGATCAACCTTTCGTGGCAGGTCCGTTAACGATGCTGGCCTGCACTTGTGTGAAAGCGGATTTCCCGTGTGTTCTCCATCGTTCCCATTAAATATCGCTTCTGAACTCTGGGGTGCATCGGGAGATTTAGATGTTCGGCTGATCATCTATGACTGAGGAACAGGTTGGGTGGGAGTCCAGGAAATTGACTTCTTCTCGGAAGTTGAGACTTCTTCCTTGCGGAAGAGTCATAGTATCTTAGAGCTGAAAGGGATTTTGGAGCAGGGGTGGGATTCTTCCGGTTTAGTCCGGTTTGGATGAACCGATAATTAAGCCAGTGATTTGGCCCTGCCCACCCACCCTGCCCTTAGTCGCTCACTGCGCCCTCACCAAACTGATTTGTTACACTGGTTTAATCCCACCCCTGCCTTGGAGGTCCAACCGCTTGTCTGAGGTGGGAGGCCTTAGACCATCTTGGACAAATGGTTTTCCAGTCTACTCTTGAGTGTCAGTGTAATTTCTTCTCCTAGTTGTATCTCAGACATCTTACCTTGCCAGTATACAGATCTTCTGCAGTGGAAGCTTTTCAAGATTTAGATCCTGGTCAAAGAGACAACCTAAATCTTGAAAATCTTTTTAGCAAAGTGAAGATGTGCAGCCCTTCTTCAAAACCTACCACCACAGGGTCGCAATCTTCATCATATCCGAGGTGACAGGAGGCGTGGCTCAGCAGCTACCAAAAGCTAAAAAGCTGGGTTATCAAAGCTTAGGAACATCAATTTATTCTACACTATCAGTTTATCTGTGTCCTCACCACTTTTTATAGATGTCAAGATTCCGGCAATTAAATCATGAATCTTGGAGCCAAACTTCCAAAACTTCCAAAGGATTTATTGGGAGTTAACATGTCTGGCATTGCCTGGGTATAGCCGACTCTGAGACACCTAATTCATTGTCACCCTTGATCCTAATTTTCCCCCAGATGTATCGTAATTCACATTCTCCTATGAGATCCATCCATAGCCCAGAGTCATCAATCATGCTGTCCAGTTAGATATTTGTGGCTCAAAAACCTCAGTCCCCTAGTTACTATCTCTGAAAAGCTACGTATGGAATGCGCTTTCGAATTCCAAGTGGCCACACTGCTCTTTCAAACCCCTTTCCTCCCCCCTCCCTTTCTGTTGGCAACTGTAAGAAGACCCTAGAAATATTTTAGGAGTTGACTGGTTCCTTGGAAGCCCAGAGGTTCTGGAGATGGTCCCTCCAGTGCCTTTGGAGAACATCTCTTTGGGCAGGACCGACCCCAGTTTGGCCTGGAGACCAGGCTGTTTCGGGTCGTTGGAGAAAGTTCTCTGATTTTGTGGTTTTTTCCTTCAGGAGAGTGGATGGGCTCTGTCCTTGAGGAGAAGCCTCACGTAGCATCTCCGAGGTTGTTTGCCGATGAGTCTACTTTGGCCCAACCCATGGAGCCATCTGCAGGAAAGCTGCCTCCAGAACAGGAAGGTGAGTCCTTAGGGAGCAACCGGAGCTGAGCCTTCTCTGAAGACCTTCTCTTTCTTCTTCATCCTACAGTTTTTCTCTCTGGGCTTCTGGTCTTCTTCTCCGGAAGGAAGATCTTACAACATCTCCTCCCTTCCTTCCTTTCTCCTCACACGGGTAAACGTTGCCCACTAAACTGGATGTTCTACCTCAGTGGCCCTGATATCTGTGTTCAGGGGTGGGCTTCAAAAGATTTAACAACCGGTTTTCTGCTCCGGTTGCTGGATGGGTTAGTCAGCCTTCTGTACCATGGCCGGTGGGGGGCGATTTCGCTCTCCCCCGGACCTCAGAGGCCGTCCTCCAGCTCCGGGAGGGCAAACACAGCCTCGAGGCTCTCCGGAGACCGAAAATGGGCCCGTTTCCAGCCTTCCGGTGCCTTCGGGAGAACTGTTTTTCGCCCTCCCTCAGCCTCTGCCTGGGCCATGCACTTATCTGGCATCCAAAATGGGTCACGTGGAGACTCCTGGTAGGGTCGGGGCGAGGTGGACGGGCCCAGCCAGGGGTGGGATTTGCCAATTCACTGAACCGGTCATTCAAAATGATAAAATTAACTACCAGTTCACTCAAACCGGGGAATATCGGTAGTAGCCGACACCTGTCTGTGTCCCACACAGTTCCAAATACCTTCTTTTGATCTACCTACCTATGTCTTGTTGGGGGGGGGGAGATTCCTGAGAACCATTAGCCAACTTCCAGAAACCTGACACTTAAGATCAACCTTTCGTGGCAGGTCCGTTAACGATGCTGGCCTGCTTTTGCGTGAAAGTGGACTTCCCGTGTGTTCTCCATCGTTCCCATTAAATATCTTTTCTGAACTCTGGGGTGCATTGGGAGGTTTAGATGTTCGGATGATCATCTATGGCTGAGGAACAGGTTGGGTGGAAGTCCAGGAAAATGACTTCTTCTCTGAAGTTGAGACTTCTTCCTTGCGGAAGAGTCATAGTATCGTAGAGCTGGAAGGGATTTTGGAGCAGGGATGGGATTCTTCCGGTTTAGTCCGATTTGGATGAACTGATAATGACGTCAGTGATTTGGCCCTGCCCACCCACCCTGCCCTTAGTCACTCACCGCGCCCAAAACGAACAAATTTGTTACACTGGTTTAATCCCACCCCTGCCTCGGAGGTCCAACCGCTTGTCTGAGGTGGGAGGCCTTAGACCATCTTGGACAAATGGTTTTCCAGTCTACTCTTGAGTGTCAGTGTAATTTCTTCTCCTAGTTGTATCTCAGACATCTTACCTTGCCAGTATACAGATCTTCTGCAGTGGAAGCTTTTCAAGATATAGATCCTGGTCAAAGAGACAACCTAGATCTGGAAAACCTTTTTAGCAAATTGAAGATGTGTAGCCCTTCCTCAAAACCTACCACCACTGTGTGGCAATGTCCATCATCCCCGAGGTGGGAGGAGTCGTGGCTCAGCAGCCACCAAAAGCTAAAAAGTTGGGTTATCGAAGCTTAAGAACATCAATTTATTCTGCTCGATCAGTTTATCTGCGTCCTCACCACTTTCTATAGATGTCAAGATTCCGGCAATTACCCCAATGAAATCATGAGTCTCGGAGCCAAACTTCCAAAACTTCCAAAGGATTTATTGGGAATTAACATGTCTGGCATTGCCTGGGTGTAGCCAACTCTGAGACACATCACTCATTGTCACCCTTGACCCTAATTCCCCCCCAGGTGTATCGTAATTCACATTCTCCAATGAGATGCATCCATAGCCCAGAGTCATCAATCATGCTGTCCAGTTAGATATTTGTGGCTCAGAAACTTCAGTCCCCTAGTTACTATCTCTGAAAAGCTATGTATGGAATGCGCTTTCGAATTCCAAGTGGCCACACTGCTCTTTCAAACCCCTTTCCTCCCCCCCTCCCTTTCTGTTGGCAACTCTAAGAAGACCCTAGAAATATTTTAGGAGTTGACTGGTTCCTTGGAAGCCCAGACTTTCTGGAGATGGTCCCTCCAGCGCCTTGGGAGAACTTCTCTTTGGGCAGGACCGACCAAAGTTTGGCCTGGAGACTAGGCTGTTTCGGGTCGTTGGAGAAAGTTCTCTGATTTTGTGGTTTTTTCCTTCAGCAGACTGGATGGGCTCTGTCCTTGAGGAGAAGCCTCACGTAGCATCTCCAAGGTTGTTTGCCGATGAGTCTACCTTGGCCCAACCCATGGAGCCATCTGCAGGAAAGCTGCCTCCAGAACAGGAAGGTGAGTCCTTAGGGAGCAACCGGAGCTGAGCCTTCTCTGAAGACCTTCTCTTTCTTCTTCATCCTACAGTTTTTCTCTCTGGGCTTCTGGTCTTCTTCTCCGGAAGGAAGATCTTACAACATCTCCTCCCTTCCTTCCTTTCTCCCCACACGGATAAACGTTGCCCACTAAACTGGATGTTCTACCTCAGTGGCCCTGATATCTGTGTTCAGGGGTGGGCTTCAAAAGATTTAACAACCGGTTCTCTGCTCCGGTTGCTGGATGGGTTAGTCGGCCTCCAGTCGGCCTCTTGCACCAAGACTGAAGGGAGCGATTTTCCCCCGGACCTCAGAAACTGTCCTCCAGCTCCAGGAGGGCAAACACAGCCTCCCCGGATTCTGGAGGCCCTCTGGAGACCGAAAATGGGCCCGTTTCCAGCCTTCCGGTGCCTTCGGGAGACCTGTTTTCGCCCTCCCTCAGCCTCCGCCTGGGCCATGCACTTATCTGGTATCCAAAATGGGTCACATGGAGACTCCTGGTAGGGTCGGGGCGAGGTGGACGGGCCCAGCCAGGGGTGGGATTTGCCAGTTCGCTGAATTGGTCGTTCATAATGATAAAATTAGCTACCGGTTCGCTCAAACCAGGGAGAATCGGTAGTAGCCGACACCTGCCTGTGTCCCACACAGTTCCAAATACCTTCTTTTGATCTATCTCTCTTGTCGGGGGTGTTCCTGAGAACCATTAGCCTACTTCCAGAAACCTGACACTTAAGATCAACCTTTCGTGGCAGGTCCGTTAACGATGCTGGCCTGCACTTGTGTGAAAGCGGATTTCCCGTGTGTTCTCCATCGTTCCCATTAAATATCGCTTCTGAACTCTGGGGTGCATCGGGAGATTTAGATGTTCGGCTGATCATCTATGACTGAGGAACAGGTTGGGTGGGAGTCCAGGAAATTGACTTCTTCTCGGAAGTTGAGACTTCTTCCTTGCGGAAGAGTCATAGTATCTTAGAGCTGAAAGGGATTTTGGAGCAGGGGTGGGATTCTTCCGGTTTAGTCCGGTTTGGATGAACCGATAATTAAGCCAGTGATTTGGCCCTGCCCACCCACCCTGCCCTTAGTCGCTCACTGCGCCCTCACCAAACTGATTTGTTACACTGGTTTAATCCCACCCCTGCCTTGGAGGTCCAACCGCTTGTCTGAGGTGGGAGGCCTTAGACCATCTTGGACAAATGGTTTTCCAGTCTACTCTTGAGTGTCAGTGTAATTTCTTCTCCTAGTTGTATCTCAGACATCTTACCTTGCCAGTATACAGATCTTCTGCAGTGGAAGCTTTTCAAGATTTAGATCCTGGTCAAAGAGACAACCTAAATCTTGAAAATCTTTTTAGCAAAGTGAAGATGTGCAGCCCTTCTTCAAAACCTACCACCACAGGGTCGCAATCTTCATCATATCCGAGGTGACAGGAGGCGTGGCTCAGCAGCTACCAAAAGCTAAAAAGCTGGGTTATCAAAGCTTAGGAACATCAATTTATTCTACACTATCAGTTTATCTGTGTCCTCACCACTTTTTATAGATGTCAAGATTCCGGCAATTAAATCATGAATCTTGGAGCCAAACTTCCAAAACTTCCAAAGGATTTATTGGGAGTTAACATGTCTGGCATTGCCTGGGTATAGCCGACTCTGAGACACCTAATTCATTGTCACCCTTGATCCTAATTTTCCCCCAGATGTATCGTAATTCACATTCTCCTATGAGATCCATCCATAGCCCAGAGTCATCAATCATGCTGTCCAGTTAGATATTTGTGGCTCAAAAACCTCAGTCCCCTAGTTACTATCTCTGAAAAGCTACGTATGGAATGCGCTTTCGAATTCCAAGTGGCCACACTGCTCTTTCAAACCCCTTTCCTCCCCCCTCCCTTTCTGTTGGCAACTGTAAGAAGACCCTAGAAATATTTTAGGAGTTGACTGGTTCCTTGGAAGCCCAGAGGTTCTGGAGATGGTCCCTCCAGTGCCTTTGGAGAACATCTCTTTGGGCAGGACCGACCCCAGTTTGGCCTGGAGACCAGGCTGTTTCGGGTCGTTGGAGAAAGTTCTCTGATTTTGTGGTTTTTTTCCTTCAGGAGAGTGGATGGGCTCTGTCCTTGAGGAGAAGCCTCACGTAGCATCTCCGAGGTTGTTTGCCGATGAGTCTACTTTGGCCCAACCCATGGAGCCATCTGCAGGAAAGCTGCCTCCAGAACAGGAAGGTGAGTCCTTAGGGAGCAACCGGAGCTGAGCCTTCTCTGAAGACCTTCTCTTTCTTCTTCATCCTACAGTTTTTCTCTCTGGGCTTCTGGTCTTCTTCTCCGGAAGGAAGATCTTACAACATCTCCTCCCTTCCTTCCTTTCTCCTCACACGGGTAAACGTTGCCCACTAAACTGGATGTTCTACCTCAGTGGCCCTGATATCTGTGTTCAGGGGTGGGCTTCAAAAGATTTAACAACCGGTTCTCTGCTCCGGTTGCTGGATGGGTTAGTCAGCCTTCTGTACCATGGCCGGTGGGGGGCGATTTCGCTCTCCCCCGGACCTCAGAGGCCGTCCTCCAGCTCCGGGAGGGCAAACACAGCCTCGAGGCTCTCCGGAGACCGAAAATGGGCCCGTTTCCAGCCTTCCGGTGCCTTCGGGAGAACTGTTTTTCGCCCTCCCTCAGCCTCTGCCTGGGCCATGCACTTATCTGGCATCCAAAATGGGTCACGTGGAGACTCCTGGTAGGGTCGGGGCGAGGTGGACGGGCCCAGCCAGGGGTGGGATTTGCCAATTCACTGAACCGGTCATTCAAAATGATAAAATTAACTACCAGTTCACTCAAACCGGGGAATATCGGTAGTAGCCGACACCTGTCTGTGTCCCACACAGTTCCAAATACCTTCTTTTGATCTACCTACCTATGTCTTGTTGGGGGGGGGGAGATTCCTGAGAACCATTAGCCAACTTCCAGAAACCTGACACTTAAGATCAACCTTTCGTGGCAGGTCCGTTAACGATGCTGGCCTGCTTTTGCGTGAAAGTGGACTTCCCGTGTGTTCTCCATCGTTCCCATTAAATATCTTTTCTGAACTCTGGGGTGCATTGGGAGGTTTAGATGTTCGGATGATCATCTATGGCTGAGGAACAGGTTGGGTGGAAGTCCAGGAAAATGACTTCTTCTCTGAAGTTGAGACTTCTTCCTTGCGGAAGAGTCATAGTATCGTAGAGCTGGAAGGGATTTTGGAGCAGGGATGGGATTCTTCCGGTTTAGTCCGATTTGGATGAACTGATAATGACGTCAGTGATTTGGCCCTGCCCACCCACCCTGCCCTTAGTCACTCACCGCGCCCAAAACGAACAAATTTGTTACACTGGTTTAATCCCACCCCTGCCTCGGAGGTCCAACCGCTTGTCTGAGGTGGGAGGCCTTAGACCATCTTGGACAAATGGTTTTCCAGTCTACTCTTGAGTGTCAGTGTAATTTCTTCTCCTAGTTGTATCTCAGACATCTTACCTTGCCAGTATACAGATCTTCTGCAGTGGAAGCTTTTCAAGATATAGATCCTGGTCAAAGAGACAACCTAGATCTGGAAAACCTTTTTAGCAAATTGAAGATGTGTAGCCCTTCCTCAAAACCTACCACCACTGTGTGGCAATGTCCATCATCCCCGAGGTGGGAGGAGTCGTGGCTCAACAGCCACCAAAAGCTAAAAAGTTGGGTTATCGAAGCTTAAGAACATCAATTTATTCTGCTCGATCAGTTTATCTGCGTCCTCACCACTTTCTATAGATGTCAAGATTCCGGCAATTACCCCAATGAAATCATGAGTCTCGGAGCCAAACTTCCAAAACTTCCAAAGGATTTATTGGGAATTAACATGTCTGGCATTGCCTGGGTGTAGCCAACTCTGAGACACATCACTCATTGTCACCCTTGACCCTAATTTCCCCCCAGGTGTATCGTAATTCACATTCTCCAATGAGATGCATCCATAGCCCAGAGTCATCAATCATGCTGTCCAGTTAGATATTTGTGGCTCAGAAACTTCAGTCCCCTAGTTACTATCTCTGAAAAGCTATGTATGGAATGCGCTTTCGAATTTCAAGTGGCCACACTGCTCTTTCAAACCCCTTTCCTCCCCCCCTCCCTTTCTGTTGGCAACTCTAAGAAGACCCTAGAAATATTTTAGGAGTTGACTGGTTCCTTGGAAGCCCAGACTTTCTGGAGATGGTCCCTCCAGCGCCTTGGGAGAACTTCTCTTTGGGCAGGACCGACCAAAGTTTGGCCTGGAGACTAGGCTGTTTCGGGTCGTTGGAGAAAGTTCTCTGATTTTGTGGTTTTTTCCTTCAGCAGACTGGATGGGCTCTGTCCTTGAGGAGAAGCCTCACGTAGCATCTCCAAGGTTGTTTGTCGATGAGTCTACCTTGGCCCAACCCATGGAGCCA
Source organism: Bungarus multicinctus (assembly GCA_023653725.1). Taxonomy (NCBI): domain Eukaryota; kingdom Metazoa; phylum Chordata; class Lepidosauria; order Squamata; family Elapidae; genus Bungarus; species Bungarus multicinctus. The sequence goes on from CM042840.1 coordinate 2,828,557, forward strand.
TCTGCAGGAAAGCTGCCTCCAGAACAGGAAGGTGAGTCCTTAGGGAGCAACCGGAGCTGAGCCTTCTCTGAAGACCTTCTCTTTCTTCTTCATCCTACAGTTTTTCTCTCTGGGCTTCTGGTCTTCTTCTCCGGAAGGAAGATCTTACAACATCTCCTCCCTTCCTTCCTTTCTCCCCACACGGATAAACGTTGCCCACTAAACTGGATGTTCTACCTCAGTGGCCCTGATATCTGTGTTCAGGGGTGGGCTTCAAAAGATTTAACAACCGGTTCTCTGCTCCGGTTGCTGGATGGGTTAGTCGGCCTCCAGTCGGCCTCTTGCACCAAGACTGAAGGGAGCGATTTTCCCCCGGACCTCAGAAACTGTCCTCCAGCTCCAGGAGGGCAAACACAGCCTCCCCGGATTCTGGAGGCCCTCTGGAGACCGAAAATGGGCCCGTTTCCAGCCTTCCGGTGCCTTCGGGAGACCTGTTTTCGCCCTCCCTCAGCCTCCGCCTGGGCCATGCACTTATCTGGTATCCAAAATGGGTCACATGGAGACTCCTGGTAGGGTCGGGGCGAGGTGGACGGGCCCAGCCAGGGGTGGGATTTGCCAGTTCGCTGAATTGGTCGTTCATAATGATAAAATTAGCTACCGGTTCGCTCAAACCAGGGAGAATCGGTAGTAGCCGACACCTGCCTGTGTCCCACACAGTTCCAAATACCTTCTTTTGATCTATCTCTCTTGTCGGGGGTGTTCCTGAGAACCATTAGCCTACTTCCAGAAACCTGACACTTAAGATCAACCTTTCGTGGCAGGTCCGTTAACGATGCTGGCCTGCACTTGTGTGAAAGCGGATTTCCCGTGTGTTCTCCATCGTTCCCATTAAATATCGCTTCTGAACTCTGGGGTGCATCGGGAGATTTAGATGTTCGGCTGATCATCTATGACTGAGGAACAGGTTGGGTGGGAGTCCAGGAAATTGACTTCTTCTCGGAAGTTGAGACTTCTTCCTTGCGGAAGAGTCATAGTATCTTAGAGCTGAAAGGGATTTTGGAGCAGGGGTGGGATTCTTCCGGTTTAGTCCGGTTTGGATGAACCGATAATTAAGCCAGTGATTTGGCCCTGCCCACCCACCCTGCCCTTAGTCGCTCACTGCGCCCTCACCAAACTGATTTGTTACACTGGTTTAATCCCACCCCTGCCTTGGAGGTCCAACCGCTTGTCTGAGGTGGGAGGCCTTAGACCATCTTGGACAAATGGTTTTCCAGTCTACTCTTGAGTGTCAGTGTAATTTCTTCTCCTAGTTGTATCTCAGACATCTTACCTTGCCAGTATACAGATCTTCTGCAGTGGAAGCTTTTCAAGATTTAGATCCTGGTCAAAGAGACAACCTAAATCTTGAAAATCTTTTTAGCAAAGTGAAGATGTGCAGCCCTTCTTCAAAACCTACCACCACAGGGTCGCAATCTTCATCATATCCGAGGTGACAGGAGGCGTGGCTCAGCAGCTACCAAAAGCTAAAAAGCTGGGTTATCAAAGCTTAGGAACATCAATTTATTCTACACTATCAGTTTATCTGTGTCCTCACCACTTTTTATAGATGTCAAGATTCCGGCAATTAAATCATGAATCTTGGAGCCAAACTTCCAAAACTTCCAAAGGATTTATTGGGAGTTAACATGTCTGGCATTGCCTGGGTATAGCCGACTCTGAGACACCTAATTCATTGTCACCCTTGATCCTAATTTTCCCCCAGATGTATCGTAATTCACATTCTCCTATGAGATCCATCCATAGCCCAGAGTCATCAATCATGCTGTCCAGTTAGATATTTGTGGCTCAAAAACCTCAGTCCCCTAGTTACTATCTCTGAAAAGCTACGTATGGAATGCGCTTTCGAATTCCAAGTGGCCACACTGCTCTTTCAAACCCCTTTCCTCCCCCCTCCCTTTCTGTTGGCAACTGTAAGAAGACCCTAGAAATATTTTAGGAGTTGACTGGTTCCTTGGAAGCCCAGAGGTTCTGGAGATGGTCCCTCCAGTGCCTTTGGAGAACATCTCTTTGGGCAGGACCGACCCCAGTTTGGCCTGGAGACCAGGCTGTTTCGGGTCGTTGGAGAAAGTTCTCTGATTTTGTGGTTTTTTCCTTCAGGAGAGTGGATGGGCTCTGTCCTTGAGGAGAAGCCTCACGTAGCATCTCCGAGGTTGTTTGCCGATGAGTCTACTTTGGCCCAACCCATGGAGCCATCTGCAGGAAAGCTGCCTCCAGAACAGGAAGGTGAGTCCTTAGGGAGCAACCGGAGCTGAGCCTTCTCTGAAGACCTTCTCTTTCTTCTTCATCCTACAGTTTTTCTCTCTGGGCTTCTGGTCTTCTTCTCCGGAAGGAAGATCTTACAACATCTCCTCCCTTCCTTCCTTTCTCCTCACACGGGTAAACGTTGCCCACTAAACTGGATGTTCTACCTCAGTGGCCCTGATATCTGTGTTCAGGGGTGGGCTTCAAAAGATTTAACAACCGGTTCTCTGCTCCGGTTGCTGGATGGGTTAGTCAGCCTTCTGTACCATGGCCGGTGGGGGGCGATTTCGCTCTCCCCCGGACCTCAGAGGCCGTCCTCCAGCTCCGGGAGGGCAAACACAGCCTCGAGGCTCTCCGGAGACCGAAAATGGGCCCGTTTCCAGCCTTCCGGTGCCTTCGGGAGAACTGTTTTTCGCCCTCCCTCAGCCTCTGCCTGGGCCATGCACTTATCTGGCATCCAAAATGGGTCACGTGGAGACTCCTGGTAGGGTCGGGGCGAGGTGGACGGGCCCAGCCAGGGGTGGGATTTGCCAATTCACTGAACCGGTCATTCAAATGATAAAATTAACTACCAGTTCACTCAAACCGGGGAATATCGGTAGTAGCCGACACCTGTCTGTGTCCCACACAGTTCCAAATACCTTCTTTTGATCTACCTACCTATGTCTTGTTGGGGGGGGGGAGATTCCTGAGAACCATTAGCCAACTTCCAGAAACCTGACACTTAAGATCAACCTTTCGTGGCAGGTCCGTTAACGATGCTGGCCTGCTTTTGCGTGAAAGTGGACTTCCCGTGTGTTCTCCATCGTTCCCATTAAATATCTTTTCTGAACTCTGGGGTGCATTGGGAGGTTTAGATGTTCGGATGATCATCTATGGCTGAGGAACAGGTTGGGTGGAAGTCCAGGAAAATGACTTCTTCTCTGAAGTTGAGACTTCTTCCTTGCGGAAGAGTCATAGTATCGTAGAGCTGGAAGGGATTTTGGAGCAGGGATGGGATTCTTCCGGTTTAGTCCGATTTGGATGAACTGATAATGACGTCAGTGATTTGGCCCTGCCCACCCACCCTGCCCTTAGTCACTCACCGCGCCCAAAACGAACAAATTTGTTACACTGGTTTAATCCCACCCCTGCCTCGGAGGTCCAACCGCTTGTCTGAGGTGGGAGGCCTTAGACCATCTTGGACAAATGGTTTTCCAGTCTACTCTTGAGTGTCAGTGTAATTTCTTCTCCTAGTTGTATCTCAGACATCTTACCTTGCCAGTATACAGATCTTCTGCAGTGGAAGCTTTTCAAGATATAGATCCTGGTCAAAGAGACAACCTAGATCTGGAAAACCTTTTTAGCAAATTGAAGATGTGTAGCCCTTCCTCAAAACCTACCACCACTGTGTGGCAATGTCCATCATCCCCGAGGTGGGAGGAGTCGTGGCTCAACAGCCACCAAAAGCTAAAAAGTTGGGTTATCGAAGCTTAAGAACATCAATTTATTCTGCTCGATCAGTTTATCTGCGTCCTCACCACTTTCTATAGATGTCAAGATTCCGGCAATTACCCCAATGAAATCATGAGTCTCGGAGCCAAACTTCCAAAACTTCCAAAGGATTTATTGGGAATTAACATGTCTGGCATTGCCTGGGTGTAGCCAACTCTGAGACACATCACTCATTGTCACCCTTGACCCTAATTTCCCCCCAGGTGTATCGTAATTCACATTCTCCAATGAGATGCATCCATAGCCCAGAGTCATCAATCATGCTGTCCAGTTAGATATTTGTGGCTCAGAAACTTCAGTCCCCTAGTTACTATCTCTGAAAAGCTATGTATGGAATGCGCTTTCGAATTTCAAGTGGCCACACTGCTCTTTCAAACCCCTTTCCTCCCCCCCTCCCTTTCTGTTGGCAACTCTAAGAAGACCCTAGAAATATTTTAGGAGTTGACTGGTTCCTTGGAAGCCCAGACTTTCTGGAGATGGTCCCTCCAGCGCCTTGGGAGAACTTCTCTTTGGGCAGGACCGACCAAAGTTTGGCCTGGAGACTAGGCTGTTTCGGGTCGTTGGAGAAAGTTCTCTGATTTTGTGGTTTTTTCCTTCAGCAGACTGGATGGGCTCTGTCCTTGAGGAGAAGCCTCACGTAGCATCTCCAAGGTTGTTTGCCGATGAGTCTACCTTGGCCCAACCCATGGAGCCATCTGCAGGAAAGCTGCCTCCAGAACAGGAAGGTGAGTCCTTAGGGAGCAACCGGAGCTGAGCCTTCTCTGAAGACCTTCTCTTTCTTCTTCATCCTACAGTTTTTCTCTCTGGGCTTCTGGGCTTCTTCTCCGGAAGGAAGATCTTACAACATCTCCTCCCTTCCTTCCTTTCTCCCCACACGGATAAACGTTGCCCACTAAACTGGATGTTCTACCTCAGTGGCCCTGATATCTGTGTTCAGGGGTGGGCTTCAAAAGATTTAACAACCGGTTCTCTGCTCCGGTTGCTGGATGGGTTAGTCGGCCTCCAGTCGGCCTCTTGCACCAAGACTGAAGGGAGCGATTTTCCCCCGGACCTCAGAAACTGTCCTCCAGCTCCAGGAGGGCAAACACAGCCTCCCCGGATTCTGGAGGCCCTTTGGAGACCGAAAATGGGCCCGTTTCCAGCCTTCCGGTGCCTTCGGGAGACCTGTTTTCGCCCTCCCTCAGCCTCCGCCTGGGCCATGCACTCATCTGGCATCCAAAATGGGTCATGTGGAGACTCCTGGTAGGGTCAGGGCGAGGTGGATGGGCCCAGCCAGGGGTGGGATTTGCCAGTTCACTGAACCGGTCATTCAAAATGATAAAATTAGCTACAAGTTCGCTCAAACTGGAGAGAATCGGTAGTAGCCGACACCTGCCTGTGTCCCACACAGTTCCAAATACCTTCTTTTGATCTACCTACCTATCTCTTATGGAGGGGGGGGGAGATGTTCCTGAGAACCATTAGCCTATTTCCAGAAACCTGACACTTAAGATCAACCTTTCGTGGCAGGTCCGTTAACGATGCTGGCCTGCACTTGCATGAAAGTGGACTTCCCGTGTGTTCTCCATCGTTCCCATTAAATATCTTTTCTGAACTCTGGGGTGCATTGGGAGGTTTAGATGTTCGGATGATCATCTATGGCTGAGGAACAAATTGGGTGGAAGTCCAGGAAAATGACTTCTTCTCGGAAGTTGAGACTTCTTCCTTGCGGAAGAGTCATAGTATCTTAGAGCTGAAAGGGATTTTGGAGCAGGGGTGGGATTCTTCCGGTTTAGTCCGGTTTGGATGAACCGATAATTAAGCCAGTGATTTGGCCCTGCCCACCCACCCTGCCCTTAGTCGCTCACTGCGCCCTCACCAAACTGATTTGTTACACTGGTTTAATCCCACCCCTGCCTTGGAGGTCCAACCGCTTGTCTGAGGTGGGAGGCCTTAGACCATCTTGGACAAATGGTTTTCCAGTCTACTCTTGAGTGTCAGTGTAATTTCTTCTCCTAGTTGTATCTCAGACATCTTACCTTGCCAGTATACAGATCTTCTGCAGTGGAAGCTTTTCAAGATATAGATCCTGGTCAAAGAGACAACCTAGATCTGGAAAACCTTTTTAGCAAATTGAAGATGTGCAGCCCTTCCTCAAAACCTACCACCACTGTGTGGCAATGTCCATCATCCCCGAGGTGGGAGGAGTCGTGGCTCAGCAGCCACCAAAAGCTAAAAAGTTGGGTTATCGAAGCTTAAGAACATCAATTTATTCTGCTCGATCAGTTTATCTGCGTCCTCACCACTTTCTATAGATGTCAAGATTCCGGCAATTACCCCAATGAAATCATGAGTCTCGGAGCCAAACTTCCAAAACTTCCAAAGGATTTATTGGGAATTAACATGTCTGGCATTGCCTGGGTGTAGCCAACTCTGAGACACATCACTCATTGTCACCCTTGACCCTAATTTCCCCCCAGGTGTACCGTAATTCACATTCTCCAATGAGATGCATCCATAGCCCAGAGTCATCAATCATGCTGTCCAGTTAGATATTTGTGGCTCAGAAACTTCAGTCCCCTAGTTACTATCTCTGAAAAGCTATGTATGGAATGCGCTTTCGAATTTCAAGTGGCCACACTGCTCTTTCAAACCCCTTTCCTCCCCCCCTCCCTTTCTGTTGGCAACTCTAAGAAGACCCTAGAAATATTTTAGGAGTTGACTGGTTCCTTGGAAGCCCAGACTTTCTGGAGATGGTCCCTCCAGCGCCTTGGGAGAACTTCTCTTTGGGCAGGACCGACCAAAGTTTGGCCTGGAGACTAGGCTGTTTCGGGTCGTTGGAGAAAGTTCTCTGATTTTGTGGTTTTTTCCTTCAGCAGACTGGATGGGCTCTGTCCTTGAGGAGAAGCCTCACGTAGCATCTCCAAGGTTGTTTGCCGATGAGTCTACCTTGGCCCAACCCATGGAGCCATCTGCAGGAAAGCTGCCTCCAGAACAGGAAGGTGAGTCCTTAGGGAGCAACCGGAGCTGAGCCTTCTCTGAAGACCTTCTCTTTCTTCTTCATCCTACAGTTTTTCTCTCTGGGCTTCTGGGCTTCTTCTCCGGAAGGAAGATCTTACAACATCTCCTCCCTTCCTTCCTTTCTCCCCACACGGATAAACGTTGCCCACTAAACTGGATGTTCTACCTCAGTGGCCCTGATATCTGTGTTCAGGGGTGGGCTTCAAAAGATTTAACAACCGGTTCTCTGCTCCGGTTGCTGGATGGGTTAGTCGGCCTCCAGTCGGCCTCTTGCACCAAGACTGAAGGGAGCGATTTTCCCCCGGACCTCAGAAACTGTCCTCCAGCTCCAGGAGGGCAAACACAGCCTCCCCGGATTCTGGAGGCCCTTTGGAGACCGAAAATGGGCCCGTTTCCAGCCTTCCGGTGCCTTCGGGAGACCTGTTTTCGCCCTCCCTCAGCCTCCGCCTGGGCCATGCACTCATCTGGCATCCAAAATGGGTCATGTGGAGACTCCTGGTAGGGTCAGGGCGAGGTGGATGGGCCCAGCCAGGGGTGGGATTTGCCAGTTCACTGAACCGGTCATTCAAAATGATAAAATTAGCTACAAGTTCGCTCAAACTGGAGAGAATCGGTAGTAGCCGACACCTGCCTGTGTCCCACACAGTTCCAAATACCTTCTTTTGATCTACCTACCTATCTCTTATGGAGGGGGGGGGAGATGTTCCTGAGAACCATTAGCCTATTTCCAGAAACCTGACACTTAAGATCAACCTTTCGTGGCAGGTCCGTTAACGATGCTGGCCTGCACTTGCATGAAAGTGGACTTCCCGTGTGTTCTCCATCGTTCCCATTAAATATCTTTTCTGAACTCTGGGGTGCATTGGGAGGTTTAGATGTTCGGATGATCATCTATGGCTGAGGAACAAATTGGGTGGAAGTCCAGGAAAATGACTTCTTCTCGGAAGTTGAGACTTCTTCCTTGCGGAAGAGTCATAGTATCTTAGAGCTGAAAGGGATTTTGGAGCAGGGGTGGGATTCTTCCGGTTTAGTCCGGTTTGGATGAACCGATAATTAAGCCAGTGATTTGGCCCTGCCCACCCACCCTGCCCTTAGTCGCTCACTGCGCCCTCACCAAACTGATTTGTTACACTGGTTTAATCCCACCCCTGCCTTGGAGGTCCAACCGCTTGTCTGAGGTGGGAGGCCTTAGACCATCTTGGACAAATGGTTTTCCAGTCTACTCTTGAGTGTCAGTGTAATTTCTTCTCCTAGTTGTATCTCAGACATCTTACCTTGCCAGTATACAGATCTTCTGCAGTGGAAGCTTTTCAAGATATAGATCCTGGTCAAAGAGACAACCTAGATCTGGAAAACCTTTTTAGCAAATTGAAGATGTGCAGCCCTTCCTCAAAACCTACCACCACTGTGTGGCAATGTCCATCATCCCCGAGGTGGGAGGAGTCGTGGCTCAGCAGCCACCAAAAGCTAAAAAGTTGGGTTATCGAAGCTTAAGAACATCAATTTATTCTGCTCGATCAGTTTATCTGCGTCCTCACCACTTTCTATAGATGTCAAGATTCCGGCAATTACCCCAATGAAATCATGAGTCTCGGAGCCAAACTTCCAAAACTTCCAAAGGATTTATTGGGAATTAACATGTCTGGCATTGCCTGGGTGTAGCCAACTCTGAGACACATCACTCATTGTCACCCTTGACCCTAATTTCCCCCCAGGTGTACCGTAATTCACATTCTCCAATGAGATGCATCCATAGCCCAGAGTCATCAATCATGCTGTCCAGTTAGATATTTGTGGCTCAGAAACTTCAGTCCCCTAGTTACTATCTCTGAAAAGCTATGTATGGAATGCGCTTTCGAATTCCAAGTGGCCACACTGCTCTTTCAAACCCCTTTCCTCCCCCCCCTCCCTTTCTGTTGGCAACTCTAAGAAGACCCTAGAAATATTTTAGGAGTTGACTGGTTCCTTGGAAGCCCAGACTTTCTGGAGATGGTCCCTCCAGCGCCTTGGGAGAACTTCTCTTTGGGTAGGACCGACCCCAGTTTGGCCTGGAGACTAGGCTGTTTCGGGTCGTTGGAGAAAGTTCTCTGATTTTGTGGTTTTTTCCTTCAGCAGACTGGATGGGCTCTGTCCTTGAGGAGAAGCCTCACGTAGCATCTCCAAGGTTGTTTGTCGATGAGTCTACCTTGGCCCAACCCATGGAGCCATCTGCAGGAAAGCTGCCTCCAGAACAGGAAGGTGAGTCCTTAGGGAGCAACCGGAGCTGAGCCTTCTCTGAAGACCTTCTCTTTCTTCTTCATCCTACAGTTTTTCTCTCTGGGCTTCTGGTCTTCTTCTCCGGAAGGAAGATCTTACAACATCTCCTCCCTTCCTTCCTTTCTCCCCACACGGGTAAACGTTGTCCACTAAACTGGATGTTCTACCTCAGTGGCCCTGATATCTGTGTTCAGGGGTGGGCTTCAAAAGATTTAACAACCGGTTCTCTGCTCCGGTTGCTGGATGGGTTAGTCGGCCTCCAGTCGGCCTCTTGCACCAAGACTGAAGGGAGCGATTTTCCCCCGGACCTCAGAAACTGTCCTCCAGCTCCAGGAGGGCAAACACAGCCTCCCCGGATTCTGGAGGCCCTCTGGAGACCGAAAATGGGCCCGTTTCCAGCCTTCCGGTGCCTTCGGGAGACCTGTTTTCGCCCTCCCTCAGCCTCCGCCTGGGCCATGCACTTATCTGGTATCCAAAATGGGTCACATGGAGACTCCTGGTAGGGTCGGGGCGAGGTGGACGGGCCCAGCCAGGGGTGGGATTTGCCAGTTCGCTGAATTGGTCGTTCATAATGATAAAATTAGCTACCGGTTCGCTCAAACCAGGGAGAATCGGTAGTAGCCGACACCTGCCTGTGTCCCACACAGTTCCAAATACCTTCTTTTGATCTATCTCTCTTGTCGGGGGTGTTCCTGAGAACCATTAGCCTACTTCCAGAAACCTGACACTTAAGATCAACCTTTCGTGGCAGATCCGTTAACGATGCTGGCCTGCACTTGTGTGAAAGCGGATTTCCCGTGTGTTCTCCATCGTTCCCATTAAATATCGCTTCTGAACTCTGGGGTGCATCGGGAGATTTAGATGTTCGGCTGATCATCTATGACTGAGGAACAGGTTGGGTGGGAGTCCAGGAAATTGACTTCTTCTCGGAAGTTGAGACTTCCTCCTTGTGGGAAGAGTCATAGTATCTTAGGGCTGGAAGGGATTTTGGAGCAGGGGTGGGATTCTTCCGGTTTAGTCCGGTTCGGATGAACCGATAATTAAGTCAGTGATTTGGCCCTGCCCACCCACCCTGCCCTTAGTCGCTCGCTGCGCCCTCACCAAATTAATTGGTTACACTGGTTTAATCCAGTGGTGGTATTCAAAAACTTTTACTACCGGTTCTGTGGGTGTGGCTTGGTGGGCGTGGCTTTTTTTTTCTGCAGTCCCCACCCATTTTTGGGAGCTTCTTAGCCACACAGGAGCCTCTGGGGGAGGCGTTTTTGCTCCCCTGAGGCTCCTCTGGGGCTCAGGAAGGAAAAAAACAGAGCATGGGAGGAGCATGCAGCATGCAGCCCAGGCCACTCCAATGGAGCCGTTGAAGTGATGACCCGGTGCCTGGAAGCCGTGCAGAGCTGGATGGGTCTAAACAGGCTTCGTCTCAACCCGACCAAAACCGAGTGGCTGTGGTTTCCTGCGCCCAGATACAGCCAGCTTACTCCATCGCTGGCCATGGGGGGAGAAATTCTGGCCCCCACGGAGAGGGCGCGCAATCTGGGTGCCTTCCTGGATGTACAGCTCTTCTTAGAAGATCATATAGCGGCCATCAACAGGGGGGCCTTTTGTCAGGTCCGTCGGATCTACCAGTCACAGCCCTTTCTGGATCGGGGTGCATTGCGCACGGTCACTTCTGCCCTCGTCATCTCCCGCCTAGACTATTGCAATGCTCTCTACATGGGGCTCCCCTTGAAGAGCATCCGGAGGCTTCAGCTGGTGCAGATGTGGCCGCGCAGGTGATTCTGGGAGCTTCTCGGAGCTTCCATGTTACACCACTCCTGCGCGAGCTGCATTGGCTTCCGGTAGCCTTCCGGATGCGATTCAAGGTGTTGGTGGTCACCTTTAAAGCGCTCCATGGCTTGGGACCCGGATACTCATGGGACCTCCTGCTGCCACCATCGGCCTCCCGCCGGCCAGTGCGCTCCCACAAGGTGGGCCTCCTTGGGGTGCCGTCAGCTGGGCGATGCCGGCTGGCGGCTCCGAGGGTGCCGGCCTTCTGTGTGGGGGCTCCCTCCCTCCGGAATGAATTACCCCTGGAGATGCGAGCCATCACTGACCTGCGAACCTTCCGGCGCACACTAAAGACCCACCTCTTCCAACAGGCCAGTCTGGCCTAGTATCATTGGAGGGTTTTTAATTTTTCTAATTTTTAACTTTTTACCCTTTTTATTATTCTATCGTAATTTTTACCTCAGCTACCAATTTAAATCTTTTAAAATCTATTTTTAAATTTTCTATTTGATTGTATTGTTTTTATTTAGGCTGTTCACCGCCGCGAGTCCCAATTTGGGAGAGGGGGCAGTATAGAAGTTTAACAAATAAAATAAATTCCTCTAAGCTCCGTTTTGGGAGCTTCCTAGCCTCAGAGAAGCCCCTGGGGGGGTGTTTTTACTCCTCTAAGGCTCTGGAAGGCAAAAATGGAGGCGGGAGGGGCTGAGCTCCTCCCTCCATTTTTGGCCTTCCTGGGCCTCAGCAAGGGAAATCCCAGCACAGCTGATCTTATCTACAGCTGATCGTCGGCAGAGAAAAAAAATAAAGAAATACCTTAGGCGAACGTCAGGCAGGCGGGCGGGGTAAGCGAGCATCGGGTGGGAGAGCGACCCGGTGGGCGATCCAGAACTTACTAGTGGTTCAGCGACCCACGCCCAATTCTTGCTACCGGTTCACCCGATGCATCTCAAGGTGGCTGAATATGACCACTGGTTTAATCCCACCATTGCCTCGGAGGTCCAACCGCTTGTCTGAGGCGGGAGGCCTCAGACCACCTTGGACAAATGGTTGTCCAGTCTACTCCTGAGTGTCAGTGTGATTTCTTCTCCTAGTTGTATCTCAGACATCTTAGCTTGCCAGTATACAGAACATCTCTTTGGGCATGACCCATCCCAGTTTGGCCAGGAGACCAGGTTGTTTCAGGTCGTTGGAGAAAGTTCTCTGATTTTGTGTTTTTTTCCTTCGGTAGATTTGATGGGCTCTGTCCTTGAGGAGAAGCCTCACGTAGCATCTCCAAGGTTGTTTGCCGATGAGTCTACCTTGGCCCAACCCATGGAGCCATCTGCAGGAAAGCTGCCTCCAGAACAGGAAGGTGAGTCCTTAGGGAGCAACCGGAGCTGAGCCTTCTCTGAAGACCTTCTCTTTCTTCTTCATCCTACAGTTTTTCTCTCTGGGCTTCTGGGCTTCTTCTCCGGAAGGAAGATCTTACAACATCTCCGCCCTTCCTTCCTTTCTCCCCACACGGGTTAACGTTGCCCACCAAACTGGATGTTCTACCTCAGTGGCTCTGATACCTGTGTTGAGGGGTGGGCTTCAAAAGATTTAACAACCGGTTCTCTGCTCCGGTTGCTGGATGGGTTAGTTGGCCTCCTGCACTACGGCGGGGGGGCAGGGTGCGATTTCGCTCTTCCCCGGGCTCTGGAGGCCCTCCGGAGACCGAAAATGGGCCCGTTTCCAGCCTTCCGGTGTCTTTGGAAAGCCTGTTTTTCGCTCTCCCTGAGCCTCCGCCTGGGCCCTGCACTTATTTGGAATCCAAAATTGGGTCATCTATGGCTGAGGAACAGGTTGGGTGGAAGTCCAGGAAAATGACTTCTTCTCGGAAGTTGAGACTTCCACCTTGTGGAAGAGTCATAGTATCTTGGGCTGGAAGGGATTTTGGAGCAGGGGTGGGATTCTTCCGGTTTAGTCCGATTGGGACGAACCAATAACTAAGCCAGTGATTTGGCCCTGCCCACCCACCCTGCCCTTAGTCGCTCGCTGCGCCCTCACCAAACTGATTCGTTACACTGGTTTAATCCTACCCCTTCCTTGGAGGTCCAACCGCTTGTCTGAGGAGGGAGGCCTTCTGCAGTGGAAGCTTTTCAAGATCTAGATCCTGGTCAAAGAGACAACCTAGATCTGGAAAATCTTTTTAGCAAAGTGAAGATGTGCAGCCCTTCCTCAAAACCTACCACCACGGGGTCGCAATCTTCATCATATCCGAGGTGACAGGAGTCGTGGCTCAGCAGCTACCAAAAGCTAAAAAGCTGGGTTATCAAAGCTTAGGAACATCAATTTATTCTACACTATCAGTTTATCTGTGTCCTCACCACTTTTTATAGATGTCAAGATTCCGGCAATTAAATCATGAATCTTGGAGCCAAACTTCCAAAACTTCCAAAGGATTTTTTGGGAGTTAACATGTCTGGCATTGCGTGGGTATAGCCGACTGAGACACCTAATTCATTGTCACCCTTGACCCTAATTTTCCCCCAGATGTATCGTAATTCACATTCTCCAATGAGACACATCCATAGTCCAGAGTCATCAATCATGGTCTCCAGTTAGAATTGTGCATGGCAGAAACTTCAGTCACCTAGTTACTATCTCTGAAAAATTATTCATGGAATGCGCTTTCGATTTCCAAGCTGCCACAATGCTCTTTCAAACTCCTCCCCCTCTCCCTTTGTATTGGCAACTCTAAAAAGACCATAGAAATATTTTATGGGTTGACAGCAGGGGTGTCACTCAATTTCATTGAGGGCTGCATCAGGGCAGTGGTTGACCTTGGGGGGCAAGGGGGCATGGCCGAGCGGGTAGGCATGGCCAGCTTGACACCACTCTCCAAACTCCTGTCATGTTTCCTCCCTGGCTTGGGAAGACCGGGCCGAAGCCACACTGCCCTGATGTTTCCTCTTAGCATTGGGTAGATCAGGCCGAAGCAATGTGGGCCGGGTCAGTACGTTTTCCAGGATGGCCCCATGGAGCGGATCCCACCCCATCTTGTGTTCGACACTCCTGCTAAAGAGGGACAATTGAGAATGTCCTATTGGATTACTGTCTGGTTTGGAAGCATTAGAGCTTCAAACAGAAAGGCTGTAGAGAGAGTGGTGAGGAGAGTGGAGTTTGGAAGCATTACAGCTGCGAACAGGAAGGCTGTAGAGCTGGGGTGTCAAACTCGAGGTCCGCGGGCCAGATCTGCTCTGCGGGTTGCTTAGATCCGGCCCGCAGGCCTGCCCTGGAAACAGTGAAGGACCAGCCTGCAGTGCCTCTGCTCCGTTTTCATCTGCAATGACCGCTTGCAACCCTATGCCAGTGAAAACGGGCAGCCCACAGCCCGCCCAGGCTCTGTTTCCACTTGGATAGGGCTGCAGGAGGCTGTCACAAGCTGAAAACGGAGCTTTGATGAGTGACATCAAGCTGGTCACACATACCCTGTTCCCCCCCGCCCCAAGGTCGAACACAACCCTGATGCAGCCTTCAATGAAATTGAGCTTGACACCCCTGATGTAGAGAGAGAGAGTAATGAGGACAGCGTTTGGGAAGCGTTATAGCTTCGGACAGGAAGGCTGAATAGAGAGCTGGTTGGGAAGCATTGAGTGGTGCGGTGGCCAAGAGGTGGAGCTGTGGCCTCACAATCCGGAGGTTGTGAGTTTGATCCTAGGTAGAAGCGGATATTTCTCTCTCAGGGCATGTTGAGAATAGAATAGAATATAACTTTATTACGGTCTTAGGCCAGCAATAGACATCACTATTTACAATATATGCAATATATACGCAATAAACACCGACCTGAGAGCTTTCAGACGTGCATTAAAAACCTGGCTCTTAGAGCAGGCCGGCCTAGGCCGAAATGGGATTTTTAGTGTAATTTAGTATTCGAGTTTCAAATTGGGATTTTAAAATTTGGGGTTTTATTAATTTATTGGGGGAGGGTATAATTTTAGGCAGCCTTAAGATACTTAATTCTCTTTTAACTTTTATAATTGTAAAAAGTTTTATGGTTGGCTGTACACCGCCCTGAGTCCTTCGGGAGAAGGGCGGTACATAAATATATTAAATAAATAAATAAAATAAATATGTAAAAAAGTACTGACACATAATACATTTTAATAGTGGATAAAAACATCCCTGTTAGGGCATGTTGAGAATCTATCTGCTGAATATAACTCCGCATTGGCGACAGGAAGGGCATCCAGCCAGTAAACACTCCACTCCGTTCAGTTGCCCAGACTCCACCCCCACAAGGGATTATGGGGTCGTTAAAAGAAGATGATGATCAGACAGGAAGTCTGGACAGAGAGTGGTGAGGACAGTGGAAAAGTAGTTGGTAGTTCACTTCCTTCTATCCAAGACATGGCATATAAGTGATCCTTGAGTAGGATTGTCTGGGACACATCCTCTCTATGACCAATTTTCCTTATTACTTTCTGGGAGGAAGCTCTATGGTATCTGAAGCCGTACATCCAGATTCATTTCCATTTTTCTTCCATGTAGCATAAACCTGGCGTACTTTGAGCTTTCCTCTTTCGGCTACGTATTCACAATGGACGGTGATTAATATATATAAAATATTGTATGTTTATAGCATGTGTATATGTAGGCTATGTACATGTATGGATAGATACATACATTTTTGGGAAAGCAGGCAACAGAATTTCATTTTTAATGTGGGCCAGTGTACTCACCAGGGGGAAAAATGACAATAAAAGTTATATTATTTATTGAGGTAGATGTGATGGAGTGGTACGATGGCTCTCACCTCACACTCCGGAGGCTGTGAATTCGATTGTAGGTAGAGGTGGATATTTGTCTCTCTCTGGGCTCACTGAGAATATATCTGCCAAACAAAACTCCGCCCTGGTGCCAGGAAGGGCATCCGGCCATTCAAACACTCTGCTAAGCTCCATTCAGTTACTTAGACGCCACCCCCACGAGGGATTATGGGCTCGTTAAATGAAGAGGATGAGGATTTGAGGGAAATGTGATAGCTCTTCAGAAAATCTGATCCTTGACGTGGGATCTAGGCTGGGATCAGCAAAGCTTAAACCCCTCCCCTCCCCAAGAAACCCCAATCCAGTCTAAGTATTGTGAGCGTGATTCTTGATTCGTGGTGGGTTCTGATCCTTCAGTGACCTTCCTGTATTCCAGGTGCACCTCCTGCCCAAATAATACACGCTGCCAAACCCGGTGATCACCGCAGGTTTGGCAGAGCAAAACCTATCCAGGTGACTCCGGCAGATGCTCCGCAAGATCAACTTGCAGGTTCTCCAACCTTGAAGACTCACAGCCCGAGAAGCGGAGACTCCTTTTTCGTGGCCGACTTCGGCTCCGTCGGTGGAACTTCTCCCCGTCCCAGGAGATCTCCGAGGAAGGGAGCCGGCCAGGCTTTCGACGTTCCAGAAGGTCCAAGGGGGCTGTTGCAAGAAGGATGGGACCCAGAGGCATCGGCTGCCCTGAAGAAGAAGAAGAAGAAAGCAAAGCAGAAGAAAGGGCAGCAGCCACGTGGAGTGGAAACGTGGGAGGATAATGCGAAGAAGTTAAGAAGCCCTCCGGCTGCTGGCGAACCTCCAAATGTTCTCCAGGGAAATCCTCAAGCAGCTTTGTGGGCCTCCACCGAAGTTCTCGGGAAAGATGGACAGCAACTGGACGGCCATCAGCTTCCACCACTTCCTCCAGCAAAGATGGAAGAACCTTCCAAATTTGCATCGGACCCCGACCCGGGAGAATTGAGCCAAATAAAACCAGCCGTGGAGGATGGCTCAGTGTGGCAGCCCCAGAGTCCCAAAGGAGAACTTTCTGAGGAGCTTCCGAAGCACCACATCGAACAGAAGAAGAAGGAGGAGGCAAGTCCAACTTCTCCTCCACGTCCTGGAGAAGTAAGTCCCATTGAGAAAAAAGTACAGTTGGGGTCTCCGACTCTGAAGAACTCCAACATTGATGCCTCAGTTTTGGAGAACAGCTCTGCTGGGTCGAGGCAGAAGATTGAGCTCCAGGCTTTGGTCCCCGGGGTTGCCTATGAGAAGATTGCCCCAGACTTTCCAAGTCTTGAAAGGAAAGACGAGTTGGTGGAGGCACCCAAAGATCTTGAGAAGATCTTCAAGAAGGACAGTGAGGTCAAAGAAGTTGTGACTCTTCCAGCCGAGCCAACCCAAAAAGGGACTTCTTCTCTTCCTCAAGACAGAGAAGAAAGCACAGATGTCTCAGGGACCCTCAAAGAAAGACCACGGAGCAGAAGATCTGATTTTCATTCTGCCAAAACTCCATTCGTGGTGGAAACCACGTCACATCCAGCCCAACCCTTGTTTGCTGCAGAGACCTTTGGTGGTGGCCCATTGTTCTTCACCAGCCCAACGGAAGAAGTCCTTGATGTCCGCCCTCCAGAACATCCAACCAGTCTCAGGTTGAGACACGACCAACCCAAGAAGAGGGGCAGTGATGGAAAAAGCAGAAAAGGAAAGCACCTCCCAGAGCTGGAAGAGAAGGTTGGCTTGAGCCAAGCTTCGACGGCGGTAGACGTTGAGGGCCTGGGCAAAATCGGTTGGACAACCAGGACTCCCGAAGAGACTTTTTCCACCTCTCCAGGAGTGAGAGAGAAGCCGAAGAAGAGATCTAGCATGGGGAAGAGCAGAAGAGCTGAGGACAAGAGCTCCTTCAGACAACCGTTTGTCTCTACCACGGAAGTTCATGAGATGTTTGACCAAACCCAACAGAGACTAGATGAACCAAAAGAAGGGATGAACGTCTTAGCTACAAGCCAACAGTTGGACAGCACTATGGACGGGGTGAAGCAATCAAGTCCACCCTCTGTCACCTTGAGTGAAAACTCCAGAAGTTCTCCAACTGGACCAGGTCAAAGGGTTGAGCTTCCTCCATCAGCATATCCCTTTATCTTGGAGGTCCCTGGAAAGCAGACAAAAGGCCAGCTTCTCCTGGAGTCGACAGTCCAAGGCCAGGAAATGGGCGGGCCGAATCAAAACAAGGAACCCCCCTTGGTGAGCTCCCCTGGAGAAGACCCTGCCTTTGTGGGGGCCACCAACAAATCCAAGAAGAGAAGCAGTGATGGGAAAAGCAAGACATCTTACAAAGGTCCCTCCAGAGAACCCCCACTGGGCCTGGAGAAGACGTTGGATGGGATGGTGTCTTCAAAGAACAATGATTTAGTTAGCGAAGGTTCTCCTGAGAAGAAGGGCCAAGGGCTAGAACTTCCCAGCACCCCCCAAGTCCCTGCAGAAAAACTGCCGGGAACAACGGGAGGAAAAGAGGAGAAGAAGGTTGGCTTTGGGCAGCTGTCCACCTCAGAGGAGAAAGTCAGCACTGCTAAGACAGAAGAGCTCCATAAAATCAAAGAAATGCCATGTAAGGGGCAGGAAGCCAGCCAAGATCAAGTTGGAGAAGGTCCACCCAAGCCACATGTTGTCCTACCTCAAGTCCTGGAAGAATTGAAGAAACAGGAGACCAGTGGTCGAAGTCTTCAAGTTCCTAAAGTCTTGGAGACGAAGGCAGAACCTTCTGGTGAACACCACCAAGGAGTTAAGATGGAGGAGGTACCCACCTTTGATGGCATCAAGAAAGAGAGATCGGAACATCTCAAGCATCCAGAGCCTACAGGCCAGGTTCCTGCTAAGCTCTTCATTGATGAGACTTTTGGAGGACAAGAGAAAGGAAAGAGTAGACAAGATGTGCGTACTTTGGAACCATCCATCTGTTTGCTGGGCAAATTGGACACCGGGACAGTCATAGAAGAAGGTGAGAGAAAGATGAAGACCAAAAAAGAAGGGGTCCCTGATCTTCCAGATCTTAAACCCCCACTTGTGAAACCTGAAAAGAAGAGTGGCGAGAAGAAAAGCAAGAATATCCCTCAGGAACCTGTGGTTGCCCAACCAACTAAGGAAGATGTCAGTCGTGAAGAAGAACCTCAGAGGCTTGGTGGATTGAGCTTCACCGTAGGAGAAGCGGACGTTGTCGATGAAAACAGGAACATCAAAAGCTTCCCTCCTGGCCGTCCGCTGCATTGGGAAGAGGACCTCACAAATGTCTTTGACCCAGCTGGATCTCTTGAGGAAGCCATCTCTAAACCTCGAGGTCCCACCTGCCCGTTTTTAGAAGCTCACTTCCCCAAGTTGGCTGGCGAGCCAAGCCAGGAGCCGTTTTTTCTTCCCGAATTCCTACGAGCCACCAAGACAGGGGACCAGAAGATCCTGGAGGAGCTCCAGGAAAACTTGGCCAAACTCGACGGTCAAGAGGCAGAGGCTTCCCTGGTCGTGAAAGCTGGGGATGACATCCGGGAAAAGAGGAAGAAGAACAAGCGGACCCCGGCGGGCCGTCTCTTCAAAACAGAGAAGCAAAGTGGAGTAACGGACCTTGGAGACAAAAGCTATGGACTTGATTCACCAGAAATGGTAGTGGAGAAGTTAGAGACGGCTCCTGGGCCAGTGGCTGAAGGAAGAGGTTGGGTTGGAGAAGGCAGTAACCTCCTTATGGAAACTCAAACTCTTCAGGGATCCAAGGAGGAAGTGTCAACTCCTCAGACTGTAATGACCGTCTTTCACGGTGGTGGAACTTCTGAGCCGGGAGTGTTAGCAGAAGATAGACGAGAAGATGAAGCAAGGCCTTCTGAGCATCCGGACCATTTAGGAAGTCAGACAAGGACAGATAAGGTCCTGGAGGACGTCCTTCTGGAGGAAGTGGGAGGAAGTGGGCTCGCTTCCGATCATCTGGTGCCAGACGACAAGAACCTGGCCAAGGGAAGTCCTCTCCTCCAACCAGCCAGCAAGGAGGAGACTGGACAACTTGGAGAAGCCCAAGATGCGCCTAAGTTGAGATCGGCAGCCCGAGAACCACAAACTTCTCCGGCTGTCACTGATCATGATGACCACAGGCCCCCGGGCGAGACCAAGAAAGCAAGCCGGGCCAAAGCTCCACCACCGATGAAAGGCTACATGAGACCCACCAAGTCAAGAGGGCTTCCTCCTCTTCCTCCTCCGTCTCTCCCTTCCCCAAAGGATGGAGTTCTGGATCTAGGCAGAAGAAGACTTCCCAGACCCGATGGCCCCCACAGGCGAGACAAAGGTGTGTGTGTGTGTGCTTGCGGTTATGGCCTCCCCAGCCTTCTCCATCCAGCTTGGCATTGTCTGAGAACGTGCTCCCATGTTTGCTCGCGTTGGCACGAGCATCTAACCTGGTTGGCATGAACCGCGTCATGGGGGTTGTCTTTGGCGAGAAACCCAGCTTGCTTGGCATCACCATGCTAACCAGTTCTGGAACTGACCTCGGTCTGCCGAGACCCACTCAAGCTTCTTCTGTCTGTGTGTGCTTCGGAGCCTTGTGTTGTGTGTGTCTGTTTTGTGGTCACTAACGCTCATCGAGGGAAGGAACCTGTGGAGTTGGGAGGCTCTGCTGGGGCTGTAGACCACAACTATTTAGCTATGGAACCTCTTGAGAACCTTCTGAGGTTGTAGGCCAGTTGAAGTCTTGGAGGTCCAACACCCTTGAGCAAAATTTGGTTCCACCGTTGACTGTTAGCAACGTAACTTCGAATCTATTGTGATTCCCCAAAAATAAGACCTACTCTGAAATTAGTGCTAGCTTGATTTTTACAAGTGCACCCAATATAATCCCTCCCCCCCCCCCCCAAAAAAAATCCTAATTACGATCCTGCCCCCTCTAGAGTGGATGGATAAAAATTAAGCTAGTATGGGAATATGGGGGTGGTAGAGCTGCCCTACTACTCACCTTTGGACAGTTGTAGCCAAGCCTTGCGCACCCCAACACCTGCCTTGCTAACCCATTTCTTCTGCAGCCGGCAAGGTTTCCCTGAAGGCCTCTGGAGCTGATAACAAAGCTCTGGATCGATCTGAAGCTCTCTTACCGGCTGCAGAGGCCTTCCAGAAAGCCTTGCCGGCCGCAGAAGAAGACTTTCCTGAAGGCCTCTGACAGCGAAAAGGAGGCTGGGGAGACATGTGCAAGTGAGGTTAGTCAGTGGAGGATGTCCCCCGAAAATAAGACTTGGTGCCTTTTTTTTGATGGCAATATATCTATATAAGACAGGGTCTTATTTTCGGGGAAAACACAGTAGGGTAGATGTTTCCAACAGAAAATTCCAAACGGATTCCTGAAGAACATCTTATACCATCTATGGCAAGAGATCCTGGAGTCACAGTTGTGAATTGAAGACAGTTCCACCTGGAAGTGGGTTGTTGTAGGTTTCCTCTTCAAGCAATTTTGGAGTCAGAGGTCCATAATGTCCCAAGTCTATGTGTTTTCTCCCTCGTGGTGGCCTTTCTCAGTTCATCTGGATATGTTTGAAGGTGGCCACCTGGAACTCCTCCCCTCCTTTTTCAAGCCCAGGAGACTCCCATTCATGTCAAACGGGGTCCGGTTGAGGTACCTTTCTCCCGAAGAAAGTAGGTCTGAGATTGGGTCACTAAGCAAGGCGTGCGTTTGTATATGTGTATTGGTGTAGACCAGGAGTCTGCAACCTTAAACACTGAAAGAGCCATTTGGGCCCATTTCCCACAGAAAAGAAAACCCCGGGAGCCAATAATTTAACAACCAGTGTAACTGGGTGGGCGTAGCCAACTCAGTGTCACTCACTCCTGCCCAGTCACCTCCTGCTCTGGAATATGGAGTGAGTCTCCTCAGGCCAGGCGAGGAATGACGGGGAGGGGCAGTGATGGGATCAGTCAAAAGGGAGCCGCAGCAGAAGGCTGAAAGTGCTGCATGTGGCTCCGGAGCTGCATGTGGCTCCAGAGCCGCAGGTTGCCGACCCCTGCTGTAGACCATTCAACTGCACCCTCTCCCCTTTAACAACGAGCTTTTGCATGGAAGAAACTTGCGGGAATCCTGTCGCATCTTTGACATAGGTCACAGCTCCCCAAATTTGTTGTCTTTTGGAGGGGGGCAATTGTGTTTTCTGCATGAAATTTGCACCTTGGAGTTGTGAGTCTGTGTGAGTTTTTGTGTGCACGTGGAAGGAAGATGTCAAAAGTAAAAAAAAGCCACCGCAACAAACGACGTGGAACTCAAAGGGGTTCAAAAATGCACCGTCCTTGTTTCCTTGAACGGTGCCCTACATGCAATCCTTGACTTATGACCACAATCTCTGCCACTAAGCGAGATATCCCTGAGCCCCATTGGACGACCTCTCTCTTGCCCCCATCTTTAAGGGAATCCCTGCGGTCCTTCATTGAGTCACCATGACTGTGAAGCGAATCCGGCTCCGCCCCCCACCGTAGACTTGGCTGGTCTGATGGTCGCAACTCACTGTCGACCGTCATAAACACGAGACTGTTGCCAAGTCTGAATTCCAATCACGTGACATCCCCCCATGCCACAGAGAGGTTGCAGCCAGTCGTAAGTGTGAAAAACGGACCTCTGTCCCTTTCCTCAGTGACCTGGTTGCTGCTTCGGTCACTAAGTCAACTGTTGTAAGTCGAGGACTGCCTGTGGTTGAGCATATTCAGAGAAGAAGCTGAAAAGGGTGTTGCGGGGTTGGGTTCTACTGGTTAAACTGGTTCTAGCTCCCAGTTTGGACCTGGTGAGGGAGCGGAGGTGGCTGAGGCCCTGGGTCACACAATGCGCACAATGTGTGCTCTAGGTAACACAATTTGGATTTTGGGGCTTCCATGCTCAGAATTCCCTGCTGGCAGGGGGATTCTGGGAGTTGCAGTTCATCTCATCTTCAAGCTGCGAAGGCTGAGGAACACTTCTGTAGGTTCAAGGCTGGAGGACAGGCAGCCCAACTCCGGGACCTTGAAGACAGATGGAGGAATTCTGGGGGTTGGAGTCCATCACTCCTAAAACATGCTGGCTGGGGAATTGTGGGAGTCAAAGTCCTTGTAGCTTATAGACTGCTGACGGGGAGATTCCGGGTGCCAAAGTCCATTCCCCTTCCTTCCCATCTCCAAACAGGACCTTTCTCTGGGAAGGATGAGGAGGAAAGCATAGGAGAGAAGCCTCCCACCTCCAACCTGAAACCACCTCCTTCCCCGCCACCCCAGGCCTATGAGGATTGTCCAAGCTTCTTGGGTGTGGTTGTGAAGCCAGAGACCCACAATGCCAACTCTCTCTCCCCCTCCCTTCTGAAAGTTTTACTTTCTTTCTGGTTGACTCAGACTCTGTGTGTGTGTGTGTGTTTGTGTTGCCACCTCATCTCACGTGGCTTGTGGTGGATCCACCAGGGATCCTTTTTCCCACCTCCCTCCAAGGTGTGGTTGTCTTGGCAACGGGTGCCCGGAGGCCCTTGGCTGCTGTATGTTTGTGTGCGTGTGTGTATGTGTGTGTGTGTGCACGTTGCACAGAAATCCGTTTGCGCTTGAAGAGCTGAGACCAAAATAGACCAACTTGGCAAAGCAGCTGTGGGTGGGAAGCAACGACGTTCAACGGGGAAAGCGCAGGGCATTGAAACCGCGGGTGGATTTGAGGTCCATCACTGCCACAAAGCCCATTATCCTCAGCCCAGAAGACCTGTACAGAGCAGAGGTTCACAAACCCTTGGGAAGGCCTTCAAAGTTCTCCAGGACTTTTGGGCATCGTTTTTTGGGTCGAGCTATTGTTCAGGCCATCGTCTAGAAACTGGGCGATGGGGAATTCTAGTTTTGTCCTTAGGGGATGAAAGTTGACTGGGTGACTTTGGGTCAGTCCCCAGAGGTCGGTGAGTTCTAGTCTAGCCTTAGGCATGAAAATCCACTGGATGACTTTGGACCAATCACCAGGAAACTGGGAGTTCTAGTCCCACCAAGGCATGAAAGCCAGCTTGGTAACTTTCTGCCAATCATCGGGAAATGGGGAGTTTTATTTCTGCCTTAGGCATGAAAGCCAGCTGGGTGACTTTGGGCCAATCACCGGAAGACGGTGAGTTCTAGTCCAGTTTTAGGCATGAAAGCTAACTGGATAAGTTTGGATCATTCACCAGGAGACAGTGAATTCTAGTTGTGCCTTTGGAATGAAAATTGGCTGGGTAACTTTCTGCCAATCACCAGGAGATGGGGAGTTCTAGTCCCACCTTAGGCATGAAAACTGGTTGGGTGACTGGGCCAATCACAGGAGACGGAGAGTTCTAGTTCTAACATATTGTAAGCCATGAAAGCCATCTTAGTAACTGGGTGGGAGTAGATGACCTCCGAGGTCCCTTCCAGTCCTGGATTGTTGTGCTGTTTCAAAGTGCCAGGGTTTGTGGTCCTTCTTTCCTCTCCCTTTCCCCTGCCCCCTTTCCTACTTCCCTCTATCCATCCATATCTCATTCCCTTTCCCTTTCCTCTTTCTCTCTTCCCTCCCTTTTTCTTTCTTTCTCCCTTCCCTCCCTCTTTCTTTCTTCCCTCCCTCCCTCCCTCCCTCTTTCTTTCTTTCTTTCTTTCTTTCTTTCTTTCTTCTTTCTTTCTTTCTTTCTTTCTTTCTTTCTTTCTTTCTTACAATCTATATTTACTCTTTACTAGTATGATTTGATTGCTTATTGTACCCTATGACTGTTATTAAGTGTTGGACCTTATGATTCCTGACTCTTGATGAATGTTTCTTTTCTTTTATGTGCACTGAGAGCATTTGCACCAAGACAAATTCCTTGTGTTTCCAACCACACTTGGCCAGTAAAGAATTCTGTTCTATTCTATTCTATTCTATTCTATTCTATTCTATTCTATTCTAATTTTCTCTTATTCTATTCTATTCTATTTCCTACATTCTGTTCTGTTTTATTCTATTCTATCTCTTTCTTTCTCCCCTCCCTCCCTCCCTCCCTCCCTCCCTCCCTCTTTCTTTCTTTCTTTCTTTCTTTCTTTCTTTCTTTCTTTCTTTCTTTCTTTCTTTCTTTCTTTCTTTCCTTCTTTCTTTCTTTCTTTCTTTCTTTCTTTCTTTCTTTCTTTCTTTCTTTCTTTCTTTCTTTCTTTCTTTCTTTCTTTCTTTCTTTCTTTCTTTCTTTCCTTCCTTCCTTCCTTCCTTCCTTCCTTCCTTCTCCGCACTCCCCTTTATGCCCCATTCCTGCACTTACCTGGGAGCCTGAACCAGGTGCGTGGGGATGTCTGGGAGGGGCAGGGCAGGGCAGGGCCAGCTGGTCTTCGGCACTACCGGTTCGCCAAAACCGGCCCGAACCAGCTGAATCCCACCCCTGAGCTGGGTGGGAATTCCGGTGTGTGTGTGTGTATATTGTGTATAAAGGACTACACAACTTCACACTTCCGAAGTTGTTATCTCTCTCTCTCTCTTTCCATCTCTTTCATTTTTCTCTCTCTCTCTCTCTCATCTCTCATCTCTCTCTTTCTCTTATCTCTCATTTCTCTGTCTCATCCCTCGCTTTCTCTCTCATACCTCTCTCTCTCCCCATCTCTTTCTCCCTCTCCCTCCTCAAGCACCCGTCTCCCGCGGCTGGCTGCGTTTCCACATTGGTGGGATAAAAATAGCGCCTTACAAAAATGAACTGCCAGGCGTTGTGAGTGCGGCAGGCAAGGTGTGTGTGTGTGTGTGTGTGTGTGTGTGTGTGTTACTGCACTCCCAAAGGCAAGAACCTCCCCCCTCCCCTCTCCCACACTCCCAACCCGTATTGTTGAGCTGTGCTTTCTGGCTTCAAAGGCAATTAAATCCAGGCGCGTGGCGAGTCTGATGGTGGTGGCGCCTGGCCGGAAGACAAAGGGAAGATTTGCTATCACAAGGAAGGGCGGTGTTATTATAAAGGGGCCAGGGAGGGTGGAAACTTATGGTGTGCAACCAATTGCAAACGGCCCTCGACTTATGATGACAGAAGTCAGTCGCTAAGCAAGATGGTTATTAAGTGAGTTACATCCAATTTTTGGCCGGCTTCTCCCATTGACTTATGGCTGTGGGTCATCGTGGTTATGTGATTCCTGGAGCCAGTCGTTAAGCCGTCGGATATTTTTGATTGCCTGACACCATCCCCAGGGTTGATGGTCATGATGGTCGTAAGTGCGAGGAGTGTAATTTATCGAGTTCTTCCTGTCATGCGGGTTGCAGCTTGGAGCCGTCATTAAACAAACGGTCATAAGTCAAAGACTAACACAGGACAAGTACATCCCCGTTGCCAGTTTTGATCATTCAACTTGGGATTTTTTTGCGGCGGTCGTAAGTGTGAGGATCGGCAGTAAATCTCATTTTTTTTCAGGGCTGTTGAAATGTCCGACGGTCCTTAAGCGAACGATCATAAGTCAAGGACCACTGGGTGGGGAATTGTGGGCCGTCCTGTCACTTTCCTGTTGAAGATATTTGCCTTTTTTCTCAGGCCAGGATGAGTTCAGCTGCTGCAAAGCCACCCCTAATATCCTGAAGAGTTTCTGTTGTTAAGTGAGTCTGTTGTTAAGTGAGTCGCACCCAGATTTTTGGCCATTGCTGTGAAATAAATCCCTGTGGTGGTTCAATGAACCAGGATGGCCATTAAGCAAATCTGGCTTCCCCAGCTGAGAGTGCAGAATTGCTGTCATTAAGCAAGCTATCCCTGGTTTTATGACCTTTATTGTCCCATGGTTGTTAAGTGAACCACTGCTGTTGAGGGGGGTTTCAATGACTCTGGCGGACATTAAGCGAATACGACGTCCCCCCCCCGCCCCCCAATGGACCTGGCAGGCTATCTCTTGCGAAAGGAGGAAACTTTGGAGAGAAATGCCTCTGACTTCGTGACCTGGCTGCCACCATTGTTAAGTGAATCACTGCAGTTAAGGTTGTTAAGTGAATCGGGCTTTCCCCATGGATTTGACCCCAGGACCCTGCATCCGTCATAAATATGAGTCTGAATTTTGATCATGTGACCATGAGAATGCTTCAGTGCTCATAAGTGTGAGAAACTGTCACAAGTCCATTTTTTCAGTGCCGTCGTACAGGAATGATTGTAAGTCGAGGACTGTTTGCGTCTTGACCCCGAATTGAAACCTGCTTGAAAGCATTAGCGTCCCTCCTCATTCTCCTCTTCCAGTGATCCTTCGACTTACAACTGCAACAGAGACGAGAGTTTTCCTCGCGAAGCCTGAAGGTCGTTAAAGAGAGCCACCCCTGATTTCATGGCCTTTCCTTTGCCATCCTCGTTGAGCCAATCAATGGCTCACGATCGTTAAGTGGATGGCGCGGTCATTAAGGGAGTCGGGATTCCCTTCTCGACTTTGAGAAGGTCACAGCCGAGAGTTGCGTGAGCCCCAAGGATGCTGCAGCCTCTTGCAAACAAAGGCCTGTTTGCCAAGCACTGGGATTTTGACCGCGTTACAACGGTCGTAAGGGCGAGGACCGGTCCTAATTGGCTTGTTTCAGGGCTGTTTGAAGTCGGAACAGTCACTAAACAAATGGTTGTAAGTTGAAGACTGGCTGTATCCCCTCCCCGTCACTCTGAAGATGCCCGTGGGGGGTCTGGGCAGGGGTCCCTTCCCCGTATGTGCAGCTCTGCCGTCGTACTGGAAAGACACATGCCGGCACCATCTGTCGCCAACTCCCATCCTTCCCTTCCAGAAATTTTCCCCCTTTTGCACAAAGCTTGTGCCTCAGTTGTTGTTGCGGGTTATTTGTTTGCACCGGCTGGCCAGCTCAGCTCACAGCTGTCCCAGCAAAACACAACCCTCTTTCAACGGGGCTTGTTTCTGTTAACGTCACGGGTTGAAATCTTCATTTAACGGCGTGCTCAGACACCCGTTTCTTTGAACTGTTCCTTTTATTCCCTTCCTGAATGGCGTCTTTTGTTTGTGCTTACACACACGAAAAGGAAAACGGGGATCGGAGGTCCTTGGACTGAAAGAAAAAACAGAAAGCGGGGATTTCAAGTCCTCGCGTCCCGTATTCCTGGGGCATTAAAAAACCTGCCGTCGTCCTCCCCTCCTTAACCCTGGTTTAAAAGATAAAAGCCCTTTGCCACACAACGTTTCCCCCCCACACACACACACACTTGAGTTCTTTAAACGCTTGTTTTGGGTAAATGCTCGTTTCAAACAAGAGCGCCGATGGTATGAAGGATCGTTCTCACTGCAAACTGGCGACCACAGGGGGGCCTGGCGTGTCGTCACCGCATCACGGTGCCCGCCAGCCCGGCTGGGTGGCGTTCCGGCTCAGAGACGGGTGAGAAGCAGCAGGCGAGCAGGCAGGCAGCGATGTCGCTCTCCAACCAGCCCCCTGCGCCCCTTGCCGAATACAGCCAGCTGTGCAAAACCTCCAACCCCGACGGCTTTTCGGACTCCTTTGCCTGCATGGGCACACCGAAAGAATTTGGCGCTGCCGCGTTCGAGTGGCAGCGAACGGAAGGTAAGCTGAGTGAGATCGGGCTCCATGTCCACCCAGCGGGATCGCGTCCAGATGGGCTGGGGAAAAACAGCGGCTTCACCGACGAAGACAAGCTGTGCTTCTTCGAAGGGAAGCTGGAGAAAGACCTTAAGGCCATCTCGAAGGACAAAAGGGAAACCGAGGTGCCGGGCAAGCCTTACCAGCCAGCCTCGGGTCACCTTGAGAAGTGGGCGCCGGGGTCCGAGAAGAGCCATTTCGGAGAGAGTCCGGGCATCCTTGGTTTGGCCGGCTTGCAGACTGAGTCGGCTGGATGCCTGAGGGGATCTCCAATCCTAGAACCTAACAGAGGGATCACCGATCAGGAGAAGGCAGCTGGGTCAAAGTCGGGAGAGATTGATGCCAAAGGCCGTCCGGAGACCCCGAAAGACCCCTCAAATCACCTGATGGAACCAGAGATCCGGGCATGGGCCCCCACTTTCGACTCAGTCTTGTCTGAAGTCGCCGGGCCGAAGAACGGAGCCCTTGTCCACCGCCCAGTGGACCTCCTGAAGGACAATTCGCTCCTAAGTAGTTTCGGTTCTGCGTCGAAGCTGGGGCCACCAATGACCACGATCGAGCTGGCTCAGGATGATGGGAAGGGCAGCAGCTCGTCCGGCACTGTCCCCGAGACAGAAGAGGAGAGGCTTCTGGCTGAGCTGGAGGAGAAGCTGGACTCAGCCCCCGAGAGCAGCTTTCTCAGTCGGGGGGGCACCCAGCGGAAGGCGATGCGGCGCGCTATGTCGGAGTGCTCCCACTTGTCCGTCCCCCCTGCCCTCAACCTGGCGGACAAATATCCCGAGCTTGTCACCATCCCCGACCGAGAGTCCCCGCCGAGCATCCTTTCTCAGAGCGTCACACCTCGCAAACCAAGTGCCCCGATGAAAAGATCGGCCACTGTCTCCGAAGAGCAGGCCTCTGCCCACCGTCCCGGTCAAGACAATGCTGCCCCTCTCTGCCCCATCGTGAAGGAGCCTCTCCTCTCCACGGAGGAGGAGGAGGAGGAGGAGAGGGACCAGCAGAAGGACGGCGGTGGCAGTGGCACCGTCAAGAGAGACCTGGGCAGCCCAGGTTCCTTCCATCCTAAACTGGCACTGATTCCCGAGACGAGCGGTCAGAAAAAAGGAGAAGAAGAGGTGGCGGTCATCAAAGAGAGCTGTGCCCAACTTAGCGGGGCCATCCCTGCCGCGGAAGCAGGCGGAAGTTCTCCAGGGCTGGTCAAAGAGGCTTTTACAGGCGTCCTCGGCATTCCATCTTCCTGGCCAGGAGAGAGACCCCACGATAGTACGTTGTCGAGTGTTTTTAATTTTTTCCCACGGGAGGGCAAGGAAAGCGGAGAGGGTTGGCTCGAGAATTTTGTAAACAGATAGGAAGACGGCTGGGTTTTCTTCTCTGAAAAAGAGGACGAACAATAGAGACGAGGGTCTTTGGCTGGTTGGGGGAAGGGAAAGGGGGGGGGCAGCCAAAAGCCCCAGGGAGTTATCACTCTCTTCCCCCCTCCCCACATTGCATTCATCCCACCCCCGCCCCCTCCTGCTTGATATACCGGGCTCATTGCAGGATGCCAAGGGAGAGGGGGGGGGAACACTTTAAAATCAGCATTGCTGAAGTTTGCATGGTGCGGGGTGGATGTGCTTTTGTGTGTGTGAAGGCAAAGGGATTTTTGTGTGTGTGTGTGTGTGTTGAGACGGAGATCTGCTCTAATGAGGCCAGCCCAGCCCTGCTGTTCTGCCTAACCAGGATGACAGCTGTCATCATGGCTAGGCTGAAGGCGTGGGGTGTTCCATCTTTCCCGTTGCATTAGAGACCCTGTCTTTTCCGAACAGCAAACTGGCATTTTGGGTCAAGTTTCTCTTCTTTTCCTAAGCGCTTTTTTGCGCCAGTCGGGGTTTATTCCTCGCTTCTTGAGTGCTGAGTTTCGACCACCTTGGTGGTGGTTTCGTATTTGGGGTTTTTGAAAACAGTTTGGAAATGGGATGTTTTGGGGAAAGTTGAAAAAGTTTTTTTGGGGGGAAGAACACACTCTGGCCTTGGCTCCCATCCTTGAAATAGCTTCATGAAGATTTTTTTGAACCCCGATGCTGAATCTTCTCGGCTCTTGTTTCAGAGAGCGTCTGTCTCCGTTAACGACCTCGTTCTAAAAGGAGGCTCAATAATTATTAGAGCTCCTTTCCTTCCTTCCTCCCCATACTCCATCCTTCCTTCCTCCTCCTCCTCTTCTTTCCTTTCTTCTCTCTTCACTTCCTCCTCTTCTCTTTCCATCCTCCCTTCCAACCTTCCTTCTTCCTCTTCCCTTTCTTTCCCTCCTTTTCTCCTCTTCCTCCTTGCCTCTCCTCCCTCTTTTTTCCTCCCTCCCTCCTTCTCTCCTTTCCTTCGTCCTCTCCTTCCTTCTTTCCTTCCTTCTCTCCTCCCTCCCTGTTCTCTCTCCTTTCTTCCTTACCCCTCTTCTACCTTCCTTCTTCTTCGCCTTCCTTTATTTCTTTTTTCTTCCTGTTTCTCTTTCTTATCTGCCTTCCTTTCCTTTCCTTTCCTCCTCTTCTTTCTCCTCCTCTCCCTTCCCTCCTACTTTCCTTCCTTCCTGCTCCTCTTGTTCCTTCCTTCCTTCTTACTCCTCTGCTTCCTCCTTCTTTCCTTTCACCTCTCCTTCCTTTATTCCTTCCTTCCTTTCCTCCTTCTCTCCTTTTTCTTTCCTTTCTCATCTTCTTCCTTCCTGTTTTCTTTCCTCTTCCTTTCCTTTCTTCCTTTCTTCTTCCTTCCTCATCTCCTCTCTCTCTCCCTCATCTTCCTTTATTCCTTTTTCCTCCATTTCTCCTTCCTAACTTCCTTTCTTCTATACTCCTCCTCCTCCTCTCTTCCCAGCTTCCTTTTTCATCCTCTTGTTCCTTCTTTCTTCCTTCTCCTCCTCTCCTTCCTTCCCTCTTTACTTCTTTTCTTTCTTCTTCCTTTATTACTTCCTTCTTCCTCCCTGTTTCTCCTCCCGTCCCTTCCCTTCCCTTCCACCCTCCTCTCCTCCTTTCTTCTTCCTTCCTCTCTTCTCTTCCCTTCATCCCTTCCCTTCTTCTCCCTCTCTTTCTTCTTCTTTTCTTCCTCCCTTCCCTTCGTCCTTCCCTTCCTTCCTTTTTCCTTTCCCTCTCAGACCTTGGAGAGTCTCCCCCTTATCTGGATTTGCTGCCAGGGTTGTTGATGGGCCTCGGTGTCTCCCGCCGGGGAGGATGGGTCTGCCAAGTCAAGCAGCCCCTCCTCAGATGGAGTTTCCTGCCCCCTTCCGAGCAGAGAAACGAACGACTTCTCCCCCTCCGAGAGGCTGAGAACAAAGGAAGGTCGGCTTTCTTTGAATTCCCGCTGCGATCACCTTCAAGGCCGAGCCTCGTTTTATGACGGACGGGGGATGGCTCTCTTGGGGTGGGAGGGAGCGTCCAGCCACAAAAGGGAAAGAGATTAAATCTGGATTTTTTTGGGTGGGGTGCGGGAAGGATTGGATGGTAGATTAATTTTGCTTTTTATTTCTATCTGTTGCAAAGGAAGTCAGAAGACATTCCTGTTTTCTATTTTCTCAGTTCTTCTTTTCCTTTCTTTTCCTTGTTTTTCTTTCTTCCTTCCTTCCTCCTTCTCTCCTTCCTCCTCCTCACCTTCTTTCCTTCCCTTATCCCTTTCCTCTCTTTCTTTCCTTCCCTCCCTCCCCTTCTTTCCTGCCTTCCTTCCTTCCCTCCTTTTTATTTTCCTTCTTTCCCTTTCTCTTTCTCCTTCCTTCCTTCTGGCCCTCCCTCTCTGATTTCCTCCCTCCCTCCTTCTCATATTCCTTCCTTCTTTCATCCATCTCCTTCTTTACTTCCCTCCTTTCCTTCCTTCCTTCCTTCTTTCCCTCCCTCTCTTTCCTTCCTCCTCCCTCTCTCCTACTCATCTTCCATCCTTCTTTCCTTCCTTCCTCCTTCCCTTTTTTGTTCCCCTTCCTCCTTCTTTCCCGCCTCTTTCTGTTTTCCTTCCTTCCTTTCCCTTTCTCTTTTTCCATTTTCCTTCCTTCCTTTTTCCTCCCTCCCTCTCGTTCTTTTTTCCTTCCTTCGCTTTCTCTCCCTCCTCACTCCTTTCTGCATTTGTTCCTTCTTTCCTTCCTTGTTTCCCTCCCTCCCTCCCCTCCTTCTCCCTTTCCTTCCTTTCTTCCTCCTCCCTCCTTTTTATTCTCCTTCCATCCTTCTTTCTCCTTCTCATTCTTTCCTTTTCTCCCTCTCTCCTTTACTTCTCTCCCTTCTCTTTCTGGTTTCCTTCCTTCCTTTCCCTTTCTCTGTACTGAGTTTCTGATTTGCGAATTTTGTCCCCTGTTACAACCTGTCGTTAAGTGAATCCCTGCGGTTGATAAGTCGTTCAGCGAATCTGGCTTCCCTGTTGACTTCTCGTTGCCAAAGGGGACCGTCATAAATATGAGGTCAGTTCACAACTGAGCATTGATCACGTGACAACGGGAAGGGTCGTAAGTGTGAACAGCGGACCTAAGTCCCTTTTTATTTGCTGCCATGGTAACTTTGATAACTTCGAACTGTCGCTAAGTGAATCGTTGTAAGTAGAGGACTGTCAACTTGCCTGAAATTTATTTTATTTTATTTATTTATTTATTTTATTAATCAAATTTATATAGCGCCCTTCTCCCAGGGGACTCAGGGCGGTGTACAGCCTATCTAAAAACCCACAAATATACAAAAATTAAAAAAGTATTAAACCAATTTGGCTGATAAATAAAACTAAACAGGTCCCACCCCCCCACCTTAAAACCCCAATTTAAAATTTAAATACCATGGAGACCAAAATTAAAACCATTATCTCAGCCCAGGCCAGCCTGCTCAAAGAGCCAGGTCTTCTAACCTAAATTCTATTTATTTTTGCTATATTTATATCTAGTGGGGAAGAATAAGAGCCATGAATCAAAAATCAGATTTAGGGTTTTTCTCTCAAATTTTGACCTGTCTTTTTGCTTCCAATTTCCATGATAGATACGTAAAGTTGATCTCTTGGGGGGATTTGGGGGTGATCCATAAGGATTTCTACGGAAAGTTTAGGGGGTTTCGTTCCAACCAGAAAAAAAAAAACAGAGCCAGAATGGAGTCTCTGTGACTTCCGCAAACGGCTCCTGCGCACTTCATAGGTTTCTAGTTCCTGGTGACAATACAATTTTTTTTGAGGCGGGGGTGGGAGGTGTCATAACACAACTTTTGCATGGTTGCAACTTTTGCAACCGGTGTGGAGTCAGAACAGAGGCCAGCTGGGTTGGGATCTCATTGCTGCTTGCAAGTCTTCTCTGTCAGATCCCATCAGATCCATCCGACTGATCCCTTTTGCAATCTCAAGTTTTGGATTACGGAAAGACCTCAGTTTAATGACCGCTCGAATTTAGGCTTTGGGCATGTTTCACACTTACAACCATCTCAGGTCACCTGATCAAAATTCAGACACTTGGCAGCTGACTCATATTTATGACGGTTGCTCACGTAGCCCTTTTTTGAGACCTTCTGACCAATCCCGTCGATGGGGAAACCAGATTCACTTAACAACTGCAGGGATTCGCTTAACAACGGCGGCAAAAAAAGCCATACAAGGGAACAAAGCTTGAGGTGACAAATGTCTCACTTAGCAACAGACGAGATTTGGGGGGCTTGATGATGGCCGTTAAGTCGAGGATTATCTGTCTTGGGGCGGAGAGAGCT
The DNA here is from genome assembly GCA_023653725.1 of Bungarus multicinctus. NCBI lineage: Eukaryota > Metazoa > Chordata > Lepidosauria > Squamata > Elapidae > Bungarus > Bungarus multicinctus. Next base: position 2,862,303 of record CM042840.1, read on the forward strand.
GGAGATAGCACAGATTTGGTCCCAGGGGCATCCTAATGGGACGAAATTCACTTAACGACAGTCTCACGGTCTGAATTGTGGTCATAAAACAAGGACTTTTTTTTTTCTTTTTTGGTTTTGGGTTCCGATCCTTCTTTGGTCCCCCCCCCCCACCCACTCTCAAAACAAGAGCCGTCCATTCCCAACGCCGGATTTCATTTCATTCAGATTAAAAAAAGATCCGGGGATCAATTGGATCCCCATCCTTGGGGATCCCAAGAGGCTGAAAAGAGGGAATCCGCTGGGGAAATCCACCTTCTCCCCCCCAAAAAAATCCCCCCCACACACACACTTTTCTGACCAACTTTTCCCAGCTCAGCTCGGCAGGTCTCCAAAAAGGATCCCCACCGGTGGATCATGGGTGTTGGAGTCCTTTGGAAGGAAGGAAGCTGTTCACGGCTGCTGTTTTTTTCCACACAAAGGGGGGGGGGGGCTTTTGTAGTTTTGACATTGCGCTCCGGGGTGCCGTCTGTCACCAGCCGCCTCCATTTTGTGTGTTGTGACCTAGATTTGCGACATTCATCTGAGACCGTTGAAGAAACCTGGATTGATTCTTTCCTTCCTTCCTTCCTTCCTTCCTTCTCCTTTCTTCTTCTGTCCCTCTTTTTTCTCTTCTTTTTCCTTCCTCCTTCTCTTTTTTCTGTCTTTCACCTTTCTTCCTTCCTTCTTTTTCTCTTCCTCTCTTTCTCTTCCCCTTCTTCTGTCCCTCTTTTTCTTTCTCTTGCCTTTGTTTTTCCTTCCTTCTCTTTTTCAGTCTTTTTCTCTTTCTCTTTCAACTACCTTCCTTTGTTCTTTTTCTCCTTCCTCTTTCTCTTCCCCTTCTCCTTCCTTCTTCGGTTCCTCTTCTTCTCTTTCTCTTTCTCTTTTTTCTCTCCTCTTTTCTTTCTCTGTCTTTTTCTTCCTTCTTTCCTCCCTCCCTCTCCCTTCTTCCCTTCTCTCTTTCTCTTTCCCTTTTCCTTCCTTCCCTCTTCCACCCTTCCCTCTTTCTCCTTCCTTCCTTCTTTTTCTCTTCCTCCTTCCTCTCTTTCTCTTCCCCTTTTTCTTCGGTCTTTTTCTTTTTCTCTGGCACTTCTTTTTCCTTCCTCCTTTTCTTTTGTCAGTCTTTTTCTCTTTCAACTTCCTTCTTTTCTTTTTCTCCTTCCTCTCTTTCTCCCCTTCTTCTGTTCCTCCTCTTTTCTCTCTTTTGCTTTCTCTTCATCTCTTTCTCTTCCCCGATTTCCTTCCTCCTCTTTTCTCTTTCTCTTTTTCTTCCTTCTTTCCTCCCTCCCTCTCCCTTCCTCCTTCTCTTTCTCTTTCCCTTCCTTCCTTTTTTCCTCCTTCCCTCCCTTCCTCTTTCTCTTCCTTCCCTTCTCCTTCCTTCCCTCCTCGCTTCTCCTCTTCCGTCCTTCCTTCTTTTCTTCTTTTCTCTTTTTCTTTTCCTTCCATTTCTTTCCCTTTCCCTTTCTTCTTCTCTTTCTCTTCTGTTCCTTCCCCCTCTGTCTGCCTCCCTTCCTTTTCCCCTTCTTCTCTCTTTCTCTTCCCCTTTTTCTTCCTTCGCTTTTTCCTTCTTTCCTTCTCTTTCCCTTTCTTTTTCTCTTTCTCTTCCTCCCTCCCCTCCCTTCCCCTTTCTTGTTGTCTCTTTCTCTTCACGTTTTCCTTCTCTTTCTCTTCTCTTTCTTTTCCTTCCATCACTCCCACTTTGGGTTTCCTTTCTCATTTCCTTCCTTCGTTTCCTTCCTTCCTCTTCCTCCTCTTCCTCCTCCGCAGAGCTCCCTCCCCTCTGACGCATGCCCCCCCCCCTCATTAAACCAGGCGCCAGTCAAACCCCCTTCAAGCCTTTTGTGCAAACTTTTGCAATTGTGCTTCGCAATCGTGCAGCCTCTTTTCACACCTCCTTAAATCTCTTTTTCTCTAGTTTGTTTTTTTCAACCTTTTGTGTGTCTCTGTGTGTGTGTGAGAGAAAGAGAGAGAGAGAGGCTCCCTGGAGGTTTAGCCTGGGTTTCAAGACTAGGAGGGGGGCGGCGGATTGTCGAGCTTTTGTGTAAGCTACTTTTGTGCTGCCTATTGTGTTGAGAAACAGCAACGCTTTTGTGCGGATAGAAAACCAACTTCTGGAAGCTGGGACTTGCAATTGAATGCTGGACCTGTTTAAAAACAACAATCACAACCACAACCACCACAACATGGACAATCCTCGAGATACAACCACGAAGGAGCCCCCCCCAATTTTGGTCACTAAGTGAAACAAGTTGCCGAGGGAGCTTTGCCCCGTTTTATGACTTTTCTGGTCAAGTGAATTGCTGCCTTTGTGTCCCACGGGCATTAAGTGAATTGACCTGCTCTCCCCCAGACTTGGCATTCAGTTTGAAAAAACGAATCACCACCGTTCTTAAGTGAGTCGCACGGCCGTTAAGTAAATCTGACTTCTCCCTTGACTTGGCGGCAACGTTAATAAGTGACTCGTTAAGTCACTTAATGGTCGTTAAGTGAATCCCAACTTCCCCGCTTGACTTTGCTAATCAGACAGTCGGAAAAGGGGACGTGGCCACTGTCGTTCGACGCGAGTCAGTTGCCAAACTCTGGAAGTTTGACGTTCGTTAAGTGTGAAAAGTCCCCCCCCCCTTTTTTTTTAGTGCCAGGGTGATTTGGCACAGTCACTAAAATGAACAGTTGTAAGTCGAGGACTAGCCATTTGTGATTTTTGTCAATTTGTAATGTTGGGGGTCTGTGTGTGAGAGTTGTTGAGGTAAATTACAACGGGGGGGAGGAGAGGAATCAGGGCTCACTTGAGGACTTCAACTCCCAGAATGCCTGGCTACAGCTGAGGGGATTATGGGAGTTGAAGTCCAGAAGTCATCGAAGGGCTCCCCCTCCTTCCCTCACCTCCACTAAATTAAAAGATGAGGGACATTTTTCCTGAATGCTGCATTTCCGACCTTCAGTATTACTGGCTTCGTCTTGGAGCAATTATTTGGTGGTCTTCTAGAAGTTTCTAAGAAGGGCTGTCTTTTGTAAGGCCTGATTTTCACCCAAGGATTTTATTTTATTTTTATTTATTTCTCTTTCTTTCTTTCCTTCTTAATTTCTTCCTTCCTTCCTTCCTTTTTCTTTGTTTCTTCCTCTCCTTCCCTTCTGCCTTCCTTCCTCTTCTCCCTTTTCTTTTATTTATTTCTTCTTTCCTTTTTTCTCTTTCCTCTTTTTCTTTTCTCTTTCCTCTTCTTCCCTTTTTCTTTATTTCTTTTCTTTGCTCTTTTCTTTCTTCTTTCTTCCTTCCCTTCTTTCTTCCTTTTCCCTTCCTCCCTTCTCGTTTTTCTTTCTTTTATCTTCTTCTTCTCTTTTCTTTTGTCTTTCCTCTTCTTCCTTTCCCTTATTCCTTCTTCCCTTTCCCCTCGTCTTCTTCCTTCCTTCCTTTTTTCTTTCTTTTCCTTTGTTTCTTCCTTCCTTCCCTTCTACTTTCCTTTCCCCTTTTTCTTTCTTTCTTTCTTCTTTCCTTTCCTTTTTTCTTTCCTCTTTTCTCTTTCCTCTTCTTCCTTCCCTTCCCTCTTTCTTCCTTATCCCTTCCTCTTTCTTCTTTTCTTTCTTCTTCTTTTCCTTCTCTTTTCTTTTGTCTTTCTTCTTCTTCCCTTCCTTTCTTTTTCCTTCCCCTTTCTTTTCCTTTTTTCATTCATTTTTTCCTTTATGTTTTCTTTCTTTCTTTGGGTCCTATGTTTATATATTTTTTAAAAACACAGCTCGAAGAAGGAAGGCATCACTCTACTTCGGCCTCCTATTTTTCCCCAACACAACAATCCTGCAAGGTGGGTTGGGCTGAAAGAGAGGGGACTGGCTCTCCCAGCTGGCTTTCATTGCAAAGGCGGGATTAGAACTCCTAGTCTCCTGGTGATTGGGCCAAAGGCTTTCCTCTTTCTTTTCCCCCTCCTCCTCTATCTCCTCCTCTTCCTCTCTTCTTCCTCCTCTCCCTTCCTTCCATCCATCCTCCCTCCCTGCCATTGCCTGCCTTCCTTCTTTACCTTCCTTCAATCCTTCTCCATATTCCTTTCTTCCTCCTCCTCCTCATCTTCCTTTTATCCTTCCATCTCTCCCATCCCTCTCCTTCCTTCTTTCCTTCCTTCTTTCTCTCTTCTCGTCTCCTTCCATCCATCCTCTCTTGCTCCCTCCCTCCTCCTTCCTGTCTTGTTCCTCCTCTCCTTCATCCTTCTTTATTTCCTTCCTTCCATCCATCCTCCGTCCTCTCTTGCTCCTCCTCCTCCTCTCCTTCCTTCCATCCTCCCTCCCTCCCTCCTTCTCCTTTTGTTTCTTCCTCATTTCCTTCCATCCATCCATCTCCCTCTTCCTTCTTTCTTCCTCCTTTCTGTCCTTATTTCCATCCATCCTTCCTCCCTCCCTCCTCCTTTCCTCCTTTCCTTCTTTCTTCCTCTTTTCTGTCCTTCCTTATTTCCTTCCATCCATCCATCCATCCTCCCTCCCTCCCTCCTCCTCCTTTCCTTCTTTCTTCCTCCTCCCCTCTCTTCTCCTCCCCACTCCCTCTTTCCCTCCCTCCCCTTCCCCCTTCCCCCCTCCCCAGATCTCTCCCTCCTCCTCCTTTCCCTCCCCACCCTCCCTTCCAGGAACCAAGCTTTGCAAATCAGAATCAAAAAAGTCCCATTGATTGGATTCCTTTTCCGGAGGGTGGAACTGGATCGTGAAATGCCAGATCCTCCCCCCACCTGCGTAATAATCCGCTCGATAATCACAATAACAACAAAGCTCCCTTCCTGGAGATCAAATTGCAACACACACACACACACACCCCACAAAAAAAATGGTGGGGAGAACTGCCTTCATTGCATAACCCCATCCGCCCTGTTTTTGTTTTCATTTAATCTTTTTTTTAAAGAAAATGAGGAGATCCCGCTGGGATCCTTTTGCCCTCTGGAGCTTTTTTCAAGGGGGGAAATAAATAAATGGGTATTTTTCTAGGAGCGGAAGCAGATTCTCCAAAGGGAAGAGCTCTTTGCAGGGGGAAAGAGAGATGGTGGCTGAGGATGATGGATGGTGGAGTTCTCCAAGGGGGCAGTTGAGAGAAGGGTGGCGGGTCTGAATTGATTTTCCTCTTTTTAAGCTGGTTTCCTTCCTTGCTTCTTTCTTTCTTTCTTTCTTTCTTTCTTTCTTTCTTTCTTTCTTTCTTTCTTTCTTTCTTTCTTTCTTTCTTTCTTTCTTTCTTTCTTTCCTTCCTTCCTTCCTTCCTTCCTTCTTTCCTTCCTTCTTTCTCACTTTCCTTTTGTCTCTGATCTTTTTTCTTTCCTCTTCTTCCTTCCTTCCTTCTCTTTCTTTCTTTCTTTCTTTCTTTCTTTCTTTCTTTCTTTCTTTCTTTCTTTCTTTCTTTCTTTCTCTTTTCTTTACTCTTTTTTCTCTTTCATCTTTTCTCTTTTCTTCCTTCCTTCTTCCTTCCTTCTCCCCCTCCTCTTTCTTCTCCTTTTTCTTCTTTCTTTCTCATTTCTTTTGTCTTTCCTCTTCTTGCTTCCTTCCCTTTCTCTTTCTCGTCTCTTCTTTCCTCTTCTTCCTTCCTTCCTTCTTCTCCTCTCTTCTCTTCTTTTTTCTCCTTTTTCTCTTTCCATCTTCCATGAGAATGGCCAGGCTCCTAAATGGCCATTATTGAAAGGACTGATCATTACTTCTAACTTTGAACTCGGTGAATAGTTGTAACTCAAGGACTGGCAGGATTTGCAGCTTTTTCTCAACTTTGCCCAAGCAGTCCTCGACTTACCACTGTTTCATTGAGTGACTGTTTGGCGTCACCACAGCCCTGGAAAAAGTGACTTAGAATCCATTTTCCACACTTACAACCGTCACGGCCTCAAAATTCAGAAACTTGGCAACTGACTCGTACTTACGATGGGCACAGTGTCCTCGGGGGGATCAGCAAAGTCAAATGGGGGGGAGCCACATTTGCTGAACGGCTGCAGGGATTCGCTTAACGACAGTGACCAGAAAGGTGGTAAAATGGGGCAAAATGGACCTGACAACTGTCTTGTTTAGCAACGGAGGTTTTCAGGGCCGCATTGCGGTTGTAAGTCAAGGAGGACCTGTATTAGGCAAAGAAAAGAGTGGCAGAGCTCGGATTTGATGAAAGATTTGCCTATTCCTTTCGTTTCTGATTTTTTTTTTTAAAAAAAATGGTAATTCCATTTATAAAGTGGGTGAAAATCTAATTCGATGTGATCGAGTTCTGTTGTTCCCCAGTATATTTTGGGGGTCAAAAACTTTTTCTGAGTATCAAATGTGTCAAATAACCTGAGATGGGCATTCTTCCGGGAAAGACACTAGCACATTATGCACATTATTCAGATGACTGGATGAAATATAATATTTTTCGAAGCCTGAAGAGAATGGATGGACGTTTTGCCAGCTTGGCTCAAGGTGAAGGGGGGTAACTTGGCCACTTCAAGCTGAATGGACTTCAACTCCCAGAATCCCCCAGCCGGCATGCTTTAAGAGGGGTGGGGGACTCCAACTCCCAGAACCCCCCCAGCTTGAAGATGAATGGACTTTGACTCTCAGAATTCTCAGCCGCCCTGCTTTAAATAAAAGGCATTTCCTCCCCACCCCCCATCTTAAGGAGTGTTTGCTGGGGAATTCTGGGAGTTGAAGTCCACCCTCTCTTCTCACTTGCCAATATTGAAAAACTCTGCCACAGAGACCCCACAAATGACCAGGTTTCCCTTCCTACCAACCTTTAATACACACACACAACCTTCGAAGGGTGGGGTAGAGAAAAGACATCCCTGCCCACCACCCACCCTTAAATCCTTGGAAATGGGTCTGGGGGAGGCCTTCCTTCACTACCACCTCTGCCCATCATTTTAGGAAAATGTGGTCTGGGGAACCATAGCAGGCCCCTCTGACAAACCATTGTCTACCGGATGGCAAAACCTGAAGCGTGTGTGTCTGTGTGTGTGTGTGTCTTGATTGCAGCTGCCGAGATTTTGGTGAGGGGGGGGTTGAGTTCAAAGAAAGTTCTGTATCTGCCTTGGGGGGGAAGCTCGGTGACATTCGGACGTCTGTCCTTGACCCCATTTCGGAACCCGGATGGATGGCGTTGACAAGCCGGCAACAAACCGCCTTGAGCCAAACTGGCTTTTGAACTGGGGATGAACCAGCTGGCTGGCTGGCAACGGAGACTGGCCTGTTGTGAGTGTGTGTGTGTGTGTGTGTGTGTGTGAGAGAGAGAGAGAGAGAGATGTATCTGTCTCTCTCTCTGTTTATCATCTATATGTCTGCCTGTCTGTCTGTCTATCTTTATCATCTATCATCTCTCTCAATCTACCATTCATCTATCTATATCAACTCTCTCTCATCTCTTTCTTTATCTTTCTATCTTATCTATCTGCTTATCTCTTTATTATCTATCTACCGTCTCTCTCTCTCTCTCTCTCTCCCGTATCTACCGTATCAACCATATCTACTATCTAGCTATCATCTCTCATCTCTCTCTCCCTCTCAATCTATCACTATCTTTCTCTAATCCATCCATCCATCCATCTCTATCTATCTAATCTATCTATCTGTCTGTGTATGTCTATCTATCTACCTACCTCTCTATATAATCTCTACATCTATCTACCTACCTATCTACCTACTTACCTACCTACCTACCTACCTACTATATCTCTCTCCCATATGTTCCGTATCTATCATCTCTCTCCCACAATCTATTATCTATCTGTCTTTCTATCTATCTACTTATCTACCTCCAAAGTGTGAACTTGGTTCTTCCTTGGCATGATGAAAAAGTGTTCTGGAATGGTGGGTCCTAAAGAATCACAGAATGACAGATTTGGAAGGCACTTCGGAGGTCATCTAGTGCAACCCTCTGCTCAGGCAGGAGATCCTTACAGAATAACAAGAGTTGAAAAAAGTACCTGGGAGGTCATCTAGTCCAACTCCCTGCCCAGGCGGAAGACCCTAACAGAATGAGAGCATCAAAGGAACTTTAGACATCATCTAGTCCAACCCCTTGCTTGGACAAGCGACCCTATCCCCATTCTGGAAAAATGGCTTGCTTTAAAAGCAGAGGTGGGCCTGCCTTCCTCTGAACCCGGGGCCTTTGGGTTGTCTGGCTGTGTCCAGTTCCTTTGAGGAAGGGGAGGAAAAGGGCTTGAGCACCATGTTTGGGAGACTACTGGCTGTCCTTCAGTTACAAGGTTTCAGTTAGTGGCCACCGGAAGAGACCACAGCACTGGAAAAAAGGAACTTAGCGCTGTTCTTCATGCTTGCATCCATTTTTTCACACTTACAACCGTCAGGGTCACCTGATCAAAATTCAGACACTGGGCAACCGACTCGTGTTTATGACAATGGCAGCATCCCAGATAGGGTGGTGTCATGCAATCCCCTTTTGCAACCTTCATAGGGGAACCAAATTCACTTAACGACTTAACTTCACCATTGTCGGGATTTGCTTCGCCCCGGGCCCAGAAAAGTCGTAAAATGAGACATTGTTAAACTCGCTTAACAATGGTCTTGCTTAGGAAGGGAATGTTTGGGGCTCCGTTGGGGTCGTAAGGCGAGTTGAGGAAGGCTGTATTGCTATTTTTTTCCATAGCCTTTTGTGGACTTCAATTCCCAGAAATGGCCTGGATTATATGTGAAGGTTCAATTAAACCAGGGGTTGGCATCCTGCGACTCTGGAGCCACATGTGCCTCTTTCATCCTTTGGCTGCGGCTCCCTGTCACTCAAAGTATGTGTCACAACTGCCAATGTGCAACAACCGCTGGCACTCCATTTAGTTTTCAACCCCCATTAGGTTTTGTAGCTCCCGGTGTTTTCTGTGGGAAACTGATCCAAATGGCTCTTTGAGTGTTTAAGGTTGCCAACCCCAGTGGATTAAATTAAATTAAATAACGTCTCATGACCCAACTGGGGAAGATCATCAGGGCTAGAAGGGACTGGGGTTTGCTCTGTATTTATGTACAGTTCCTTTGATGCTATTACCTAGTTGGGTCATGAAATGTCTGCAAGGAAACAGCCCTCTTTCCTCCTCCTTGGATACCCCTTCTCCCTTCTAGCACAGATGGAGTTGCCTCCTTGGCTCATGAAAGATCTACACCGGCGGTCTTCAAACTTGACAGCTTTAAGCGTTGTGGACTTCACTTCCCAGAATTCCTCCTCCAGTCTTGTTAACTCAGGAATTCTGGGAGTTGAAGTCCACAAGGCTTAAACTTGCCAAGTTTGAAGATCCTTGGTCTACACCAAGCTCTAGCTGCTGCTGCTGCTTCTCCATCTCCTCCTCCTCCCTCTCCTCCTCCCTCTCCTCCTCCTAATTCTTCTTCTCTTCCTGCTGCTTCTTTTTCTTTTCCTCCTCTTTTTCCTTCTTCCTCTTTCACCTTCTTCCTCCTCCTTCTAATTTCCTCCTTCCTCCCCCTCCTTCTTCAAATTCTCCTTCTCCTTCCTTTTTCTTCCTCTTTCTCCTCCTTTTTTCTAATTGTTCTTCTTCCTCTTCCTCCTCCTTGCACTGATGATGTCACCTACTTTGGTAACGAAAGGTCTGCCCAGGTTTATAGAGCACCAAGGATTCCAGAGTTCCACCCTGAGCTACACGTAGCCTCTTCTATCTTTTGGGCAAATATTTGCTGAAGGTGGCTTGTGATTTACAAGCCAACATCTACCAGCTTGTCTCTTAAGCCAGGTTCTAACCTGCTCGTCATGGAAGCAGAAGTCTGGTGGGAGCAGATGGTGTATATAAATTCACCCCCAGAGTTATCCTGGGCTTAGGGGGTGGCAGGTGGCCTCTCCTTCCAAGCTCTTTTCCAAGTCCACTGCCAACACAACCCTGTGAAGGGCACTTGCGTTGTGTTGTCCTTCAAGCCTTCCCACCCGTTGCATTGTGATTTGTCAATTCTGACGGCGTTGTCTCTGGGTCTTTGTTTTGTGTTGCCAAACCAGAAGAGGTGAAGGCACCTGCTGAGGTTCCGTCGGTGGAAGACACAGCTGCCCTTCCCAGCAAGGCTCCCCGGAGTCCGGAGAAGAAGGCCAAGGTGAGACTCCTTTGACGTTTCCTGCTTTGGACACACTTGATTTTTCCAGCCTGCTGCTTCTAAGCTGTAGTACTAAGGTCTGTTCTCTGAGGTGATCCTTGAGGAGAAGGTACTTGCAACCTGTTTGTACGGCGGTCTCAACCTTAGTCGCTCAAAGGGGTCCGGACTTCAGGTCCACTCTAGCTGGGGGACTCCAGGGAGTTGAAGTCCATACATCTTCAAGCTGTTCAAGGTTGAGAAAAACTTCTGGAGGTTCATGGCTTTCAGGTGGACCATCCATAACTTGATAGCTAGAACATGGATGGACCTTTGGAGATATATGGACCAAGTCTATATGTGGGCCATCCCTCTGTCATAAATCACATTCTCCAACTGAAGCACTTTCATGGACCATCGTCGTGAAAGTGCTTCAGTTGGAGAATGTGATTTATGACACACCCTGGGAGAAACAGGGTCACAGGTGGGCAGTAAATTTCGTAGAGCCAACTGCACTTGGGAAAAGGCCTGACATGTTGTTCCTAATAAATAATTGGATTTCTTTTGAAACTTGGCTCAAGGCTCATGAATTAATTAGGGCATCCATCGGAACCCTAACACTGCTGTAAGTTCCTGGCTTTTTAGGTGGACACCTGTAACATGGTAGCTTGAACACGTATGGACCTTTGGAGATATATGGAGCAAGTCCATATTTGGTCCATCCCTCTTCATCTTCTTTAAAGATGGATAGATCCATGGCCAAAGTTGAGAAAACCTTCTATTAAGTTGATACGGTTTTTAGGTGGACATCCATAACTTGGTAGCTTGATCATGTATGGACCATGAAGGGACCTTTGGAGATGAGGGGACCAAGTCCATATTTGGTTCATCCATCTTCATCTCCATGAAAGATGTTGGGGCCAACTTGCCAAGGTTGAGAAAAACCTTGCTTCAGGTTCTTCAGTGACATTGATGATGTTCCCTAGTTGGGTCATGAAACGTCTGCAAGAAAATACTCCCCCTCCTCATCCTCTAACCCCCCTTCCCTTCTTACACAATCCTCTTTGACCTCCAGGAGCGAGCTTCAAAAGTATCAGCAACCAGTTCTCTGCCCTGGCTGCTGGGTGGGCGTGGCCATGGTGGGCGTGGTCTAGTCAGTCTCCTGGATTATGGCGGGGGAGCTGTTTTCGCCCTCTCTTGGACCCGTTTCTTGCCTTCCAGAACCTCTAGGAATCCCATTTTTCACCTTTCCCGAGATTCCATGTGGGCCCTACGAGTTGGGGTGGGACCAGCCAGGGGTGGGATTGGCCGGTTCACCCAAACTGGGGCAAATTGCCTAGCAGCCCACCCCCGTTGATGTCAGGCTACGGAACTTTTTCCCATTCAAACAATAAGAATGAACTTCTGAGAACCGAACGTATCAAAAGGAATCCTTCACTGAGATGAGACAGTTCAGGTAGGAATTCAAAGCAGCGTCTGAGGTCCTTCAGGCATACAGTAATAGATAAGGGAGCTTAGAATCCCCCCCCCCCCCCATCTCAATGTTTATTTAGGGAAACAAAAGCCAATTTGTTAATTCCCCTCCCAGCCCCTCTGGGAGGGGATCCTTCCCCTGTAGGAAGATTCTTTCTCACGTACATTTCCCAAGACGTACCTAACTCCCCCCCCCCCCTTTTTAGAACGGACTGTTTTTGGAGATTGCGCAGAGCACTTCACTGTGGAGTTTTATGGTCTTCTCATCTCCTGGCTGTGCCTCTCAAGAGGTGTTAGGTTCTGGCCATCTGGCTTCTCTCCCCCCATTGTATCATGTGTGGGTGTGCAAATTCAATATAAGGTTAAATATATTCAGGTTACATCAAGAAAGGATTTCTTTATCAGTTCCCCCCCCCCACACACCTTTTCTTCTTCCTCTGAAGAAATGACAGATACACGGATCTGACACCCGTTGACCTCCATTCCACAAAAGCTCCCACAAAGCCAATTTTGCCAATTTTACACTTTTCCCTTTCACCTCAGAGGACAGAATGATGCCATCCTTATTTTAATTCTGAATTGACTTGAGTTGCGCCTGTTTTTTGTTTGTTTTTGTTCGTTTTGCCTTTCATTTACAACGCCCCCGGCTTTTTTGTTTTTGTTTTCGTTCCGTCTCTCTCTCTCTCTTTCTCTGTGTCGCCTCTTGGTTTACCATTCGGTTCACGGACAATGTTTCCACGTCAAGCCTTTGGCCAGCACTGGGGCCAAACCCGCCGCAACAAAGGCCAAGCCCGGGACATCGGGTGCTCCCCCCGCCAAGCGGCCGGCTTCGGCCACGCTGAGCCCAAGCAAAAAGGCCCCCTCTGCAGCAGCTACCACATCCAAACACCCGTCGACCAGTGTCGCCCAATCCTCCAGCTTAACTTCCCGAGAGGTTAAATCGAAGGTAAGCAAACTAGAAGGCCGTCTGAAAAGTGTGGCGAGTTTTCTGTGGCGGAAACCATGCCACAAGCGGAGTTTTCCCCTTTGTAAGACCGTCTGGACGCTGGTCGTGGTATGTAGAAAACATCTGCAATGTCTCGGCGAAGAGATGCTGGCTAAGGAAGGGGCCGATAAGAGACGGCCGAGCCCACCATTTTGTAACGGGTGAAGAAAAAGGAGACTCTCTCCCTAGTTTCTGAGCCTGTAAAGGAGATGGTTTTAATACCATGTGCAAACAGTCTTGGGAGACTCTATGAAGAGATGATGGCTAGGCGGGGTGGACTTCAAAAAAGCCGCTTGTTGCCAGCCAGTTGTTGCAAATACTGGTTCAGCAAACCAGATGTAAAATTGGCAACCGGTTTGCCTGAACCACTGTAAACCGGTAGCACCCACCCCTGTGGCTAGGGAAGGAGCAGATAAGAGACAGCCGAGCCCACCGTTGTGTAACGGGTGGAGTAGACTCTCTCCCTAGTTTCCGAGCCTGTAAAGGAGATGGTTTTAATACCATGTGCAAACGATCTTGGGAGATTCGATGAAGAGTTGCTGCCTGGAAACGGATCGCATAAGAGGCCTGAGAGCCCATAGCTGTATAATGGGTGGAGAAAGAAACTCAGAAGAGATTCTCCCTAGTTTCTGAGGCTGTATATAGTAGGTTTCCTCTTTGAGTAGGGAGGTTGGATTAAAGACCTTGGAGGTCCCTTCCAATTCTGTTGTTGTAGTACTCTAATATGTGAGAAAGACCTTGGGAGACTGAGGGAAGAGATGCTGTTTAGTGAATGGTCAGACAAGAGCCTGCAGTTGTATAATGAATGGAGGAAGAAATTTAGAAGGGATTCTCCCTGTACCCTCCCTGAGACTATAAAGAAGATGGCTTTAATATTATAGAGAAAAGATGTAGGGGAAAAAAAGTAAGAAGTTGCTGCTTAAGGAATGGCCAGATTAGAGATGGCAGAGCCCACAGCTGTGTTAACAGGTGGGGGAAGACACTCAGAAGAGACTCTGCCTGGTTTCTGGGGCTATAAAGAAGAGGGCTTTAACAGCATGTGCAAATGACCTTGGCAGACTCCACAAAGAGGTGCTGCCTGGGGCAGGGACAGATAAGAGACCGCAGAGCCTACCGCTGTGTAACAGGTGGAGAAAGACACTCAAAAGAGATTCTCTCTCATTTCTGAGGTGGCAAAGAAGACAGCATTCATAGTAGGTTTCCTCCTTGGTTGGACTAGATGACCCCCCAAGCTCCCTTCCAACTCCTATCATTCTATGATTCTATAAGGGCCCCCTGCTTGAACAGGGGGTTGAACTAGATGACCTCCAAGGTCTCTTCCAACTCTACCTGGGGGCGGGCGGGGGAAGCTTCTCAACCTGAAGGAACTTCTGGAGAAACACGGGAAAGAGGCTCCTCATTCTGACGTGATTCCTTCTCCTGACCAGGTGACCGACGTTAAGTCCCCGGAGAAGAAGGTCCCCCTTTCCAGGCCAAGTGCAAAGACCAGCTTGGCCACTGCCAGGGCTCCAGTGGTGGCAGCCACCGGTGGGACGTCGTCCAGCCCAAGAACTGTGGCTGGCTTGCCACCGAAGAAGCCCACTGGTGAGTTGTCCCAGGGAGGCTGGGAAATTCTGAGGTGGGGGACTTCTGTGGGTGAGGGGATGGGAAGTGGGGCCGTCTCGGTGGGACATCGAAGGTTGAAGGAGCTGCGTGGAGCGTTTGGGTTGGTCTCCGGATGCCCAGGATGTCCAACCCGACTTGGGAATGGGGTTAGAGGCAGAATGGAGTTGCAAAAGAAGGGCCCTTCGTTCCTTCCTTCCTTCCATCTAACCAACCATCCATCCATCCATTATCTATTTCTCCCTCCCTCCCTTCCATCCATCCTTGTCCATCTCCCTCCTTCCCTTCCATCCATCCATCATCTCCCTCCCTGCCTCCCTCCTTCCCTCCCTTCTATCCATTCATCATCATCCATTTCCCTTCCTCCCATCTATCCATCCATCCATCATTTATTTCTCTCCTTCCCTCCCTTCCATCCATCCTCGTCCATCTCCCTCTCTCCTTCCTTCCTTCCTTCCTTCCTTCCTTCCTTCCTTCCTTCCTTCCTTCCTTCCTTCCTTCCTTCCTTCCTTCCTTCCTTCCTGCTTCCTGTCTGAGTTAGTAGTTCCTTAATTAGGGTATTGGCAGAGCAAATCACTAGAATATAAACAACTCCCTCTCCCTTCTAGCACTGATGACATAATCTAGTTGGGTCATGAAACGTCTGCAAGAAAACCACCAAGCTCAGGGAGCACTAAGGACCCCACAGTCGTCCTCCTCCCTCTCCCTCTCCCCCTCCCCTTCCTCTTGCTCGTCTCCTCAAACTTCCGCTCCTTTCTAGCACTGATGACATTCCCTAGTTTGGTCATGAGACGTCTTCACCAAAACCACCCAGCTCAGAGAATTCAACCCTGAGCTAGAGATCATTCTCTTTTGTCAGTTTCTAAGAGCAAAACCGAGAGATGTAGTTTAACAAAGGACATGAACTTGTCTTGCCGGGTTGTTGTTGCAGGGAAAATAGGCAGAGGAGGTAAGTTTGTCAGATAGATTTGTTGCTCTGAGTTCTTCATTTTAAAATAACAACAACAACAAAAGTAGGATGGAAATCAACCAACGTTTGTCTCTCTTGTGTTGTGCAGCCGTCAGGACAGAAGTCAAATCCCCTGAGGCGAAGAAGATGCCAGCAAAGACATCGACAGGTAATCACCGTCTCCAGTCCCCTCCTTTCTCCACGGGCCATCCTTGCCCTCCTCACCCTCCTCTTCCGCTTCCCTCCTTGTAGCCGAGTCGAGCCGTCCCAAGAGCGCGCCGGCGTCAGCATCCACTTCTTCCTCACTGTTGGGAGCCCAGGTCGTCCGTTCCAAGATGAAACCCGTGGTTTCCAGGATTCCAGCGACGGCTGGTCCCACGGCCGAAGCCAAGAAGCTGCCGTTGGCGTCCAAGGCTCTGCCCAAAACCAGCCTGGTTTCCAAGCCTGCCCGGCCTTTCATTAGCATTTCCGTTCCGGATCTGAAGAACATCCGGTCCAAGATTGGTTCCACGGATAACATCAAACATCAGCCAGGTGGAGGAAAGGTGAGCCGTTGCCCCAGGACAGGGGTATCAAATTCAGTTTCATTGAGGGGCCACTCCAGGGTTGCGTTTGACCTTGTGGCCTGGGGTGTGTGGCCAGCTCCATGTCATTCATCGAGGCTCTGTTTTTGGCTATGACAGCATCCTGCAACCCTCTGCCAACGAAAACAGCGCTCAGGAGGTTGTGTGCGGCCTGTCCGGGCTCTGTTTTCAGCTGCCACAGACTCCTGCAGCACTCTGCCGGCAAAAACCGGAGACTGGTCTGACTATGTGCAGCCTCCCCGGGCTCTGTTTTCGCCTGGCAGAGGGTTGCAGGAGACCGGGCAAGAGCGTGGCCATCCCGAACTCTGTTTTCGTTGGGATAGGCTCTGCAGGCTGATCCTTCGCTGTTTCCAGGGCGGGTCAGATCTAAGTTCCCCATTGTCCGGATCCTTGAGTTTGACACCCGTGTCCTAGGAGAGAAGAAATCCAGAAGTGGCTTCTCAGCCTGGGAACCTTTTTAGAGATGCCGCCATCCTGGTTTGGAAGAATGGAGGGCAGGAGGCTAAATAGTTGGTCATGTGGAGAGAGAGGGAGGGACCGTTGGAGTATGGTTGGCTCAGTTCTAATGGAACTGCATCTTTGCGGTTGAGATACCACCGTCCCAAGGAGAAGAACCTCAACTTCCTAGCGCCTAGTGTCTTGGATGAAAGTTCGCTGGGAATAGGGAGGTGCTTTTTGAACCTTCTCTTTCTTGGTCAAGAGGTCCAGAAACACATCCATGGGGCTTCCCTGCCGTGGTAGGGAAATTGGTGGGATGCTTCTGGTTCACACTGGTCCTACAGAACCGGTACCTACCCCAGCTCTATACTGACCTCTTTATTTCTTGCTTTTCAACCTCAGCTGCTGTGCATGGCACAGCCAATTGCTTGCAGCAGAAGGGGAGTTGCAAACACTGCGTGCGCAATGTACACATGCACACACAAAGCACACGCTGACACTGGACCAGTAGGAAAAATTTTTGAAACCCACCGCTGGTGGTGGACACCTAGAAATATCTCCTCAACCTTCCTGGGTTGCTTTCGTTTGGGGGGAAATGCAAGCTCATACGATGCAAGCCAACCTGATTTCCTAAACCTTAGTTTGGTCTCACCTTCCTCGAGTTTAATGAGTTTCAGAAGTTACCCCAGAAACCAGTTGTGATCATCGAGGGGGTCTTCGTATCTTCTTGTTGATACCTCCCTGGTGTTTAGTTTTGAAGGCAACCCAAAGTATCCAAACCTTTGGATCTCCTTGAGAGCCAGATGTGGACTTCAAGCCTTCCTGGTTTTGTCACGTGGGTTGAAAGAATGGAATTTCCTCCGCCTTTCCTCCGTCTTGTAACAGGTTTGCTGAGCGAGTGAATGCCATGGTGGAACAGTGGATTATATGTTATGTAAATTATCAACAAGAAAACGGAGCGGATGTATTGCCATTTGCAGAAGTGGCTTATAATAATGCAGTACACAGCAGCACTGTCTCGACTCCTTTCCAAATCGCTACCGACATGGACTTTGTCCCTGTGCCTCAGTTACCTAGAGAACCCCTCCCCCAACATCCATTTCCTTAACGGATTGGGTGGAATAATCTGGGACAATAGAAGGGAATACCGGCAGCTTGGGATTGAACGGTGAAATCCTTAATGCTCTCTGAGCTGAGTGGGTTTCCTCGCAGACGTCTCATGACTGGTTTGGCCCGGTTCAGTCGAACTGGTAGCTCCAAGGATCATCTGTGAGCGGTCCGGTTTGCTCCAACAATCAGCTGTTGGGCCCTCCCTCCCGGCCCGGCTCTATTCCGACATCTGCTGCTTTTCAGCCTCAGCTGTTTTGCGCGGCAGACCCAATTGTGCTTTGCATGCACGCACAAAGCATACGCTCACATCAAACCAGTAGGAAAAAGTTTTGAAACCCACCACCAGATTGTGGAATCCTTGGTACTCTGAGCTTGTTTTTTTTTCTGACAAACATTTCATTTCCAAACTAGGTAACATCATCAGTGCTAGAAGGGATTGGGAGTTCCTTTCTCTTTATATACAATTCCTTCTAGTACTGATAACGTTACTTAGCTGGGTCACGAAATGTCTGCAAGAAAACCACCAAGCTCAGAGAGCACCAAGGATACCACAGTTGTCATCTTCCTCCTCCTCCTGCTTTTCCTCTTCTTCCTCCCTCCTTCTCCTGTTCCTTTTCCTCCTTCTCCTTCTCCTTCTCCTCCTTTTCCTCCTTCTCTTCTTCCTTCTCCTTCTCCTTTTCCTTCTCCTTTTCTTCCTCCTGCTTTTCCTCCTTCTCTTCCTCCTCTTCTTCCTTCTCCCTCCTCCTTTTCCTTCTCCTTTTCCTCTTCCTCCTTTTCCTCCTTCTCCTGTTTTTCCTCCTTCTCCTGTTTTTCCTCCTTCTCTTCCTCCTCCCTTCTCTTTCTCTCCACAAATCCCAGTTCTTTGTAGCACTGATGACACAACCTAGTTGGGTCACAAAACGTCTGCAAGCTCAGAGAGCCGCAAGGATTACACAATTTAGAGACCATTAGAAAAGTTCATTGCACTTACATTATTTTTCCAAGTTCAGCCACCTGAAGATGTGCGGACTTCAACTCTAGAATCCCCCCAGCCAGCGTGCATTCTGGGAGTTGGTCCACATCTTCCAGGGGCTGAAAGATACAGCTCTAAATTCTTTCTCCCTGCGGCTAATAATAATACAGTAATAATTAATAATAATAATTAGCAACCAACGATACCCCATCACAAATTTTTGGAGCCTGTCTCTCCTCCTTCCCAGTCATTTACACCAGGTTTACGTCAACGTGTCTTTCATCTAGAACAGGTTCTGCTCTTACTGTGCTCAAGTCAGTTTCATTGCAGAGAATCTCCAAAT
Source organism: Bungarus multicinctus (assembly GCA_023653725.1). NCBI lineage: Eukaryota > Metazoa > Chordata > Lepidosauria > Squamata > Elapidae > Bungarus > Bungarus multicinctus. Next base: position 2,880,750 of record CM042840.1, read on the forward strand.
TGGCGTGAGAAAAAAATAAAATAATAATCTGGAAAAAACCAAAAATACAGCTTCTCCTCAATGTATGACCACCATCTCTGTTGCTAAGCGAGACACATGGTGTCCCATTTTATCACCTTCCTTGTCCCCCATTATGACAGATTTACTTAACCGCCGTGTGACTCGCTTAATGACTGCCAGGGATTCAGTTCGAAACTGCGGCCGAAAGATCGTGACATGGAATACCCTTCCTGCTGCCTCCCTTTGTGACGGAAATAGTCCCCATGTGGTCATAAGTCACAGGACCCCCTGCGATCTTCGCCATTGCTCAAGCATCCCGTTGGCGACCACGACGGGACATTGTTTTGCCATTCTGATGATATGAAAACTCCTAACTTTATCTCCATTTTAGGCCACAATAGAGAAAAAATCCACCGTGGCTACCCGAAACTCCGAACCCATCATATCCAAAACCACTCCCAATACATCCACGCTTTCTAAAGAGGGGCTCGCAAAGTCACCCAGCGGGAAAGTGAGTCCTGTTTTCGACTTCCGGTGCTTTGGGAGAGGAGAGAGCACGCCTCCCCTCCTGGATTTTCTTCTCCCGGTAGTCCTCGGCTTACGACTGTTCCCTGAATGACCATCCGAAAGTTCCAGCAGCGCTGAATTAAAAAAAGTCACTTGCCATCGGTTTTTTAAAATCTCCCTGGTCACCTGATCCAAATTGCGACGCCAGGCAACTGGCGTGTACTGCTGACCGTTGCCGCATCCCGGGAATGGCAACATCCCAAGGGGCTTCACGTGATCCCCTCTCGCGACCTTCCAACCAGCAACATTTGTTGGGAAGCCCGATTCCCTTAACAACCATACGACTCATTTCATAATGGTTGGCTTAGTGATGATGGCAAGAGAGGCCGTCGAGCAGGGCCAAAACTCCCTCAGCCGGCCTCTCGCTTAGTGACGGGAATTGTGGTCATAAGTCGAGGACCACTTGTGTTCTTTTTCTTCTTACTCTGCTGTTTGGGTCACTTTTTCTTCCTCTCTGGCTTGAGTTCACCTCGGGGTCTTTTTTTCGGGGACCTTCTGCTCCTGCACGACACTTTTCAGAGGGGGCAGCATTGCCGGGAAGCATGGGGTTCAGAGTAGAGGTCTTGCGATCAACTAGGGAAGGAGATGAGAAAAAAAGAGGAAAGAGATTGTTGTCCTTCTGGACGAAGCGGCCCTTAAAATGTCTCCACTTAGCTTCCAATGTAATTGTCACGCTTGTTCGTCACATCATTTTATTAAATGCAAAAAAAATAATAATAATTCCAGTTACGAGTTCAGGGTCTTTCAATCTCGGCCTGCAGGAAGATGGTGGAGGGGGGACCACAACTCCCCGATTTCCCCAGACAGAATGTCCAGGACTTAAATCGATGAGCATCAGCAAGCTCTCAATGCCTGTTGGATTCAAGAGAACTGAAAAGGCATTTGACAGCGTAGAGTGGCAAATGTTAGCTAGGCCTTTAAAAGGAAGATTGTAGATACAGATATAGATTTTGAGGAGATGACCAGCTTCAGAAATCCACCCAGATCCCTTTAGCAAGAGAGTTGATTTCTTTGCCAAGGATTTCTTAAGGATCCCTTCCCTTGGGGGGGGGGGTGAGGGGGCACGCCCTTTGCAGAGATCCAGAGTCCTTTTGAGGAGGGGGAGGGCACCCGGAGGGAGTTGCTTTGCAGAACTTTTAACCAGTCCTCTTCCTTTCCTTCACTGAATCCGTGGCTCCTTCTCTTCTCCTCTTCTCTTCCTCTTCCTCCTTATCCACATTCCTTCACTGAGTCTGTGGCTCCTTCATTTTTTCTCTTTTCCTTCTCCTCCTGGTTTCCTTCCTGACTCCTTTTTTTCTCCTTCCTTTGTCTTCTCTTTCTCTTCCTCCTCCTCCACTTTTCCTTTGCTGGGTCTGTGGCTCCGTTTTTTTTCTTCTTTTCTTTCCTCCTCCTCTTTTCCCACTTCATTTTTTCCTCTTCCTTCCTGTCTCCTTCTCTCCTTCCTCAGTCTCTTCCTCCTCTTTCCTGCCAACATTTGGTCCTTCCTAACCCTTGGAGTCATTTGGATGGCATGGCTAACACCCGCTTGCATTCTTGTCCGTCTGTCCTTCCATCTGGTGTGTGGCTCCCAGAGAGACAGAGAGAGACAGACACACAGAGAGAAACACAGGGAGAGAGGGAGAAAGAGAGAGGGCAGGAGGGAAGGAGAGAAAGAGAGATACAGAGACACAGAATGAGAGACAGAGAAAAAGAGAAAATCAGAAAGAGAGAGAAAGGAGGGAAAAAGAGAGAGACACAGAGAAAGAGAGAGAGAGAAAAGAGAGAGAAAGATAAACAGAAAGGGAGAGGGAGAGAAGAGGGAAAGAGAGAGAGACACACACACAGAGAAAGAGAGAGAAAGAAACAGAAAGGGAGAGGAGAGGGAAATAGAGAGAAATGGAGGAAGGGGGAGAGAGGGAGGGGGAGAGACAGAAAAACAGAAAGAGAGAGAAAGGGAAGGAGAGAGACAGAAAGAGAGAGACAGAAAGAGAGAGACAGAAAGGGGAGACAGAAACAGAGAAAGAGAGAAACACACAGAGAGAGAGAGAGAGAGAGAGAGAGAAACCTAACCAGTCCTTTTCTCTTTGTGTCCTTCTCTCTATCTCTGTTGACATTCCAGGTCCAGATACTCTCCAAAAAAGCGAACTACAGCCATGTCCAGTCCAAATGTGGATCCAAGGACAATATGAAGCATGTCCCTGGAGGTGGAAATGTAAGTACTCCAGAACCTGAGGGCCATTGTTGTCGTCTTCCTCCTCCTAACTAACTCTTCTTCCTCCTCCTCCTCCTTCTCTTCCTTTTCTTCTGCGTCCTCATATTCGACTCTGGAGTTGTCCTACCTGTGTATGTTTATCTCTGTGTGTCTGTGTTTCTTGGCGGGCGTGGGGGGAGGTGGACCTCCCCCCCACCCAAGCATCTTGGGGGAAGGACTGACGTCTGGATTTTGGAAGATCCAAACTGAAAACTTAGGGCTTTGTTTTTTTAAAAGAAAGGAGTGAGGCTGCCTGGGAATTGGGTGGAAAAGAGAGAGACAGATCAGGGCAGTGGTGGGATTGAACAATCAGTTCTCTGCCCTCAGGATTTCTTCCAACAACCAGTTCACAAAACTGCCGGTTCTCTCAAACTGGTGCGAACTGATTGAATCCCACCACTGGATGAGGGAGATGATGGATAGAAAATGGATGGATGATAGATGATAGGCATACAGGTGATAGGCGTGTAGGTAGGTAGAGGTAGGTGCGTGTGTGTGTGAGAGAGAGAGAGAGAGATTAGATAGATATGGATGGATGGATGGATAGAAAGTTAGATGGACATAGGGTAGATAGATAGGTAGACAGAGACAGATAATAGGGATAGGTAGGAAGAGAGAGATAATAGGTATAGATGATAGAGTGATAGAGAGAGAAGATAGATGTAGAGAGAGATAATGGATGGATGGGTAGATGCAGAGATGATAGATGACACATGGATAGAGATTGAAGGATGTATAGATATATAGATAGATGTATTAAAAATATACAGGCAGAAAGATAAAATGTATGGCTGATAGATGATAGAATGGATAGAGGGATGGATGAGTAGATGACAGACAATGAATGGATAGAGATAGAAATGGATGATAAATAGATAAATAGATGATAGAGGGATGGATGAATCGATAGATGATTATATCTATCTACCTTTCTATCTCACTTCTACACTACCCATCTGATCCAAGTGTCCTCTGAGAAGTTTCCAATAAGAGAGAAAGACGAAGGTGGCGGTTGTTGGAAAACCGTGAACTTACCCCAGAAAAGAGGAAAGCATACAAAAGAACATCAAGACAGCTCCCGGATTGATTCTCTTTAGCGTAGTTGGGAAGGAGTTAGTAGATTTCACCTAAATCTGTGTGAAACTCGGTCCCATTGAAGATGTGTGGACGTTGCCGGCTGGGGAATTCTGGGAGTTAAAAGTCCACCCATCTTCAAGTGGCCTCTTTCAAGGTTCGGCGACATCTATCTTCACATTTAGAAGATCACCAAAGGTTCCTCCTTTCTCGGAAACCACGAAGCCTGGAATTTCCTGGAATTTCCACTTTTGACCATCATTCCAGGGGTTGTCGGCTGTTCCCAAACGTTGTCTGTCTAAATGGCTGCTTTTTTGTACTTTCGACAATTTTTGTTCTCCTTTTCTTTCTATCTTGAGGACGTCTTCCCCCCCCCCTCCGAAAAATCATAAATCATAATTGCTGAGCAGAAATCATAACCCTCATCCAAATCAATCCCAGATTGATGTGCGAAAGCAATTTTCTTGCTTTGAGTTGTCTCACTCTAGATCTGTCCTCCTCCAGGAAGCTCCTTTGATCTTCTTCCTTTTTCTTCTCCTCCTCCTGTCCTTCCTTCCTTTCTTCTCCGTCGTCCACCAATCAGTCTGTCCACCTGCTCAGCTCATAGAGTAAAGTACCTATTGTTTTCAGGTCCAAAATGTCCCCAAGCCAGCTTCAGGCAACAAATCCCAGCCATCGACCAACCCCAAGCCCAGCTGTACCAATGTGAGTAGAACTACTAGTCTTGGCCAAGTGATTTTGTTTTGATGTTATGGAGTTTCCACCTTCGTCCGATATTATAGGACGTTCTTGGCCAAGTGGCTTTTGGTGTTACGGAGTTTCCACTTTTGTCCGGTGTCATCGGACCTTAATCCTGCCAACTCTATTCTTGGGGGAGATGATGGGTCTTCCAACGTCATCTGTCTCTGAGGTTCTCCTGCTACCAACAGCTCACCCTTTCTCTCAAAATCTGAAGAGTTTGACTGTTGGAGAACCATGATCAGCTGAGAGATGGAGAGGAGGGATGGAAAGATGATCAGGAGACTGAAGGCTGAAGCGTAGGATGGATGGTTACGGCAACGTGACTAGTCTAGCGAAGAGAAGGACGAGGGGTGACATGGTAGCATCTTCCAGTACTTGAGGGACTGTCCCAAAGAAGAAGCGGTCAATGTATTCTCCAAAGCACTCAGGGTAGCATAAGTAACTAGAAACTAATCAAGGAGAGGAGCAACCTGTAACCAAGGAGGAATTTCCTGACAGTGAGAACAATTCATCAGTGGAATGACTTGCCTCCATCACTGGAGGTTTTCAAGAGGAGACTGGATAGCCATTTATTTGGAATGGTATAGAAGAGTGCAAAAACCCCACCAAATTCAGAGAGCAGCAAGGACCTCCACAGATCTTCTCTTCCTGCTCCTCCCTACAAACCCCGCTCCCTTCTAGCATTGATGATAATCTCTATTTAAGTCACGAAAGGTCTACAAGAAAACCACCAAGATCAGAGAGCACCAAGGACCCCACAATCCTTCCTCCTCCTCTTTCCTACAAACCCAGCTCCCTCCTAGCCCTGACGATGTTACCTAGTTGGGTCACAAGGCGTCTGCAAGGAAGCCACCTAGCTCAAAGACCGCACAGTTCAACCCTGAGCTTCAAATATTCTCTTCGACTGATTCTCCAAATCACCCACCCACCCAAAGAATGGAGCACAGTGGTTCTTGGCTTGGGACTCTCCACCTTTTTGAGATGGACAGACGCTAAAAGGGAGGGAGGGAGAGGACAGAAATACCGTGTTTCTCCAGCAATACGCCCCCCCCCCCAAATCGAAGGCCCAGCATTGCTTTGTGTGCATGTAGTTAAATTAAGCCCTGCCCCTAAAATTTGGGCCTATTTAAGCACATGCGTTCCATTTGTCACATCATGAGGGGAAGAGGTATGGGGGGGAACGGTGGAGGGTGGGGGAACTTGCCAAACTGACCCCACATGCACCCTCGCCTCGCCACTGGGCCACTTCTATCGTGGCCATTAGGAGCGCCCCATGTGCACACTAATGGCCACGAAAGAAGCAGCAGATAGATAGATAGATAGATAGATAGATAGATAGATAGATAGATAGATAGATAGATAGATAGATAGATAGATAGATAGATAGATAGATGATAGAAAGATAGATAGATGGATGGATGATAAGTAGATGATAGATAAATAGATGATAGAGATAGAGATAGATATAGATAGATGATAGATAGATAGATAGATAGATAGATAGATAGATAGATAGATAGACAGATGTGTGTGTGAGAGAGAGAGAGGAGAGAGAGAGAGATAGTATGTGTGTGTGTAAAGGAGAGAGAGATTCAACCTCCCATCTTTGCCCCACCCCAAACATGCCCCTTTGATCTCCTGAAGAACATATCCAGCGTTCATGAAATCCAGGGACCGACCGAGATTGTTGAACTTGAAAAGCAGGATAAGGATCTTGAATCCTCCGGCCAACAGAAGGTTGTGTTGCATTGTGTTGAAGTAGGAAATACAACACTATCGGGCATTAGGCAGCGAGCGAACAATGGAACTTCTTGTTCTTTCTTGCTTTGCTTCTGTTTTTTTTTGGGGGGGGGGCGGGGGGTTGGTCATAAATAAGCATTTTTCATTGCTGGGATTGTGTAACCAAGTGTAACTGAGTTCTTGGTGGTCCCTGAAGGAGCTTTAACCCAGTGCAATTCAACCGGTCTAACAGCCGGTTCGGTGAGCGCATGCGCCTTGCACAGTGTTTGAGCATCCCCCATTTTTCAGCTCATAATTTAATTGGAGTAACTGCCGGAATCCTGACACTTACCTTCTTCTGCTGAGGCGCGCAAATCAGCTGGGCTGCGAAACAAGGAAATACAGGACAGATTTAAGGCAGGGGCCAACTAATCGCCAGAACAACCGGTTTGCTTGAACCGTTCCGAACTGTCTGAATCCCACCCATTTAAATCTCTGGAGAAGACTTGACGCCCAAGCAGGGGGGGTCCAGGGCTGCTTCCTTGGGGTGGGATCCTTTAGAATTCAGCCCTTCTCCCGATCTTCTCAAAGTCCCCAGAAGTCCTACATCCAGCCCTCTCCTCTCCTCTCCAGCTTCTCTCCTTCTTCTGTCCCTGTCCCACCCCATCAGCACTTTGGAATAAACCACGCAGAGATCTTCACCTTGCATTAAATATATGCTGAGCACATCTATTCTGTAGTTGGAGATTTCTAGACCGGCATTGAAAGATTGGAGATGTTGGGATGGATGGCTTTGCTAGCCAAGTCTGTTCTCGTTGGATAGGTCTTCTTGTCTGGATCATCGCCCAACTCTTGTTTTTATGGCGGTCTGCTCACATTGGAGGACTCTTGAGAAGTCCTTCTGTGCTGCAGGAGACTCCTGGTGTCCTTGCACATTCCGGAAAGAACAGCTTCATTAGCTTGGATCTGGTGGGAGGAGAACATCTGGGACTCTTGGCCGCTGGAAGTATCTGGAGAACATGTGGAAGGACCTGGGCTTGCTTCTCAAACCTCACTTGTCCCTTACTTCGCCTTCTCTCTTCCGTAGGTGCAGATCCAGAACAGGAAAATTGACTTTTCGAAGGTGCCTTCCAAGTGCGGTTCCAAGACCAACCTCAAGCATAAGCCAGGTGAGAAGCCGAAGTCAGTGGTCACCAAGGGAGGTGTGGGCTATTTCAAGGGTCACCAATCTTTTGTACCTCAGCGACCACCAAATTCATAATTTTAAATCCCACGGGCCACTAATATGGACAATGGGACCTTTGGTGAGAATTACGTACCCCTCTTTTCTTCCAGGTGGAGGAGATGTTAAAATAGAACACCAGAAGTTGAACTTCAAGGAGAAAGCCCAAGCTAAAGTGGGCTCTCTGGACAACTTCGGGCACGTGCCAGCTGGAGGCACTGTGAAGGTACGCTTGAAGCCTACCCTCGTTGAGGTTCTTCACCATGAATGAACCAAGAGGTTCTTAGTGGCCCGTTGAAGAATCGAATATCTGGAACACACTAGGTGGAAACTGCCCTGAGGCCTTGTTAAAGATGGTGGACCTTCAGGGATGCTGGGTCCATAAGAACCGAGGAGGAAGATCTCATGTGGAAGTTCTCCCACCTCCTCTGCTCACATCCATCCTTCCTCTTGGTAGCCGTGATGTGAGCTGAGAGAAGGGGTTCCACACGGTCCCGCTCCCCTTAGCACATTGTCATCCTTGACGATCCCCATTCTATCTCTCCACTAGAGAAGGGACGACTCCGCAACGTCCCCCAAAGGGTTAATCCTTGACTTACAACTGTGTGTTTAACAACTGTTGCAAATGTGCTTTTTTATTTTTCAAGGGGCAACTGGACTTTCTTGGGAGTGGCCTAGAGGTGGAGTCCTCACCTTACTATCAGGACGGTATGAGTTTGGTTCTAGGTAGAGGCAGATATTTCTCTCTAGGTGCATTGAGAATATGTCTGCCGAATATAACTCTGCATTGGCAACAGGAAGGGCATCTGGTCAGTAAACACTCAGCTCTCTTCAATTGCCCAGATGCCACCCCGCAAGGGATTATGGGGTCATTAAAAGAAGATGATGACTGGACTTCCTTGGTTTTTCTTTGAAGACTTTTCGCTGCTTCTTTGAGAAACTTCTTCGGCTTCTGATTGGAAGGTGGGGAACGGAAGGATTTTGATACTCCTTGCTGGTCGTTTGTGTTGTTTTTAGAGAGGTGTTGAGGCTACGTGGAGGTTTGTTGGTGTCCTCGGGGTCACCTGAGGAGTGCAAACGGGTGTGTAGCCTTCTTGGCACTGCTGAAAGGACTGTGTTGTGGAGCTGTGCTTTCTGCAGGATATTCGCGGTTTGAAGGCTCATCGACAAACCTTCAAGTGGCCTTAACGCCTGTCCAAAAAGAATGCAAATGACCAACCATCGGCAAGGAGTATCAATCCTTCTGTTCCCCGCCATCCAGTCAATCGATCGATCAATTAGTGGCAATGACAGCCTTGGAAAAAGCAACATGTGGCCCATCCTCAAAGTTACAACTGTCACAGCCCACCTCTGTAGTCACCTGATCGCAATTGGTGGGCGACTTGGTCGTCGAATCCATTTATGGTGGATGGAGCGTGACTTGAAACCTTCTCAGCTAACATCCAATAAGCAAAATCAACAGATTCGCTTAATGAAGACAGAAGACAGATTCACTTAATGACCATGTGGTTCACTTAACGACCATGTGGTTTACTTAACGATCACAGGGTTCATTTAATGATCATGGGATTCATTTAACAGCCATAGTAAAAATGGTTGTAAAGCCGAGTCCATTCATGTGAGGATTTGTTTAATGTCCACATTGTTTAGTAAACAAAATTCTATGTCAGGATTCCGGCAGTTACCCCATTTAAGTCGTAAGTCTCAAGCCAAACTTCCAAAACTTCCAAAGGATTTATTGGGAGTTAACATGTCCAGCACTGCCTGGGTGGAGCCAACTCTGAGACACTTCATTCCTTGTCAACCTTGACCCTGGTTTTCCCCACCCCCTGGGTGTGTTATAAATCATATTCTCCAATGGGACACCTCCTTAGCCCAGAGTCATCAATCATTCTCTCTAGTTAGAATTTTGCGGGGAAAAACTTCAGTCCCCTAGTTACTATCTCTGAAAATATTTGTAGAATGCAGTTTCGGTTTGCAAGCTGCTGCACTGCTCCCCACTCCCTTTCTGTTGGCAACTCTAAAAAGACCATAGACGTATTTTATCTACTCCCAGTTGTAGCTGTAAGTCGAGGATTACTTTAAGGTTGTCTTCGATCCTTGATGACTGCTACAAAGACCAGCCAAGTTCCTCGGCACCAGAGAGTTTTAACATCTCTGAAAATTCTCCTCGCGGACGTCTCAACAATTGGAGAGTTGCGCCCTGGGGTAGCTTTAACTCATCCTGTGTGCCTGTCTTGAGCTGCCTACCACAGAGACATCAGTGAAAATCTGGATGGGGGGGAGGGAGGGACAAGACCGGACCCCTCCCAGCGTCCTTCTCAACAATCACCTGTGTCTGTCATCCCTCCACCACTGTTCTCCACATGCCACCGTGTTCTCACATCTTCACAGCCAACCTGCAGAAAAGTAAAATATTTGGGCTGGAATGCGGCACAGAGGAAGTGAGGAGCTGAGCAGGAGAGATGAGACTGGACGAGATTGAAGCAAAAAGGATCAGTCTTTCCCCAGAGGAAATGATCTGCTCGGAAAAGTCATGCTCGAAACCGCTCTGTCTAGGATGGGGGTCGGCAACCTGCGGTTCTGGAGCCACATGCGGCTCTTTCCTCCCTGTGCTGCGGCTCCCTGTTGCCGGTCAGCTCCACAATTGATAGGGCTTTTGGTTAGGACAGGTAGAGGAAAAAAGGAAGAGACTCTATGGTGAGGGAAGTGCCATAGAGTCTGGTCGGCTCCATATATGAACTGGGGAGCGGCGGCAGGTTCTGGTTAGGACCTTTTGTGGCTCTTTTAGTGTTTACGGTTGCTGACCCCTGGTCTAGGACAACAAATCGCAGCCAACTTGCTGTAAGCCATCTCACTGGGGCCCAACCTGCCGCAGCCATCTTGCCATGTCCAACTCGCACCAGGACAATTCCACATGAGATAACCCGATGAATATTGTCCGCCACCGTTTCCTTAGCATTCTTTCAGTTTTTGTCCATGGAAGAAAGAGTGGGCAGGTAACAACCCCATGACACGCGTTCTTGAGGCGAGGTGACCCAGTGGCAAAATAGCCACAGTGGGTTTGCTGTGGTGGGGAGTTGGCTGCGAGGAGTTGTCTCCCTTCCACTCTCGGTGTGTTCCCTCCAGAGTGAGGCTGCACGCTCTTACCTCTCAGCTGTCATCCCGTGCATACCATCCCCTTCCCTCTTGTGTTAGTGACCCTTCATTGTCCTCCCTGCCCCCACTGTTTCCTTTTAGACTGAGGAGGGCAAGGAGGCAGCTCTGGAGAACGAAGCGCCCCAATCGGGCAGCAGTGCCCCACAGGAGAATGGCATAGGGGCACCCGCGCCCTCAAAGGACAATGGTGACAAAAGCTTTGACAACACTGAAATACAAGAGACAAGTAAGTGCCCTGAGAAACTGGCAACCCCAGTGGAGGCAGTGAGTCTGGGAAGTGGCACCGAATTCCTTTTTTTCAGGGCTTTGGAAGGGAGGGAGGGAATTAAACCCTGAATGGTTACTTGCAGGTGTTGTTGTCTTCTGCTAATGTCGTTAATGCAATCAATTGCCTTTTATTTTCCAGGCCTTTAATGCTGACATTCTGGTATCGCCTTCCGCCCCTTGTCTCTTCCCCCTCTCCTTTTTCCTATCCCCTCCCCCCCAATGTGTCGCTGCAGATTGAATCCCACAAGTTGACCTTCCGTGAGAACGCCAAGGCACGCACGGACCACGGGGCGGATTTTGCGGCCTGCACCGGCAGCCCCTCCTTCTCCCCACCACTGAGCGCCCCTGTCAGCGAGAGCCTGGGCACCATGACCGCTACCGCCGCCGCCAAGTCCTCCTTGCCCCCGCGGCTGCCCTGGCAGGCCCCCCTCGCGGAAGAGACTTCTGCTGCACTCTCTCGGCCAGGCTTATGACTTGCTTCCCTGCCCTGTTCTCTACCCCAGACCCCAACTATCCCCCAGAATCTCAGCTTGCCTCCCTTAATCCAACACCGCCCACCTGCTCGGGCTTCGGTGGGGCTCCAGTTAAACGGTTTGTCAGAACCCTTACGCTATTCCTGGACTCGATGGGATGGGATGACCTTCTGGGCAGGGAGTCCTGCTTACCTCGGGCCTCCCTGAATCTCATTTAAAATTCTTGCTTATTTGAATGCCGGGATCAAAGTGCAAATTACAAATGAGGCCCACAAATATTGGATTCTTCTTGGTGAGCCGCGTGGAAAACCCAGCTCAAGACAACAAGAAAGGGGTTCAAAGGCTGATGGGAGTTAAGGGGGGCAAGCTTTCTTCCCTTCTCTTTCCAACTTTCTCCCACCCCCATGGGTCTCCTCTGCACCCCATTTAGCGCTCTCACATATAACGTCATGCTCATTAGCAACCCCCGCAAACAACGCCTAAACTTTTCCTCGTTCTTCCCCTTGTGCCCCAATGGAGCAGCGTGGCTGTGCCGAACGTGGTCCCTCCCGCTTCTCTCCCCGCTCATCCACACCGCCCTTCCCCTTCGCCATAGGAGAATTAAAACAAAAACAGAAAACCCCGCACCATTATCTATCTGCTGTTGCAGCGCTGTTGGCTTAGTTATCCACATATCCTGTCATTTTAAACCGTGTTCTGTTTTTGTTTTGTTTTTTTTCCTTTTCTTTGGTGTGGTGGTTCTTTTGCGTGTGTGTTTCAAAATATTTGGAGAACGATGGAGCCAAGGGACTCAAAAGCCACCTCCCCCGGGCAGGGTGGGGGTGGGATGGATAGTGGAGACGAAAGTGGACATCCGAGCAAGTGGAAAGATGGGCGCTGTACGAGAAAACAGGTGACGTAGAGCTGGGTCTTTGCAACAATAGCTTCCTGGTGGGCATTGAAAGTCAGCTACTCAAGCACAACTACTAGGTGGGTTTCCTTTGAGATACCCCTGCCTTTGCAGGTGATTTCCAAAAAATCAAACACCAGGAATCTTGAGCAGTCCGTATCGAGGATCTGTTCCGGAGATTTTGCGACCACCAAGGGACACTGACATACGCTGGAATGTCGGAGAAAAAATTGAGTAGAGAGACAGAGAAAGACACAGGAAAGTGTTTGAAGGTCCGAAAACGCTGGGCTGTGCAGGATGGGAATCGGGTCCCTCTGGCTTTGAGTCTTGTGAGGAGGTCCCGTCTTCCACACTGCAAACGACACTAAAAACAAAAGAGTTGTAAATAAAAATTAAAAACCTATAGAATTTTACTTTCAAACTGCGGGGAACAAGAAGGATGTTCTTCAAGCAAGCCGGGCGGGGAGATTGCGGGGGTATATGGGGGAATTTATGTTGGAAGGCGTTGGATGGGAACTGTGTTTAAAAATTTAAAAAAATAAATAACCTTATCTTTCCTGCCGAGGTCGGGATGCTCCTTCGGGGGCTCCCTTCCGAGTAGACTACGGTTGCATTTTCCCACCAAGAATTCTTGCATTCGTTATTGTTTTATATATATAAATATATCTATTAAAAGTTGCATGGTTTCTAATAAAATAGGTTTTCAAACTGTTAACAAGGGTTTATTATTACTTATTTTTTGAAGCACCAGAACAGTCTGCTAATTAAATAAAAAACGCAATGTCCCAGGAGAGAAAAATGGATGAGTAATAGAAATTTGGCGCAATTTTGTCCCAAAGGAAAGGGACAGTTTAATCCTTGATTTACGACTGCTAAAGAGCCCAGAATTTACATTGCCAAGTAATACACAGTTAACTGAATTTTGGTTGTTAAATTAACAACCCGGTCATTAAATGAATCGGGCTTCCCCATTGTTTTTGCTCGATTAAAGGGGATCGCAGGACCCCGGGACGTTGCGACCATCATAAAGAGGAACCAGTTGCCAACATGCATTATGGGACCATGGGGATGCTGCAACTGTCATAAGTATGAAAACAGCCATAAGTGGCTTTTTTCCAGACCGTTGTAATTTTGAACGGTCACTAAACTGAACTGTTGTAAGTCAAGGACTTACCTATCCTTTATTTCCCATTGATATCCTCTCATCCCCCTTCCCCTTTTTGTGTTGCCTACCTCCCCAAAAGCAGGGCTGTTTGGATCCCACTCACCCTCCTTACTTATCTTACTTCCAAGTCAGGACGGACTTCAACCAGGGGTGGAATTCTACCTGGGTTGGACCGGTTCTATAGAACTAGTTGTTATGATTGCACAGTTCAGAGAATCGCCAAATCATGCCCCTGGCTGGCCCCTCCCTGCCCACTCACTCCTTACCTGGCATGTGCGCCATCCAACTTGCCTGTATTGTGCCTTCACCTAATTTTTGGTAAGTTGCTATTAGCTGTGCCGGGAGATATAGATTAGCTAGAAAGCAGGAAATCAGTTGATTTCTTGCTTTCTAGCTAATCTAAAAGCAGAGCTGAACCTTCCTTAGGACTGAAGCTTCTATTTTTCAGTGCAGACTCAGGTAGCGGATTGCAGAAAGATAGATCTCTGAGTGAATCTGTGATTCTCTGAGCAACTCAATCTGCCTGCCTGCTTTGCCTGATTTTGGGTAAAAGGTGCTCTTTTTTAAAAATAAAAAATCTATATTTACATCAATAGTTACAATGTTTATATACAAGCCACGCCCAGCCAGTCACATGACCACCAAGCCACGCCCTGTCAGCAAGCCACGACCAGCCAGTCCCATGACCAGCAAGCCACACTCACAAATTGGGCCATGCCCACAGAGCCAGTTGTTAAGACATGAATCCCACCCCTGATTTCAAACACCACCACCCCTTTGTGCATGTCCTGACTTATTGTGTGGTTTTGAGAAGGGAGGGGACAATATCATAACTCACCCTCTACAAACCAGATATCTGGTGGGATGGGGTGGAAGTCAGAATAGACCTGGAAGGGACCTTGGAGATCTTCTAGTCCACCCCTCCTCGAGTAGGAGACCCTATACCAGGGGTGTCAAAAGTCAATTTCATTGAAGTCTGCATCAGAGCTGTGATTGACTGGGCGTATGTGTGTGTGGCCAATAGGCTCCCCCCACTTTATCAGAAGGTCGCAAAAGGGACAATGTTGGGTTCAAATTGCGGTCGTACGTTTGAGGACTTGCTAAAACGGGCCACGTTTATTTCCAAGATGATTTGACATTATTATGCCAAAACTAATAATAATGTATTAATTCACTGGGAAAAGGGACTTTTGAGCACTTCGATCGCAGGACAACTGGGGAACCTCTGGCAATTGCAGAGAGTCCAGGGGGAAGCCAGATTCACTTAATAATGGGAGAGGAGAGAGGAAAGTTTGTCAAATAAGGGGAAAACTCAGCTGTCCCACTTAGCAACAAAAATTGGGGGCTCAATGGTGGTCATAAGTCGAAGAGCAGCCATATTTGTTAGCCTTCCATCTGCCCTGCGACTAACTCAGTTTGATCACAAACTCAGTATGTTTCAGTCTGCTTTTTGTTTTTAATCCCCGGTTAGTCAGTGGGTTGTTGCCCCCTAGTGGACACTTGGCAAATCTCAAGAGATTTCCCCAAGTCTTTTTTTTCCAGTGGACAGACACTAAACGAGCCGTTGTAGATTGAGAACTATGGCAGTCCTCGGCTTAATCATTTAGTGACCATTTGAGGTTACAGGGGGGACTCAAAAAATGGGACTTATGACTGTGAAGATTCATTTCACCATGGTGTGATTAACTTAACAACTGCAGAGACCACTTAACAACCGAAGCAAGGAAATGACTCAAAACTCCCTTGACCATCTCACTTAGCAACAGAAGGTTTGAACTCCCTTGTGGTCGTAAGTTGAGGATAATTTCTTTTTTTTTCTTTTGCATCGTTTGAAATTCCAATTATTTTTCTGCTTGCTTTATATAACCATCCCTGTCGGAAGGGGGCTTGGAGGTCATCTAATCCAATTCTCCTCAAGCAGGAAACCGTCTTTTCATTTCAGACAACTAGCGGTCCAATCTCCAATGCAAAACCTTCCAGGTTATCTAAATTTAATAAATATATAAATAAAGATGGAGTCCTCAAGTTAATGGCAAGTAATTGAGCCCCCAAATGTCCATCGCTAAGCGAGACACTTATAATGGGAATTTGGTCTCGTTTTACGATCCTCTATGCCACAGCTGGGAAGTGAATCACTTCAGTTTGTTACTGACACTTAATGGCAAGGGTCCAAGAGCCACAGAGTTTGAGAAGCCCTGAATAAGCTTATTGCCCATCCAAATCCTGACCTGAGTGGACCCTGCTTAGCTTACCAAGCGTGCAGAGTCAATAATGCCTCTTTAATGCATGTTAAATTCGTATTAATTTATGTTTCTAGCCTTGCAAAGGGGAAAGGAAGAAAAAGGGGGGCTTCCCGTTACCAGGCACGTGGGAAAGTACCCCAACTTCCTTGGGGTGGAAGAAGAATAATCTGTGGGAAGAGTTGTGTCCGTGGTGTGGAAGCTGCTTTTGCAGTCAGGCTCCGCTTGGCGCATGTAGCTTTAAGCTCTGCCTGCCAGGTTGTCGGACTAGAATTCCCATCTTGCTCTCACTGCGAGAATAATGGGACTCGTCGCCCGCGGGCGCCGCGTTGCAGAAAGCTTCTTCCCGCGTGCTGTATAATATGTGGCCTTTCCCTGCCTTGGTTTTTTTCCGCGCAGGCGCGATGTTTTTCTCTCCCTTTTTCGGCAGGTGTCGCTGCCGAACAACTTCGCGCCGGATCCGCTCTCGGCGTGCCAAGCGTCGCGCCCGGAGGAAAAGCGGCAAAGCCAATCGCGTCCTAACGACCCGCCCCTGGGTTCCGCGCCCCTCCCCCGCCTCGACGGGTTAACTCTTTCGTCACTAGAGCGGAATGAGAAAAGGAGATGGGAATAGTCGCCAGGAGTTCCACCGGTCGTTTCTGACTCTGCCAAAAAGACTTAAAAGGACTGGAAACCCTGCAGAGCGGGCCGTTTGCTGGCATTTGGACCTCGGATTCCGAATTTTCTCCCATCAACGTTGCAATTGGGAACGGATTTGAATTGAAAACTTTTTAAATTTTTTTTAGAAATAAATAGAAACAAAATCATTTCTATTGCATCCCCCACCACGAAGTAAAGAGGGACTAAATTTACAGGGGCAAAAAAGAATCATTAAAAAAAACAAACAAATTAAATGCAACCGGAATAATGTGCATTAATTTAATCCGTGGCTTTAAAATCCCTGTAGCTTTTATGAATGGGTTCATTTTTTAGTCATCTGTAAAGGAAAAAAAAAGCACAATATTCAATTCTGGTGTTTCACAATTCACTCCCAGAATTCCTTAATCCATCCAGGAAATTGGAGATATGTGGACTTCTCCCAGAATTCCCTATGCTGGTGAGCAATTTTAGATTTTTGCATTTATAGAATTCCCTAGAAGCATGCAGGCAGGGAGATTCTGGGAGTAAAGTAAAGTTTGTATGTGTTTGTTTATGTATGCTTGTGTTGGAAATGCTTCTGAGAATTTACCTTTGCATCTCTTGGGACATCAAGACCAACCCCCAAAGCTTATTTTTAGGGAACATTAAAAACAACAACAACAACCACGAAGCGAGTTGCATCTGTGTTGCCTGGGATGGGAGACATCTCTGAGTTCTGAATTAGTGTCAGAAGTCTAAAAAAAAAAAAAATCAGATCATGAAGACCCCTTTTGTCGCAACTGTGAAGTTCAGCTGCTGAGCTTGCAAGGGGCAGGGAGGGAATCTAATTTTATAAACTTTTCTTTCCCACATGCCTTAGGCAATCCTTGCAAGAAATATTTTTAAAATATTTATCAATATGCATAAATACCTGATCAGACTCATGGTCCCAACAGAGGCATTAAGAGCAGGAGGACATTCCCTGGTGTCCCTTTGAGGGAAAGGGCTGATTTCACAATGGGAAGAAGAAAGAAAATCGATCAAACGGGTAGGAGAAGAAAAGCGAGAGAGCGAGATGGGATGGGAGACCACCAGGAAATGCCTGGGATAGTTAGATTTGGCTGGGAAGGAGAAGCCATCCTGGAAAAAGGGGTGGGCTTTTGTGGGATCGTTTTTGCCCCCAGGCCTTCTAGCCAAAGCACAGGATGAAAAGTCCCCAGGCCAGGTAAGGAACTGTTGATTTCATACAAGGATTTGGCTGGGAATCAGATGGAGTACCACCAGGAAATCCCAGGGTACAGGCTAGGGGCGGGGGAGTCGAGAGCAGCTTGGAAAGAGGCAGGAGGAAACTCACCTGCATCTATCTCCTGGCTCAGCAAAACAGGAGGAACAAAGGAAAAGCTTGGAGCTGGGATGGGAGACCAAGAGGAGATCCTTGCCAGGGTTGACTTGGGTGGGAAGATCGAGGTGAGCTTCAACCACCAGCTTTGCTTCCCCAAAAGCAGGTGTAAAGCAGGGGACGCCATGGATGTGTGGATTTCACACGAGGACATGGCTGGGAATTGGATGGAGCACCAGCAGGAAGTCTCAGAGATGCAGCGAGAAGCAAGGAAACTGCTTGCATGGCTGAGCAAATGGGTGAGAAAAAAAGACCAAGCTTGGATGGGGGACCAAGAGGAGATCCTCTTCAAAATTGACTTGGCTGGAAGAAGACACAGAAATCTTGGGGTAGAAGCTAGGAGCTGGAGTCAAAAGCAGCCGGAGCAAGGCAGGAGGAAACCAGACCGTCACTCCTAGCCGAGCCAACGGGAGGAAAAAGTCAAAGTAGGCTGCTGGGATGTGGCACCAAGAGGAAATCCTCACTGGGGAGATCAACGTGGCCTGGCAAAGACCAAGGTGAGCTTCATTTGGGTCGTGGCTGAAACAGTTTGGCCCGCAGCTCCCCAAAACACATGTAAAGCAGTATCTTTGGGGTTGGGATGGGGGACCAAGGGGAGATCCAGTACGAGGGTCTAGCCAATGCACATGTGAAGCAGCCTCCTGAGGGCCAGGGGACCAAGGGAAGATCCTCACCCCTGGAGTCCATTTGGCTGAGAAGGGAGAATTCCAGATCCTTAGGCTGCATTGAGCCTCCAATACACGTATCTTAAGCGCGTGTGAAGCAGCCACATCCGGGCTAAGATGGGGGGACGAAAGGGGGGATCCAGTATCTGGAAGCTTAGCTACTGAAGCTGCATCGGACCCAAGGCTCCCAATACACGTGTCCCTCGAAAAAACATGTGAAGCAGCCGCCTTTGGGGTGGGGCTGGGAGGGAGGACCAAGAGGAGATCCCCGCTGGAGCGGTGCGGGGAGGGGGGGAGTGATCGACTTGGCCGGGAAGGCAGAACACACAGCCAGGCAAAACGGGGGATGGAGTTGGGTTGCGGAGCATGGGTTCTAGGTCGTGTCCGGCCGCCTCCTCGGGGCTGGGACGGGGGTCGAGCGGAGACCCTCGCCCTGGGCTCCAATTGGCCGGGGTGCCCGGCCGCCGCCCCCGCCCCAACCAGGCACCTGCGGAGGGGATCTGGGGGGCGGGGGTGGGTGGGGCTCCGGAAAGGTCCCGGGACGGGGCGGGGCGGAGGGCGGGGCTGTACCTATTTAGCCCTGCAGGGGGCGCCTCCCGGCGAGGATCCAGCAGCGCCCGAGGCTTCCTGGCCGATCCGCCGCTGCCTCCGCCCCGCCCGGCCCGCCGCCCCCTCCGCCCCAGCGCCGCCCCCGCCTCCCCAGTGCCGCTGCCCAGCCATGGCGGAGTGGGCCCCCGCCCAGGTGAGACCCCCGCCGGGCCGGGGAGAGGCGGGCCGGGGTTGCCCAGCAGGCCCGGCAGCGGGATCCCATTGGAGTGGGGGGGGATCTCTCCCGAGGAGGATCGGACCGCCTGGGGGGGGGGACTGGGGCTTTGCGGGGGGAGGGGAAAGGATGGGTGGGGGGGCTTTCTTAGCCCACCCGCCGGCCCCGCCGGCTCGGCCTCTGCGTGCAGGAGGAGGGGGGAGATGGGGAGGGGGCTGGGAGGGGGAGGGGGATGCTGCTGCGGAGCAAGTTTTTGGGGAGGGGGTCCTCGTTCTCCCCAAAAACTCCCCCTCCTCCCACTGCAGATCTCCCCACCGCTCTGGCCGAGCCCCCCCCCCATGGCCCCCAGGGATCCGGGAGATCATTCCACGGGATTCCTCTCGCGCGCCCCCAAGTCATCCAGAAGACCCCCCTCTCTTGCCCTCCAGTCCCAGGGGATTAAGGAGATTCCTCCCCCCCCCCATGACTTCATCCCGTCCGGTGGATCTCCTGACTAGCCCCCCAGAGAAACAGGAAATCCCCCTCCCCTGATTCCTCCACTCCAAGGGATCCCTTGTGTCCCTCTCCCCTCTTCCCAATTGCCTCAGGGGATCCTGGGCTTCTCCTTCCCCTGCTCCCTCACCCCAAGGGAGCAAGTAGATCCCCACTCCCAGGATTGGGCCCTATGCCCCGGGTGATCCAGGGGTTCTCCCCCCACCCAAGGAGTCCAGGGGCTCCCCTGCCCCCAAAGGATCCAGGAGACCCCCAGGGATCTAGGAGATTCCCTTCTCCAGGGACCCATTTGATCCCGCTCCTTTGAAACGGCAGCACCTGTGGGGGGGACAGAGCCAGTGCCCCCCCTTTGAGGCCGGCTCTGTAAGGACCCCTCCCTCCCTCCTCCAAGCGATCCTGGGTGTGACTCCCTCCCCAACAGCCCTGCAGGGCAGGACAGGCTCATCAGAAGAGACTGACCTGGAAACACACACACACAAATACACACACACACACCCTTGGTCTTTCCCTCCTCCAACCGGGCACTTTCTGGTCCTGGGGACTCCATTTCCCAGGATTCCCAGCCAGCATGCTCTCTGGTAGATTCCATATGCAGGTAGTCCTCAAGTTACGACCACAACTGAACCCCCCAGATTCTGTTGCTAAGCGAGGCAAATGTTAAGTGGGTTTTCGCCCATTTTACGACCTTTGTGGCCGCAGCGGTTGTTAAGTAAGCAGTTCGGTTACTACTTAGTCACACGGTCGTTAAGCAAATCCAGCTTGCCCCCCTTGACTTTGCTGGTCAGAAGGTTGCAAGGAGTGTGTGTCACGTGACCCCCGGAGACACTGCGACCCGTCATCAATACGAGTCAGTTGCCAAGCGGCAGAATATTGATCCCGTGTCCCTGGGGAACGCCGCAACGGTCGGTCGTAAGTGTGAAAAACAGTCCTGAGCCTCTCTTTTGCAGTGCCGTTGTGAGTTTGAGAGGACCGTGGTTCAGCTGAGGACTCCCTGCAGTTGGCAGTTGTCCCCTGGGCTGAAGGTTCCCTGGTGGAGGCCGCGCTGCAAGGTTTGAGCTCCCATCTCCTCCTCCTCTTCCTCCTTGGTCTCCTCCAGCTCCAGGAATGGAACGTGGAAGCCCAGCATCTGATGCCCCTCCAGCCGCCCCTGGTGCCCGAGCTGAGCCACATGCGAGAGGCCCAGCTGCACACGGCCGAGGCCTCCCTCTGGAGCGTGGTGGCCACCGTCCAAGCCATGGAGAGGAAGATCGATCTGCTGGCCACCCGGCTGCTCAGCCTGGAGGGCCGGTCCGGCACGGCCGAGAAGAAACTCTTGGATTGTGAGAAGACCGCCATGGAGTTCGGCAACCAGCTGGAGAACAAGTGGGCCGTCTTGGGCACCCTCATCCAGGAATACGGCCTGCTGCAGAGGAGGCTGGAGAACATGGAGAACCTCCTCAAGAGCCGCAATTTCTGGGTCCTCAGGCTGCCCCCGGGGTCCAAGGGAGAAACCCCCAAGGTCAGGGGTCCTCAAGGAGGAAGGGAGCCGGTGCCTTGAGTGGAAGAAGGAGTCCTGGGGAGGGAAGAGGATCCTTAGCGGTTCTCCTGAAGGAACCACCGTGGGCTAAATCTGGGCCTCTTCTCCACTCTGATGGCTTCCAGACGTTGGGCTGGCACCAGAGCTTCCATAATTGCAGATGGGTGGGATGGGAATTGCCCTCCCGACACATCTGGAGGCTTATGGATTCAGGTCCTCCAACTTTTTCCATGGGACACAAAGCCATGGGCTCCAAGAGGGGGAGAATCCATTCATGGTCTCCCCTCTGCCACAGAAGCTTCCTTAAGACCAGAGGTCCCCAAACTTGGCCACTTTAAGACTTGTGGACTTCAACTCCCAGAATTCCTCAGCCAGCTTATCCATTTTTTTCTCCCTCCTTTAGACCAACCTACTTGCAGGATGGTTGAATTGGGAGGTGTATTTTTAAAAATGAAAGATACAAACTAGGAAGGGACTTTTTTTTAATGTCTCTTATATTTTCTACCAATCGGTCCATCACTTTGAGTAATCTTTTGCTAACCAAATAGTCTTTAAACTTGAAACAAAAGTGTTTTTTTTTTAATTAAAATTTAAACTAGGAAGAAAACCTAAAAAAAACTATTTTTTTTAAACTTGTCAGTCGTAACATCGGATTTGCAATGAAATCGTTTTTAATTAGTTATTTTTTTAATGGCAAAATTTTTAATGGTTAAAAACAGAAATCCTGAAAAGAAACAAAATTAAAATACAAGCTAGGAAGGAAAATTTAAAAATGTATCTTGTTTTTTTATCAATCGTCACTGGATTGAATTCACATTTAGCCATTTTTATGGGCAAAACAATCTCTAATCTTAAAAAGAAAAAACTTTAATTAAAAAAAAACTTTAAAAATTAAATATAAACTAGAAAGAAAAATATCAGAATGTACCTTTTTCTGCTTATCGGTCATCACTGGATTCGCTTTGGGTAATTTTTTTTTAGCAAGGAAGCCAATTTTAATTTAATTAAAAAATTTAATTAATAACAATCTGGGAAGGATGTCTGTGATCATCTAATTTTTCTTTCATCTTTTTTGCGAAGTTTTTCAAGGAAGAACCGGAGCGATGGCAACTTGGGATGTGACTTCATGATTGGGAAGGCACGAAAAATTGAGGGTCTGGGTGCGAAATCTGCCTTTTGCCTTTCTTGAAGTCTTTTGTTTTGTTCTGTTCTGTTTTATTTGCAGATGCCGGTTACGTTTGTGGACATTGCGGTTTATTTCTCCGCCGAAGAGTGGAAAAATTTGGCTGATTGGCAGAAAGACCTGTACAACAATCTTATGAAGGAAAACTACGAATCCTTGCTAGCACTCGGTATAATCAGGTTAACCGGCAGACCGCCGGTCTCTTTATATGTCCTTACAGTTAGTCCTCGACTTACAACTCCAATTGGGATCGGAATGTCCGTTGTTAAACATTGCAATTCAATGAGTCATTTTTGTCAGTGGTTGTTAAGTGAATTGCCGCTGTTGCCGCGAAGCACAAGGTCGTTAAGTGAGTTTGGCTGCCCTTATTTGATTTTAAAGTTAGAAGGTTGCAAGTGACAATCGTGGGACCCGGGATTGTGTCACCATCATAAATAGGAGCTAAATGGCAATCAGTGACCCCAAGAACGCTGTGATGGTCATAAGTGTGAGGATCAGTTCTAAGTCACTTTATTTTCCCCCAGCACCATGGGAAAGCCAAAGGGGCACTTTAAACAAATGGTTGTAAATCAAGGACTATGTGAAGATGCATTTTTTGAATTTTTGATGTATTGCAGGTAGTCCTCGACTTACAACAGTTTGTTTAGTGACTGCTCAAAGTTATGACATTGACAAAAATGATTTTTCACTTGTTTTTCACACTTATGCCCGTTGCGGCATCTCCGTGGTCACATGATCAAAATTCATACCGGTTGGCAGCTGTCTCATATTTACGACGACTGCTGGGTCCCTGGGGACACACAATCCCTGTAATCTGACAAGCAAAGTCAACGCGGAAGCCAGATTCGTTTAACGACCGTGTGACTAATTCAATAACTGCAGGGATTCACTTAATGACCGTGGCAGGAGAGGTCTTAAGTGGGGGCAAAACTCCCTTGACCATCTTGCTTAGCAATGGAAACTTTGGGCTCCATCATGGTTTTAAGTCAAGGACCGCCTGTATTGGTGGAACGGTGGCTTTTTTCAGGTGGCAACGGCAACCCTGCGAGGTGGGAAACCCAACGGGGGGGGGAGCTGAGATCCCTCTTTGAGCAGCCTTTCTGATTGCGCCCCCGTTTTCCAGGTGCTGACGTCAACGTCGCCAAACCCGAGATGCACCCCAGGGCCGAGCGGGGAGCGCCTGAATCCAGCGTCCCGGAGCCGCCGAGCGCGAAGGAGCGCGATGTGATCCCCGAGCCTTGCACAGGTGTGGGGGGAAGGGATCAGAGGGGTGGGGTGGGGCCTCTGGTTTGCAAGGTGTTAATTGTCTGGGGTTGTATAGGGTCTCCTGCTTGAGCAGGGGGCTAGACTAGAAGACCTCCAAGGTCCCATCCTACTCTATTATTCTGTCATTCTGTTAAGGGTTTCCTGCTCGTTTGGGACACACGAACACACACACAAACACTTACTTTGCAGCGTGCTGGAGATGAGATCTCACGGCTTAGCAAAACTAACCTTTTTTTTTGCCTTTCTTCCTTCTCTGCTGTTTCCTCCTTTTTCTCTGAGATTGCTTTTATCTCTTTCTTACCTTCCTGTCTTCATCCTGGTTTATCTTTCCTTGCCTGCCTCCCCTCCCACCCCGGCTTCCCCCCCTCCCCACTTCTTTCTGTCCTCTCCTGCTTTCTCCCATCTCTCCCTGTCACCCTGACTCCCTTCTTTCCTTCTTCCCTCCCTTCTTCCATGCATTATTCCTTCCTTCCCCTTTTTTCTTTCCTGTCATTTTTTCCTTCCTTTTCTCTTCCCTCCATTCTTTCCGTTTTTCCTTTCCCTCTCCCTCCTTCATTCTTTCATGCATCATCTATCCCCTCCCACTCGTGACTGTATGACTGTATGTTGCTTGTATCCTTACGATTTAATACTGACTGTTTCCTAGTATGATTTGATTGCTTATTGTACCCTATGACTGTTATTACATGTTGTACCTGATGATTCCTGACTCTTGACGGATGTATCTTTTCTTTTATGTGCACTGAGAGCATTTGCACCAAGACAAATTCCTTGTGTGTCCAATCACACTTGGCCAATAAAGAATTCTATTCCATTCTATTCTGTTTTCTCCTATTCTGTTCTGTTCTATTTTATTCTATTCTATTCCATTCCATTCTATATTCTATTCCATTCCATATTCTATTCTATTCCATTCCATATTCTATTCTATTCCATTCCATATTCTATTCTATTCCATATTCTATTCCATTCCATATTCTATTCTATTCTATTCCATTCCATTCCATTCCATATTCTATTCCATTCCATATTCTATTCTATTCCATTTCCCATTCCATATGCTATTCTATTCCATTCCATTCCATATTCTATTCCATTCCATATTCTATTCCATTCCATTTCCCATTCCATATGCTATTCTATTCTATTCCATTCCATTCCATATTCTATTCCATATTCTATTCTATTCCATTCCATATTCTATTCTATTCCATTCCATACTCTATTCTATTCCATTCCATTCCCCATTCCATATTCTATTCTATTCCATTCCATTCCATTCAATTCAATTCCATATTCTATTCCATTCCATTCCATATTCTGTTCTATTCCATTCCATATTCTATTCCATTCCATTCCATATTCTATTCTATTCTATTCCATACCATATTCTATTCTATTCCATTCCATATTCTATTCTATTCCATATCCATATTCTATTCTAGAATATATTCCATATTCCATATTCTATTCCATTCCATTTCCCATTCCATATGCTATTCTATTCTATTCCATTCCATTCCATATTCTATTCCATATTCTATTCCATTCCCCATTCCATATTCTATTCTATTCCATTCCATTCCATATTCTATTCCATTCCATTCCATTCCATATTCTGTTCTATTCTATTCCATTCCATATTCTATTCCATTCCATTCCATATTCTAGTCTATTCTATTCTATTCCATACCATATTCTATTCTATTTCATTCCATATTCTATTCTATTCTATTCCATTCCATATTCTATTCCATTCCATATTCTATTCTAATCCATTCCATATTCTATTCCATTCCATATTCTATTCTATTCCATTCCATTCCATATTCTATTCCATTCCATATTCTATTCCATTCCATATTTTATTCTATTCTAATTCTATTCTATTTTAATTCTAATCTATTCTTATTCTATTCTATTTTAATTCTATTTTATTCTAATGCTACTCTATTCTAATTCTAGTCTATTCTAATTCTAGCCTATTCTATTTTAATTCTATTCTAATTCTAGTCTATTCTAATTCTAGTCTATTCTATTTTAATTCTATTCTAATTCTATTCTATTCTAATTCTATTTTATTCTATTCTAATCTATTTTTTTCTAATTCTATTCTATTCTAATTCTATTCTATTTTAATTCTATTCTAATTCTATTCTATTCTTATTCTATTCTGTTCTAATTCTATACTATTCTAATTGTATTCTATTTTATTTTAATTCTATTCTAATTCTATTCTGTTCTAATTCTACTCTATTCTAATTCTATTCTACTCTATTCTAATTCTATTCTATTCTAATTCTATTCTGTTCTAATTCTACACTATTCTAATTGTATTCTATTTTATTTTAATTCTATTCTGTTCTAATTCTACTCTATTCTAATTCTATTCTACTCTATTTTAATTCTATTCTATTCTAATTCTACTCTAATTCTATTCTATTCTAATTCTATTCTGTTCTAATTCTATACTATTCTAATTGTATTCTATTTTATTTTAATTCTATTCTAATTCTATTCTGTTCTAATTCTACTCTATTCTAATTCTATTCTAATTCTATTCTATTCTAATTCTACTCTAATTCTATTCTATTCTATTCTAATTCTATTCTGTTCTAATTCTACACTATTCTAATTGTATTCTATTTTATTTTAATTCTATTCTGTTCTAATTCTACTCTATTCTAATTCTATTCTATTCTACTCTATTCTAATTCTATTCTAATTCTACTCTAATTCTATTCTATTCTAATTCTATTCTGTTCTAATTCTATACTATTCTAATTGTATTCTATTTTATTTTAATTCTATTCTAATTCTATTCTAATTCTACTCTTCTAATTCTATTCTATTCTGCTTTATTCTAATTTTATTCTAATTCTATCCTACTCTATTCTATTGTAATTCTATTCTATTTTAATTCTATTCTAATTCTATTCTGTTCATTGCTCCTTCTTCCTGCTCTCCCTCCTTCCTTCCACCTCCCCTTCTACTCTCTTCTTCCTTCCTTCCTTCCTTCCTTCCTTCCTTCCTTCCTTCCTTCCTTCCTTCCTTCCTTCCTTCCTAGAACCGTATACATGCCAATGAAAACTGTCTAATCCTGGTCCACCATTTCCAGCCAACCACTGAATAAAACCACAATTGCTTTCTGCAGCTTCCACCCCCAGGGTACCCCTGCCCACATTCAGCCTTGCCCAACCCCAAATGCATCCCCGTCCTGCAGGTACCCATTCTTGCTCCACAATCGATCGCTGGACGGGCGCCCCCTCCCAGCCCTTCTTCTCCCCCCAGCAGGGTACATTTTGAGCCTGTGGGTCAAGGAGGGTTTGGGACTGGCTACTGCCCTCTGCCCCACGTGGGGGTCCCAGGCTGTGTTTCCAAGTCGCCTCAGTCTCTCCTCAATTTCTCTCCCTCGAACCCAGGACCCTTGGCCTCCACGCCGGATATCCTGACACGCATCAAGCAGGAGGGAGCGTTCAGCGGAGGAGGCCCCTTCTCCGAGGACAGAGGCCTGGCAGCCGATCCGTGCGCAGGTGATGGGCGAGAGATGGGACTGCTGTTGGAGGGCAAAACGGGGGGAGTGAGGGACAGGCAGATTCTGACCGTCCTGCACAGGTTGGTCGAAAAATGGCAGCCACGAGGCAGAGTTTTGACAGCACGGGTGCTTTTTAAGGTCAGATATTTTCAATTTATGGTAGCCTGACCCATTGAAAGTACTAGGTGGCTGGAGGGAAGAGCATGGATAGAATTCATCATGGCTTTTTTCGGTGGCTTAATCCACTGGATGGCCAAGCCTGTTGGTTTAAACAGGGTTCAAGCTCGGCCACTTTAAGAGAGTTGGACTTCAACTCCCAGAATTCCCCAACCAGCTGAACTGAAGTCCACCCTTCTTAAATTTGCTAAGGCAGAGAAAGGCTCAATTTATTGGGGCGGATTGAATGCACAAGGCCAATGGTCCCCGGGTGCTAACATGCGTGATTTTGAGACCTCTGGGTGGGTGGTCTTGCTTGGGGCTGGTGTGTTTCTCTGGGCTCTGTCCCCTCCTGCGTTTTGGGGGCAAATCCCTTCTGCGAATTGAGAACCCCCCATCTGTTCTCCTGCAGGTGCCCAGGGGCTCATGTCCGCCCATGACTTCTTATCCTGGATTAAGCAAGAAGACGATCCGTGTGTCCGACATCAATGGGACACGTCAGAAAGGGACCCCCTCCCCGTGCACGGAGGGCCGGGTGAGTCCTTGTCCAACTCGCCCCCCATCAGTGGGGTGCTATTGGCTGCAGTGCAAGTAGTCTCTGACTTACGACCCGGAGTTGAGCCCAAAATTTCCTTTGCTAAGTCAGAGACATTCGTTAAATGGATCTGTCATTACATGGTCGCAATTCATGACATTTTTTGGATAGTTTGAACGCAACTCCTCCCCCCCCCCCTGCCCATATGGAAAAGATTGTGCTTAACAGCTGTGGTAAAAATTGTCGTAAAATCAGGCCTGACTTGACCTTACAACCGCAACGAGGTGTGATAGAAATTTTGATCTCAGTTGTGGTCATAATTGAAGGACTACTTAAAAAGCAACTGTTTGCCACCTTGGCAAGGTGTAGGCTTTGATTCCCAGAATTCCTTCGTCGCTACTAAGATTAATTACTACGCGTGGCTGTAAGTCAAGGAGCGTCCCTTTTCCTTTATTCTGGTTTTTGCCATTTGAAATAGGCCAGCTTTGGAAAAGGCCAGAGGGCCTTGACGTCTAAGCTCAATCTGGTTACGGCTTAAATTGTGATCAGGCGCCACCGTGTTCCAACCTTTCCAAAGATGTTTTATAAATTAAGCTTTGCTTTTCACCTCTCCAACCCTGTAGATCTGAATGTCAGATAAATTAGCCAATTTATTGATTTTTCTTATTTCCGATGTGTTTGTTCCTTTTCTTTTGTTTTCAAAAGAAGAGGCAGGTGTAAAGTGATTGCAACATTGGGAGAAGGTCAGTTTTTGCATCTAGCGCCGACAGGATGTCAACAATTTTGGCTGGAAAAATTGAAGGTTTTTGAGTCCCAAAAAAATTTCTCAATTAGCCCTGTGAGAATAAATCCAAGGAGTTTGAAAAACTGGTGGACAACTTGGGTTCCCCCCGCCCCCCCGAAATAATTTGTCGTTTTAAGTGGTTCTCTCCATGCATCAGATCAATTTGGGTGGGCTTGAGTACAAATACAGCTAATCCTCGATGTACGACCACAATTGAGAGTTGACTTTTTCATGGGAAGCAAGTCTGGTAAGTGAGCAGCATTTGCTCACTTAGTACAGGTAGTCCTCTACTTATGACCGCAGTTGAGCCCAAAATTTCCATTTCTAAGTGAGACATTTGTTATATGAGTCTTGCCCCATTTTAGGAGCATTCTTGCCGCAGTTGTCTGAAAAAAAGCAGAGTCCTCACACTTACGACTATCGCACCATCCCATGGCCACAATTCAGGCACATTTACGACGTATCGTAATGATCTATCATTATCTGATCAGAATTCCTGATGCTTTTTGGATAGTTTGCCACAAAAACCACCTGTTTGGAAGAATGAGACTGTGTTTACGACCCCGGTATTCACTTAATGGTCGTAGTAAAAATGGTCATAAAATCAAGTCTGATTTAACTTTACAACCACAATGACTTGTGATGGAAATTTCAATCTCATTTTCCGTCATAATTCAAGGACTACTTATAAAGCAGGTTCCTTTCTTTTTTTTTTTGAACCTTTTTTATTTTTGCAACAAAAACAACAAATAAAACCATCTTTCAGTTTTAAAGCAGGTGTTTCTCAACCTTGGCCATGGATAGACTTTGATTCCCCAGAATTGCCTGTCAACTACACCTGGTTGGGGAATTCTGGGAGTTGAAGTCCCCACGTCTTATAATAACTGAGTTTGAGAAACATGTCTGTCATCCTTTCTACGGGATTACAGTGGTACAGGTAGTCCTCAATTTATAGCAGTTCCTTTAGTGACCGTTCAATGTTACAGCGGCATTGAAAAAAATGACTTACAACATTTTTTTTCTCACAGTTACAATCTATGCCGCCGACCCTGGGATGGTGGAATCAAAATTCAGATGCTTGCCAACTGTTTCATACTTACGACCAGTGCAGTGTCCTGGGGTCATGGGATCCCCCTTTTGCAACCTTCTGGCAAGCAAAATCAATATGGAAGCCAGATTCACTTAATAACCAGATTACTAATTTATTAACTGCGGTGATTCACTTAATGACTCTGGCAAGAAATGTCGTAAAATGGGGCGGAATTCACTTAACATATGTCTCAGCAACAGAAATTCTGACCTCCATTATGGCCGTAAGTTGAGGATAACCAGTACTTTGGAGTACTGCTTTGGAGTAGTGGTTGCCCACCGGTGGGCTGGGGACCACTGCTGGTCTGCAGAGAAATGTCCCCCCCAAAGCAATTAATCCAGGCTGCTCGGGAACACAAGGCTGCACTGCCCACATGGCCCGCCCACCCGCTGACCCCACCCTTTGTCCGAGTGCAAACCTTACCTAGAGTAGAGCTGGAACTGGAAGGTAAGACCAACGGCGGGGGAGGGAAATCCGCCCCAGGGTGGTTTGCTGACAGTGATGGGAAAGTCGGTTCCATAGTCCAGAGCTGCAGGAGTCACAAGACTGGTCATCCCGGAGCAGCTCCTCCAGTCCATGGCAGGCTGGTGCATCCAGGTGGAGGAGCAACTGCTCCGGGATGACCAAAGGGCCAGTCCTATGATTCCTGCAGCTCTGGAATATGGGACCGACTTTCCCACCAACGACAGCAAGCCACCGTCAGTCAAAATTCGTATTAGTGGTCCGCAGGATTTGAAATTATGAGTTTGGTGGTCCCTGAGGTCCAAAAAGGTTGTTGGCGACCCCTACTTTGGAGAATAGCTTGACTCCCTCTTCTTTTTGGCAGCCCCTCCAATACTGAAGTACTGCTCTCATGTCACCCCTTATTCTTAGACTAGCCAGACCCAAATCCTGCAGCCATTCTTCATGTATTCTAGCCTCGAGGCCTTTGATCATCTAAGTTGCTCTTCTTTGCACTTTCCCCCCCCAAAGTCTCCACATCCTTTTTGTAGTAGTAAAATTGTTTGCAGGATTCCAGTATGTATGGCCTTGTTAGGAATTTATAGAGCAGCACTAATTCTTCACGTGATCTTGATTCTATGCCTCTGTTAATATTAGGGGTCGCCAACCTTTTGGATCTCAGGGACCACCAAACTCATCATTTTAAATCCCGCAGACCTTGGGAAAATCCCAAAAAAAGTCTGCAGGAAAATCCCCCACCTTGGTTTCCTACCGATCGATTGTTCTTTATTTGGGATCGCAGGATACCGTCTCCAGCTCCGTTCTCTAGGGGTGGAGGAGAGAGAGAGAGAGAGAGAGACTTCTGGCTTCATGCAAGGAAAGCAGCCAAAGTCTGTCTTTCTCTCCCCCAAACTCCGCCAGAAATGAGTCTTTGCTGGTGCAGCCTCTCAAATAGCCTCTCTTGGAGCAGGAGGCCTTGCAGGGTCCCAAAGACTCATTTCTGGCGGAGTTTGGGGGAGAGAAAGAAAGACTTTTGCTGCTTTCCTTGCGTGCAGCCAAAAGCAGAAGAAGAAAGAAGCGGAAAGAAGCAGCCCGGTGGCCAGGCCAGGCGCGTGGGGTGAGTGGGTCAAGGTCCCCTCCTCCGCCCTTCTCTCCCTCCCCTCACTACCTTGTGTTGTTCACAATGCAAGCGACGCAAGCCTTGTGTTCCTGTGGGCCATGTGGGCAGCACAGCCTTGTGTTCCCGCACAGCCTGGATTAATTGCTTTGGGGGGGATATTTCTCTGTGGACCACCAAAATTTTCTCATTGACCACCATTGGTCCCCGGCCCACTGGTTGGTGACCACTGGTTTATATGGCCCAGGATCGTATTAGCCTTTTTGGCTACTGCAACACACTGCTTGGCTCAATGCTTAAGGGATCGTCCACTAGGACACCAAGGTCCCTCTCACAGTTACTGTTTTTAAGACAGGTCTGACCTAATCTGTACTTAAATCTTTGATTTTTTTCTCCCTAAATGTAAAGCTTTGCTTTTCTCTACATTAAAATTAATTTTTTTGAATAGAGCCCATTTTTCAAGTTTGTCAAGATCTTTTTGGATCCTGAATATAAGAGCAATAAAAGCAGCTCTTCAGGAACTTTAAAATCCCAAAATCAATCGTTTCATCACTTGAAGAAAAGCAAAAACAACTCTAAATTTCCCGCATAGCCCTGCAGAGTTGAGTTTCATCTCCTGCCATTGTCCAATTGGGAATCAGCCTTTTGTTTTGATAACAATGCACATCTTGGCAGACATTTGCAGAAGTGTCCTTGATTCTCATGGCTAAGATTGTAGCCTCCACACTCTCTCACCCTCCCCTCCCTTGCTCTTTGGCAAGTTGAAAAGTCTAAAACATATGAAGGACGGTTACTGGAACTGGACATAGCCTAGTGAAGAACCAGGGAAGAGATATCAGTGTTCCAATATTTGAGAGCTGTCATAGAGACAGACAGATTAACATAGTTGGAAGGGACTTTGTAGGTCATCTACTCCAACCTCCAGCCCAAGCAGGAGAACCTGAATCACTTCTGACAGATGTCAGTCCAATCTCTTCTTGAAAGTCTCAAGTGATGAACCTCCCACAACTTCCAAGGACAACTTCTGTTCCATGGGTTGATTGTTCTCACTGTCAGAAAGTTTCTCCTTATTTCCAGGTTGAATCTCTCCTTGTTCAGCTTCCATCCATTATTCCTTATCTGGCCTACAGCACTTTAGAAAATAGCTTGACCCCTTCCTCCTCCCTGTGGTAGCCCCTCAAATATTGGAAGACCACTATCATGTCTCCCCTGGTCCTTCTCTTCACTAGACCAGCCAGGCCCAGTTCCTGCAACTGTTCATTGTATGGCTTAGCTTGCAGTCCCCTAATCATCCTGGTTGCTCTTCTCTGCACTTTTTCTAGAGTCTCAACATTTTTTTTATAGTGTTGTGACCAAAACTGGATGCAGGATTCTAGGTGTGGTCTATAGAGGAGGGATCAACCTGTTTTCCAAAGCACCTTTGAGGGCCAAACAACAAATAATGGATGGAAGCTAATCCAGGAAAGATTCAACCTAGAAATAAGGAGAAACTTTCTGACAGTGAGAGCAATCAACCCATGGAACAGAAGTTGCCTTCAGAAGTTTCAAAAAGAGATTGAACTCCCATCTGTCAGAAATTGCATAGGGCGGTGATGGCTAATCTTTTCAACATTGACTGCTCAAAATGCATGTGTGCATGCCCATCCCCAGAACCTGCCCCTGCACACACACACGTCCCCAGTGCATGCACCCTGCCCCCCGAAATGTGTCCCCCCCCCTGCAATGTGCGGCAGAAACCCAAAGAGCAGCTGGCTGGCAGGAGGCATGCATGTGCAGCAGAGCTTAGCTGGGGTAACGGCTTCTGTGCTCAAGAGCGGGCTGTGTGTGCCCCCTCTGGCATGTTCATCATTATGGGCGTAGGGTCGCCTGCCTGGGGGGTGGGGGGGCTAGTTTGGACTAGATGACCTACAAGGTCCTTTCCAACTCAAACTGACTTAGCAATAATAGTCCCAGGAAGCTTGGGCATTTTTCAATCTTGACACATCATTTGTTATTCAACCCACAACTTGTCGGCTACCTTGCAGCTTTCTACATTATTCCTTATGACAAAAATGTGTTTGGTACTCTGTTTTTGGAACTCGTTGCGCCTTCCTGAACCAATTAACACTGCATACTGAGGTACCATTGTAAATGATTTCAGTTTTCATTTGCTTTCTATTCCAGCTGGAGACGGGATGACCATCAAAGCGGAGCAGCCACGCCTGTGCCCGGAAGAGTCGGCGAGACCTCGGGAGATGCTCTTCCAGGGAGAGTCGCCTGCAGCAGCAGCCGTTCTTGCTGTCCCTCCAGCAGCGGAAGGTTATGAGGCTCCTCGTGGGCCGCCTGTCAGCCCCACCAAATGTAGAGCGGGTAAATCTCTGGAGTTAGACAGTGAGCTGCAAAGCATCCTGGGCCCTCCGCAGGGCTCGGCCGAACGGCCCCATGGCTGCAGTGAGTGTGGCAAGATGTTTGGGGTGAAAAAGAGCCTCAAAGTCCACCAGCGCAGCCACCACGGCCAAGCCCGGCCATACGAATGTGCCGAGTGCCGCAAGAGTTTTAACTGCCACTCGGGGTTGGTGCGGCATCAGATGACCCACCGGGGCGAACGCCCTTACAAGTGCGCCGAATGTGGCAAGTGTTACAGCCGCAAGGAGCACCTGCAGAACCACCAGCGGCTGCACACGGGCGAACGCCCGTTCCAATGTCCCGTCTGTGGGAAACGGTTCATCCGGAAGCAGAATCTGCTCAAGCACCAGCGCATTCACACGGGTGAGCGCCCCTACCAGTGCGCTGAGTGTGGACGCAGCTTCCGCTACAAGGAGTCTCTCAAAGACCACCTGAGGACTCACAGTGGCGAGGCCTCGGCCCAGCGACTCCTGCCCGGGTTGGGGGGTGACGGTCTCCCTTAGCATCCTACAGCAGCAGGAAAGAGCCCAGCCTCTCAGCCCGGTCCAATTGAGCCCCCCCCCCCCCCCCCCCCAGCACTCCCTCAGCGGCCCCCAGTACAGAAAGATCCCGGTCCTTTTGGGGAATTTAGAATATGGGGAGAAGACAGATAAAAGATTTCTGATCCTCAATTCCCTCCTTCCTTCCCTCCTCTACTGGTGCACCTCTGTGGTACGTGTACATGTGCAAGATATTATTTCTTGCATGTAAGACACTAAAGACAAGCGGTCTCATTTTGCTGGATGCGCAAGGCATAGTGTGTCTCTCAGGCTTCTGTTGGATGCCGACGGCTGCAGAGTCATACTTGTCCCATTGGTTTCTGACAGAATGACTCGCAACGTATAGCAGCAGAACCACGCTCCAAATGGATCCTGTGCTTTTAGAAAAAAGATGTTTTTTTCAGATGTACGGATGGAACCATTTACGCGGAAAACTTTACACTGTGTAACTCGCACTCCGTGGGACTTCTTGTTCGAGCCGCCAGTTGTTTCCTTTCTCTTTCTTTTCCTCTTCACTTTCTTTTCTGATTCCCATTTATTGTGAGTGCAGGAAAATCTTTTGAATTTTCGAATGAAATCTTGTGGGTCTGACCTGCAGCAACCATATTAATTTGATCTCCCTGGGCTCTCTCCTCTGCTGCTTTTTAGATTTTAAAACTCCCTTTTATCTCATAAAATGTGGGCCGCCTCGTTTTATTTTTTAAACGAACAGTATATTTATAGCCCACGCAGAGAGACGTTCTTTTCAGGATGTAGTTTTGTATTGAAGGTGCATTGCGAATAAAGACAAATTACCAAAAAAAAAAGAGAAAATTGCTTGCATTTTTTGTTCATTCACTTCGAAGATGTTTGCAGATAGAAATGAGCACAAAGGCTGACAAATAATGCAGTTACAGGTAGTCCTCGACTTAACGGCAATTCATTCAGTGACCAGAGCACTGAAAAAAGGGATTTAGGACCATTTTTCACACTTCTGTTGTAGGATCCCCATGGTCATGTGATCAAAATTCAGGTGCTTGGCAACTGACTCAAAACTGACGAAAGTTGCAGCGTCCCGGGGTCTCATAATCTGCTTTTGTGACCAGGGAAGCCAGATTCGCTTAACGGCCACGTGACTCAATCATTGCAATGCTTAATCACTTAACGATGGCAAGAAAGATCGTAAAATGAGGCAAAACTCATTTAACCAACATCTCACTTAGCAACATAAATTTCCAGTTATAGTTGGAAGCCAAGGATTATCTGTATTGATAGGTTTTTCAGTTCTTGTTAGCCTATATTGAATGTAGTAGCTGGAGCAGGGAAGTGCGTAGCCCGGGAGAACAGCCACTTGTGGTCGGTTAGACTAGAGAGAGAAGGCTGACTCACAACTGAGGCAATCTGCTCTCTGATTGGTTGCCGTCTTTTTTCCCGCCTTTTTTCCCTTCTGTGTGTCCTCTGAACTTTTTGATTTGCCTCATGAAGTTCCTGAGACTCGAGTTTTTCTTTCATTCTGGATGGCTGCTGCCTTGAATGTTAAATATACATACCACTATATACACTATATACTATATATTATACATACATATATATACATATCATACATAAACTGGTAGGAATAGCCAGCCCCCCCTCCCCCAGAAGACAAACTCAGGGTTCAAAACGACCTTGACATACTTGAACAATGGGCCCCACCCAACAAAATGAAATTGAATGTGGAGAAAAACTTCCTAAAACCTAAAATAATTAACCAGTGGAACAGCTGGCCACCGGAAATCGTGGGTGCCCCATCACTGGAGGTTTTTAAGAGGAGTCTGGATAGTCACTTATCTGAAATAGTATAGGTTCTCCTGCTTGAGCAGGGGGCTGGACTAGAAGACCTCTAAGGTCCTATTCTGTTCTGTTCTATATACATTATACATGTGTACATTACACATAATTATACATACACATACATATGTAGATACAATGTGTATGTGTAATATATATGTGTGTATACATACATATACATATATGTGTACATATACACTACATTATACATATACCTAAATTGGTACATGTATATACGTATTATACATGTACATATACACATGTATAATACATGTATTATACATGTACATGTGTGCATCTACATATACATTATACATATACTTGTTCACACACAAAATTAAACTTTATTAATATTTATTATGTATTGAATATGAATGCACTTATTAAATATTTATTAATTAAGCAATACAAATTAGCACATGAAATACACATATCTATATATAAAATAAAAAAATTAAGGTAGTCTTTGACTTACAAACACAATTGAGTGCCAAATTTCTGTTGTTGCAGAAATTTCTATCAATAGTATTTGATAAGTAATGTTTAATATTGAACAGACAAGTTCATTAACAATATTTGATACAGCAAATAGATATACATAATATTTAATAGGCAAGTTTAATTTTATTAAACTTTGATGAATTAGTAATTATTTCATGTGCTAATTTATGTTGCTTAATCGATAAATATTTAATAATATTTAATAGGCAAGTGCAATAATATTCAGTAGATAATGGGTAATAGATAAATATTAGTAAAGTTTAGTTTTATTGATTTTTGACAAATTATAAATTATTTCGTGTATTAATTTGTATTAGGACCATTTAATCGATAGTTTAATAATATTTAATAGGCAGGTTAATTAATATTGAATAGATAATGGGTAATAGATAAATAATATTATAAATGTAATAGATAAATATTGATAATATTGAATAGATAATAGGTAATAAATTAATACTATTGAATAGATACGTTTAATAAATATTAGATACATAGTATTTATTGAATAACGGTGCGCTCAGCCAAGCCTTCAGATTCCCTTGACCCGGGTCGCAAAAGGAGCCACGTGCACGTCGGGACGCGGACGCGTGTTGCAAAGATGCGACGGGAAATGGGGAGGCGTGTGTTTGTGGGGGGGTGCGGCAGCCGCTTCTTTCCGGCTCCGGGCTGGGTGTTATAAATTGCGATCAAACCCACTCGGGGTTTCCCATTGAGCGTCACCCCGAGGAGCCGCCCACCCTCCGTCCTTCCCACCACGCGAGGTCCAGCTCGGGACGCCGGAGAGCCGATGGCCGGCAGCGCGGCAGAGGAAGTCCGGAGAGAGGTAGGTGGGCGAATTGCCGCTCGGAACCCCGGTCCAACGGGGCTCCTATGCGGCGGGCATCCGCTTGCAAATGGACCGCCTGGCAGTTGCAAAGACTTTTTGGCGGTGCAACGCGGGAAGCATCTCGTCGGGAGTTTCGATTTCTGACTTTCCCTCCTCCCTCCCCTCCCCCCCGGCCATTTCCCCACCCCTGGGGTCCGCAGCTTGTAAGGGAAGGGTCCTGCCGCTCTGATGTTGGCTACGGTGGGGATAGCCGGGATGGGAGACCACCAGGCGATGGCTTAGCCTGGCAAGGAGTCAGCCGGGAAAAGAGTCTTTGCAGAGATCCTTGCCCTACTCGAGGCTTACTCTTAGTAGCTAGCAAGTGCGAGGCTGAACTTGAACTTTCATTTATGCCACGTTTTTAAATTACTTTATACTTCATGTATTTTACTTTTAAAGATGCCCCTCTCTCTATATATATATAAAGCGTCTCTGGGCAGCTTATAGATTAATTCCTTGGTTTTTAAATTTATCTATTTGACTTCTATCAGCAAACAACTCTGGGTGGCTCACTATTCAAATAAGCTATTAAAAGAAATTTCTACACTCTTTCTAACTTTCAATCTTTTAATTTACTCTTAGTCGTCGGCCTACAGCCGCAATGGAGCCGTAAGCCCAACATTGACGTTGCTCAAGCGAGATTGCTGTTAGTTGAATCTTTGCAGCCTCATTTTAAACCCAACCCCTCCCCTCCTTGCCGCAGGTGTTAAGTGAATTCCTGTAATTGTTAAGTTACAACCGTTAAGTAAATCTGGCTTATGCATTGAGTTTGCTCGCTGGAAGGTTGCAAAAGGGGATCACCTGATCCTGGGACATTATGACCGCCATAACTGTGAGTTGGTTGCCAAGTGTCCCAAATTTTGATCATATGACCATGTACTCTTTACTTAACCTCCAGTTTAATTTTTATTTTTATTTTTACTTTTAGTTTCATTTTCTTTATTTAAAGTAATTTTATGCCATCCTTGTCTCTCTGCAATTATTATTATTAATTATTATTATTATTATTAATTATTATCCCTACAATTATTATTGTCAGAGTACAACATATATACAATGAGATTAAATGAGCCTCCCTTCAAATGTCTCTGGGCAACTTATTATTACTTTTACATTCTACATTTGGCTTTGCTAAAATAAATTATTAAATTGAATTAAATTTCTATCCCACCCATGTTGCCGTAGCGACTGGCCAGTATACTGTATTTTCCTCCACTTAACGACCATAAAGAAGTCCAACATTTCTCCTGCCAACGAGATGATAGTTAATAGAATAGAATTCTTTATTGGCCAAGTGTGATTGGACACACAAGGAATTTGTCTTGATGCAAATGCTCTCAGTGTTCATAAAAGAAAAGATACATCCCTTAAATAAATCTTGCCTCATTTTACAACCTTTCTGGACACAGTTGTTGTGAAATGCTGCAGTTGTTAAGTTACTGATATGATTGTTAAGTAAATCTTTTTATCCCATTGACTTTTTGCAAAAGGAAATCACATGACCCCAGGACACTGCCACCGTCATAAACACTAGTCAGTTGCCAAGTATCCTGAATTTTGATCACATGACCACAGAGATACTGCAACGGTCGTTAAGTGGGGGAAACGGTCACAAGTCACTTTCTTTGGTGCTTTTGTAACTTTGAATGCTGTTTGTAAGCCGAGGGCAGGGATGATAGTATGGTCACAAATCACTTTTTTTAGTGGTGTTGAAACTCAGAATGGTCACTAAACGAATGGCTGTAATTTGAAGAATCAATTTTGGCTCTTGAAATATGCCAGCTTTGAAAAAGCTCAGAGTGCCTTGACGTCTAAACTCAATTTTGTTATGGCTTAAATTGTGATAAATTGTGATCAGGCACCACTTCCCAATGTTTCCATAGAAAATTGTGCAGTTTTGTAAATTAAGCTTTGTTTTTCAGCTCTTCGGCCTTGTTGGTCTGAATGTCAGATAAATTAGCCAATTTGTTGATTTTTGTTACTTCTGGTATTTAGTTCCTTTTTTGTTTTCAAAAGACAAGGCGGGTGTAAAGTGATTGCAATTTTGGGATAAGGTTAGTTTTTGCATCTGGCGCCGACAGGATGTCAACAATTCTGGCTGAGAAAATTAAAAGTTTTTGAGCCCCAGAAAAAAATGCGCTCTTATTTAGCCCCATAGGATAAATCCAAGCAATTTGAAGAACTGGTGGACAACTTTAATTGTTTTTTCCCCAAAATAATTTAAGTGGTTCTCTCAATGCATCGGATCTATTTGTGTGGGCTCAAGTAGAAATAAAGCTGGTCCTCGATTTACAGCCATAACTGAGTTGAATTTCTCTTGCCAAGCAAAGCTGGTAAGTGAGGGGCACTCAGTTTTACTGCCTATTTTGCTATTGTTGTTAAATGAATCACTTGGTCCTTAAGCGAATCCCCCCTCCCAATTGGCTAGGTTAGTTGGAAGCTGGCTAGCAAGGTCGCAAATGGTGATCATGTGACCCCAGGAAGCTGCAGCTGTGATACAGATAGTCCTCTTACTTACGACCAGAATGGAGCCCAAAATTTCCGTTGCTAAGTGAGACCTTTGTTAAAGGACTCTTGTTCCACTTTGTGACCTTTTTGCTGCAGTTATTATTTATTTATTTATTGATTGATTGATTGATTGATTGATTGAACTTTTATACCGCCCCCTGTCCCAAATAGGGATTCGGGGCGGTGAACAGCTATTGATAAAAATACAATCAACAAAAGTTAAAATAGATTAAAAAGTTATTAAATAGTGGCTGAATTAAAATACAAAAATCAATAAAATCCAATAAGAAATTTTAAAAGTTACAAATTTAAAACCATTTCTAAGAACACTAGGCCAGACCGGCCTGCTGGAAAAGGTGGGTCTTCAATGCGCGCCAGAAGGTTCGCAGGTCAGTAGTGACTCGCATCTCCGTGGGTAATTCATTCCAGAGGGAGGGTGCTCCCTCACAGAAGGCCCGTACCCTCGGAGCCACCAGCCTACATCGCCCAGCCGGCGGCACCCCAAGGAGGCCTACCCTGTGGCAATGCACTGGCCGGTGGGAGGCCGATGGTGGCAGTAGGCGGTCCCATAAGTACCCGAGTCCCAAGCCATGGAGCGCTTTAAAGGTGATCACCAACACCTTGAATCGCACCCAGAAGGCCACTGGAAGCCAATGCAGCTCGCGCAGGAGCGGTAAAACATGGGAGCTCCGAGAAGCCCCCAAAATCACCCGCACTGCCGCACTCTGCACCAGTTGAAGCCTACAGATGCTCTTTAAGGGGAGCCCCATGTAGAGAGCATTGCAGTAGTCTAGGTGGGAGATGACGAGGGCAGAAGTGACCGTGCGCAATGCGCCCCGATCCAGAAAGGGCTGCGACTGGTAGATCTGACGGACCTGATAAAAAGCCCACCTTGCAATGGCCGCTATATGACCTTCTAAAGACAGCCGTACACCCAGGAGGATACCCAGATTTCTCCCCCCATGGCCAGCAATGGAGTAAGCTGGCTGTATCTGGGCGCTGGAAACCAAAGCCACTCGGTTTTGGTCAGGTTGAGCTGAAGCCTGTTGACACCCATCCAACTCCGCACGGCTTCCAGGCACCGGGTCATCACTTCAACGGCCTCGTTGGGGTGGCCTGGGGTAGAAATGTATAGCTGAGTGTCATCAGCGTACTGATGGAACTCTACCCTAAAACCACAGATGATCTCGCCCAGCGGCTTCACATAAATGTTGAACAGCAGGGCTGAGAGCACCGACCCCTGAGGTATCCCACAAATCAGGGGCCTCGAGGTCGATCTCTGCCCCCCTGCCAACACAAATTGCAAGCGGTCGGAGAGGAAGGAGGAGAACCACCGTAACACGGTACCTCCCACTCCCAACCCCTCCAACCGCCGTAGTAGGATACTGTGGTCGACAGTATCAAAAGCCGCTGAGAGATCTAACAGGACAAAGACAGGAGCAACCCCTGTCTCGGGCCCTCCAGAGATCATCCACCAACACGAC
This sequence comes from Bungarus multicinctus, assembly GCA_023653725.1. NCBI lineage: Eukaryota > Metazoa > Chordata > Lepidosauria > Squamata > Elapidae > Bungarus > Bungarus multicinctus. The sequence continues at coordinate 2,922,150 of CM042840.1, forward strand.
CAATGCCGTCTCCATGCTGTACCCGGGCCTGAAACCCGATTGGAGAGGATCTAGATAGACTGTTTCATCCAGGTGCTGAGGGAGCTGTCGTGCCACCACACTGTCAACAACCTTCGCCACAAAGCGAAGGTTGGAGACCGGACAGTTCGACAATAATGTTAGGTCCAGGGACGGTTTCTTGAGGAGGGGCCTTATCACCACCTCTTTCAAGGTGGCAGGCAAAAACCTCTTACTCAAGGAAGTGTTAATAATGCCCTGGAACCAGCCTCATGTAACCTCCTGGGTGGCCAAAACCAACCAGGAGGGACATGGATCCAGTAAACATGTGGTGGCATTAAGCCCACCCAGTATCCTGTCCACGTCCTCCAGGGTCACAGGATCAAACTCCCCCCAGATGACCTCAATGAAATCCGCCCCCGCCCTCCCACCCAGAGTTGCCCAGTCAGAGTCCAGTCCATCCCGGATCTGAGTGATTTTGTCCTGCAGAGAAATCCTCGGCCCGTCCTTGCAAGAGGTCCTCCCGTGCTCCCACATCCAGAAGGGAGCGGGTCACCCTAAAAAGGGCAGCCGGGCGATTTTCTGCGGACGCAATAAGGGCGAAAAAGTAAGATCTCTTTGCTGTCCTTATCGCCACTAAATAGATCCTAACATAGGACCGCAATAGTGTTTGATCAGAAGCGGAACGGCTGGTCCTCCAATCACTCTCTAGGTGTCTTTTCCGGCGCTTCATTTCCCTTAGCTCCTCGGAAAACCAGGGAGCCAATTGGGATCGGCACTGGGTCAGAGGCCGCAAGAGCACGACCCAGTCAAGGGCCTCGGCTGCCACCCTGTCCCAGGTGGCCACCAAGTCCCCCGCCGAGTCATGTGTACGAGTCTCAGGAAACAGCCCAAGCTCCATCAGGAGCTGGGTCCATCAGGCGCCTGGGGTGGAACCATTTTATCGGCTCCGCCTCCCTGCAGTGAGGGGGTGCGGAACGGAAGTCCATCCTAAGGAGCAAATGATTCGACCATGACAGGGGCTCTATCAAAACATCCCTTATACCCAGATCATCCTGCCACTGGCCCGAGACAAAAACCAGATCCAAGATGTGATCCCCAACATGTGTGGGATCCCAAATTAATTGGGTCAGGCCCAAGGCTGTCATGGAAGCCAAGAACTCCTGAGCAATCCCCGAGGTCCCGCTGACAGAGGGTAGGTTGAAATCCTCCATGACCATAATTTATTTATATATTTATTAAATAATTTTATATACCGCCCTTCTCCCGAAGGACTCAGAGCGGTGAACAGCCAACTAAAATATATATATATTACAAATATAAATACAATTAAAAAAGAATTAAATTATAGGCTTCCAATTAAAAATTTAAAACCCCCGATTAAAATAAGCTAAAACTTTCATACCGCAACCAATCAAATCTAAAACCCCTTATTTAAAATCCCATTTGAAGTCAGCTCAGGCCGGCCTGCTCAAAGAGCCAGGTTTTCAAATCACGTCTGAATGCCCTCAGGTCAGTGGTTGTTCGTAGCCCCGGGGGCAGCCCGTTCCAAAGGGCGGGTGCCCCCATAGAGAAGGCCCTATTCCTCGGGGTCTCCAGGTGCCACATAGATGCCATTGGGACCCGAAGGAGACCCTCTCTGTGGGAGCGCACCGGTCGGTGGGAGACTACTGGCAGAATGCGGTCTTGTTAATATCCTGGTCCGATGCCATGGAGCGCTTTAAAGGCCAAAACCAATACTTTAAAGCAAACCCAGAAGGCTACCGGCAACCATTGCAGCTCGCGCAGGAGAGGCATCACATGGGAGTATCTCGACGCCTCCATAACCACCCGCGTGGCCACATTTTGTACCAGTTGGAGTCTCCAGGTGTTCCCCACAGGGAGCCCCATGTAGAGGGCATTACAGTAGTCCAGGTGGGAGGTGACAAGGGCATGGGTGACCGTGCGTAAGGCATCCCGATCAAGAAAGGGCCGCATCTGGCGTATCAGGCGAACCTGATAAAAAGCCCCCCTGGAGACGGCCGTGATGTGATCTTCTAAAGACAGCCGTACATCCAGGAGGACACCAAGATTACAAGCCCTTTCTGTGGGGGTCAAGATGTCATCCCCAATAGCCAGCGACAGAGTCAGCTGACTATATCGGGCCGCCGGAAACCACAGCCATTCAGTCTCGGAAAGGTTGAGTCGAAGCCTGTTCCCGCCCATCCAGTTCCGCACAGCCTCCAGGCAATGGGACATGACCTCCACAGCATCATCGGGGTGGTTTGGGGTGGAGATGTAAAGCTGAGTGTCATCAGCTTAGAGATGACATTTCACCCCAAAACCACGGATGATCTCTCCCAGCGGCTTCACATAAATGTTGAACAGAAGAGGGGAGAGGACCGACCCCTGAGGCATCCCACAAATGAGGGGCCTAAGGGTGGACCTCTCCCCCCCCGTCAACACAAATTGCGAGCGGTCCGAGAGGAAGGAGGAGAACCACTGCAAAACGGTGCCCCCAATTCCCAACCCCTCCAAACGCCGCAATGGTCGATAGTATCAAAAGCCGCTGATAGATCTAATAGGACCAGGACAGAGGAATAACCTCTGTCACAGGCCCTCCAGAGATCATCGACCAACGCAACCAATGCTGTTTCGGTACTGTACCCGGGCCTGAAGCCCAATTGGAATGGATCTAAGTAGAATACTTTCTACAGGTACTGACGGAGCTGACGCGCCACCACACTCTCAACAACCTTCGCCAGAAAGGGAAGGTTGGAGATAGGACGATAGTTATTTAAAAGAGCCGGATCCAGGGAAGGCTTCTTGAGGAGGGGTCGCACCACCGCCGTTTTCAGGGCGGTAGGAAGAGCCCCCTCCGTCAACGAAGCGTTGACAATCCCCTGAAGCCAGCCTTGTGTCATCTCCCTGGAGGTAGAAACCAACCAGGAAGGGCACGGGTCCAGTAAACATGTGGTGGCATTCAGCCTCCCCAGTAATCTGTCCACACTCTCGACGGTCACAGGATCAAACTCCTCCCAGATAACCGTCTCAAGACTTGCCCCAGACACCTCCCCCGGGACCATCCAACTGGAGTCCAGCCCATCCCGAATCTGAGCGATTTTATCGTGCAGAAATCAGGAAAACTCTTCTGCCCTATCCTATCCGGGTTACTCTAAACAGAGCGGCAGGCTGATTTTCTGCCGATGCAATAAGGGCGGAGAAATGTGAACGTTTCGCTGCCTCTATCGCCACTAAGTAGGTCCTAATGTAGGACCTCACCTGTATCCGGTCAGACTCGGCACGACTGGTCCTCCAGATGCCCTCCAGACATCTTTTCCGGCACTTCATCCCCCTCACTCCTCCGTGAACCACGGAGCCAAATGGGATCTGTGCCGAGTCAGACGTCGCAAAGGCACAACTGGGTCCAGAGCCTCAGCGGCCAACCTATCCCAGGTGGCCACCAAGTCTGTGGCCAAGTTATGAGCCAGAGTTTCAGGGAATGGCCCAAGCTCCATCTCGAACCGTTCAGGATCCATCAGGCACCTGGGGCGGAACCATCTCCTCGGTTCCGCCTCCCTGCGATGAGGGGTGGCGGCACAGAAGTCAAGTCTAAGAAGAGAATGATCAGACCATGACAAGGGCTTTATAACTAGATCCCCAGAACGATCATTCAACCACTGACCAGAGGCAAAAATCAGGTCCAGTGTGTGTCCCCCCATGTGAGTGGGGCCAGAAACTAATTGGGTCAGATCCATGGCTGTCATGGAAGCCAGGAACTCCCGAGCCACCCCAGAGGTTTCCCCGAGCGAAGGCAGGTTGAAATCACCCATGACTAAAAGCTTCGGGGTCTCAAACCGCCAGCCCGGCTATCACCTCGAGGAGCCCGGGCAGGGCCGATGACACATGGCAGGGAGCCAGGTACGTTATCAAAAGGCCCATCTGAACCCCTGCCCCCACTTCACAAAGAGAGACTCACAACCAGCCGTCTGAGGAACAGTGGCCTCCCTAGGACAAAGAACTTCTCTAATAATCGCCGCCACCCCACCACCCCTTCCCTGAGACCTTGGTCGATGGAATGCTTGGAAACCTGGTGGGCACATCTCTACCAGAGGAACACCACCCTCTGGGCCCAACCAGGTTTCGGTGACGCCAGCCAGGTCCACGCCCTCCTCCTGAATAAGGTTGTAAATCGGGGGCCTTATTAACAACGGACCTGGCATTGCACAACATCAACCGGGTACTCAGGGCCTGAGACTCTGCACAACCAGGCCTGCCAGACGGGTCAGGAGGGTCAGAACGCACTACCGCTTGGAGACAGCGGGTACGCGATCCCCTAACCTGATATGGCCCTCTACCCCCGTCAAATCTGCCCCTCCCACTTATGGTGCCGATGGAACCCACCCCCTGCTGTCCAAATTCTGATTGCCCCCACAACTCACAACCTTCTGGGCCCTCCCAGACGTGCACTCCAGCCTGGCTGACTCCAAACCCCCCCGTGTTATCCCCCAAACCTGGTCCGGGTATCCTCCCTAACCCCAATAACTCCCCATCCCCCAACCCTCTCCTAGTCACCCTTCCCAACCCCGACAAAACTCTAAATAAAAATTTAAAAAATTTAAAACCTCCCCTACAACTCCTTTTCTGATGGCCATGCCACCTCTCCGGATCCCAGGAACCGTCCTTGAGGTAGGCTGTTGATAGCCCGGGGGGCCACTTCAGGGAGTGGGGAACCCTCCCAAGAGCCCGTAAATCCGCCGAAGAATAGCTAATTGGTCTTTTAGCCACCGTCACCGCTGGATCAAGGACCACCGTTTTCATGCCGCGAGCCAACCCCGGACCAGACCCCCACCGACTCCGCCGGCGTCGGGGTCGCACAGCCACCATCGGCGACGTCATCGGGGCTGCCGTCTCCGTCCCTGGGGCCATCTTCGTCAAGACCACCGGCGTCGTTCGGGCAGGCCAGCACCGCTGTTGCCACTGCCATTGGCGCCCTTGATGCCGTCGTCCGCTTCGCCGTCCACGTCGCCTCTGAGGCCGCAAAGGTCTCCCAGTCGACGCAGACGCTATCTCCACGGCTGCCGGTGGGGCCGCTATGCCAGAGGGGCCAACACCCTCCACGACAAGGCGGCCACCACCTACAACAGCCGCGGAGGCCAGAACAAGATTGTCCAAGTCCTTGGAGCAGCAGATGGAAGCAGGACAGTTGGAAGCAAAGCACGAGGCTGCAGCAGAACTATCAGCAACAGGGTGACCGACTGTGGGGCGTCCGCGGTAGCCGCAGCGGCAGCGGCAGCAACGCCGCCATCACCCGCGGCCATCGCAACACCCTCCGCCGCGGCTGCGATGGTTAAAACCTGGCAGTCCATAACCAGATCGCTGGAGTCACTAACATCCTCGGAGCAGTCCCAGAAGGAATGATGGGCCGTAACCAGATGATTGTCCATAAAGCCCTTGTCCAGAAGGTGAGCGTGGCAATTGCGGCGCTCACAGGAAACCTGCTGGCGTCAGTGCCGCCTCCGTCCCCCACAGCCGCCTCGACACCGCTCGCTGTCACCGTCCACGGTAGCCGCAGTGGCCGCGACAGGACCATTTCTGAGGCAGCCGGCACCAAGGCAGGGGACCTCTGAAGAGCCCCCGTCCATGGGGCAGTCCCAGTAATTCCAGCAGCTGTGACAGCCGCCTCTGTGGCGGCTGCCATCGCAGCAGCCACGGCCGCTATGAGACCGCCACTGCCGCCCAAGGGAACAGCCTGGGCGACCTCCTGGCGGCTCGTCTGTCGCCCTGGACATCCCCAAACCCCTCGGTACCCCTACCATACATGGGGGCCGAGGGGGGAGGCAGGCTCAGCTGGAAGTAGCCAACGCTTGGCGGAGCTCCCCACAAACGGAGCTTCTGGTCGCCATCTTTAGTGACGGGGGAGTCTCAACCGCCAAGCCGGCTATAACCTCAAGGAGCTCAGGCAGGGCCAATGTCACATAGCAAGGAGCCAGGTATGTGATCAGCAGGCCCATCTGAACCCTGGAACCACACTTCACAAAGAGGGATTCACATCCGGTCGTCCGAGGAACAGTGGATTCCCCAGGACACAGATCTTCCTTAATAACTACTGCAAACCCCTCCCTCCCCATAGCTCTTGGCCGATGAAAGACCCGAAACCCGGGTGGGCACATCTCCACCAGGGGGACCCCCCCCTCTTGGCCCAACCAGGTTTCGGTAATACCCACCAAGTCCACTCCCCCATCACAAATCAAATCATAAATAAGGGGGGTTTTATTTACTACGGAGCTAGTGTTATATAACATCAACCGAAGGCCCAGGGCCCAATGATTCAGGCAGTCTGGGGAACGGGAAATAGCTAGGGGGTCGGAGCGCGCCACTGCACGCAAACAGCGAGGGCGCGCTCCCGCAACATAATATGGCCCCCTATGACCGCCAAATCTGTTTCCCGCTCACTGTGCAGATGGATCTCACCTCTCCCTCCTGGGAAGAACCTCCCCTCCTCGACACGAGCCCACCTGACCCCGTACCCTCCCGGCCGCGCTCGACTCCCAGTCTGGCCTCTGTCTCAGGCAGGTTGTCCGCCAAACCCGTCCAAGTCCCCTTCCTAACCCCAATAAAAATTTAAATAAAAACAGGAACAATTTAGAATCACCCCTACAACTTCTCTTCTTATGGCCGTGCCACCTCTCGGGATCCCAGGATCCGTCCTTAAGGTAGGCCATTGACAAACTGGAGGGCCACCTTAGGGAAAGGGGGACATTCCCCAAGGCCCATAAGTCCGCCGATGAGTATCTAATCGGTGTCCTGTGCCGCCTAGCCGAGCGTGTCAGAAGCACCGCCACTGCTGGGCCAAGTGCCGCCGTCATCGAGCCAGGAGCCAACACCCAACCAGGCCGCTGTCGTTGAGGCTGCAAAGCCACTGTCGCCGCCGACGCCACCGGGGTTGCTGTTTCCATCATTGGGGCCGTCTCCGTCCATTGGGGCTTGGCATCATCGGGCCAAGCCGTCATTGTCGCCATCGGCACCTCCCGCTCCGCCGTCCGCGTCGCCTCCAAGGCCGCAAGGGTCTCCCAGTCACCACGGATGCCATCTCCGCTGTCACCATCGCTGGGAGGGCCGCCGAACCGGAGGGATCACCCCCAGAGCCGCCAGCCGTGTGGAGCCGGGCGGCAGCACCATCACCAAGGCTGCCCACCACCGCCGTGACCATCAAAGCTCGGCCCCCGGCCACGGCCAAAACCAAGGCCGAGGCCGGAAACAAGGCCGCGGCAGCCCAACCAAGGCCACTGCCGCCCGTGGCACCCGCGACAGCCACAGCATCCAAAGCAGGGTCGCCGCCACCAGATCCGCCGAGGCCTCGGCTGCGGCCAAGGCCCAAGACGAGGCCAGCGACAGCCAGAACAAGGCTTTCCCCGTTCACAGCGAGGCCGCCGCCACCTGCAACAGGGCTGCTGCCATCCACGGCCGCTGCGGTACTACCCGCGGCGGCCGAGATGGGGCCGCGGCCAGGACCAGCGGAACCAAGGCCCCAACCGTGGCTGGGGCCAGAGACGAAGCCAGCGAAGGATGAATCTAGGACCTCGCCATCCACAATGAAACCGCCACCACTCGCGGCAGGGCCGCCACCATCTGTGGTTGCTAAGTTCGTAACACAGTTGTTAAAGTACTTCCCCTTTGACTGTGCTTGTCAGAAGGTTGCAAAAGGGAATCCCATGATCCCGGGACACGGCAAGTGTCATAAGCCAGTGGCCAAGTGCCTGAATTGTGGAGACACCCAGACTGTTAGTTATGGGTGATTTCAACCTGCCTTCACTGGGTGAATCCTCTCTGGCCCGAGAGTTCTTGGCCTCCATGACGGCCTTGGACCTGACCCAATTAGTTTCTGGACCCACTCACACGGGAGGACACACGCTGGACCTGAATTTTGTCTCTGGACAGTGCTTGAATGATCGGCTAGGGGATATAGCTGTCAAACCTTTGTCATGGTCTGATCATTCTCTCCTTAGACTGTACCGCCAATCTGCACTGCAGGGAGGTGCAGCCAAGGAGATGGTTCCGCCCCAGGCGCCTGATGGGTCCTGAACGGTTCCAGACGGAGCTTGGGCCATTACCTGAAACTCTGGCTCATAACTCGGCCACAGACTTGGTAGCTGCCTGGGATAGGCTGGCTGCCGAGGCTCTGGACCGAGTTGTGCCTTTGTGACCTCTGACCCGGCAGAGATCTCACTCGGCTCCGTGATTTACGGAGGAACTGAGGGAGATGAAAAGACGTCTGGAGGGCCAGTCGTGCTGAGTGACCGAACACAGGTTAGGTCCTATATTAGGACCTACCTAGTGGCGATAGAGGTGGCAAAGCGTTCCCACTTCTCCGCCCTTATTGCATTGGCAGAAAATCGACCCGCCGCCCTGTTTAGAGTAACCCGCTCCCTGCTTGGGCCAGGAGCGCGGGAGGATGTCTTGCAGGAAAGGGCGGAGGAGTTTTCTCGATTTCTGCATGATAAAATCGCTCAGATTTGGGGCGGGTTGGACTCTAGTTGGGAAGTCCCGGGGGAAGTGACCGCGGCGAGTCTGACGAGTTCGACCCTGTAACCGCCGAGGGTATCGACAGGTTGCTGGGGTGGCTGAATGCCACCCCATGTTTATTGGACCCTTGCCCCTCCTGTCTGGTTTCTACCGCCAGAGAGGTGACGCGGAGTTGGCTCCAGGGAATTGTTAACGCCTCTTTGATGGAGGGCTCGCTGCCCACTGCCTTGAAAAAGGCAGTGGTGCGACCCCTCCTTAAGAAGCTCTCCCTGGACCCAACTCTCTTGAACAACTATCATCCTGTCTCCAACCTTCCCTTCGTGGCGAAGGTTGTTGAGAGTGTGGTGGCAGGTCAGCTTCCCCAGTACCTAGATGAAGATACATACCTGGATCCCTTCCAATCGGGCTTCAGGCCTGGACATAGTACTGAAACGGCATTAGTCGTGTTGGTTGATGATCTCTGGAGGGCCCGTGACAGGGGTTATTCCTCTGTCCTGGTCCTATTAGATCTATCAGCGGCTTTTGATACTATCGACCATAGTATCCTATTGCGATGGTTGGGGGTTGGGAGCACCGTGTTGCGGTGATTCGCCTCCTATCTCTCTGACCGTCTGCAATTTGTGTTGGTGGGGGGGGGGAGAGGTCCACCTCTAGGCCCCTTGATTGTGGGGTACCTCAGGGGTCGGTCCTCTCTTGTTGAACATTTATGTGAAGCCGCTGGGGGAGATCATCTGTGGCTTTGGGATGAAGTGTCATCTGTACGCTGATGATTCTCAGTTGTACATCTCCACCCCAAGCCACCCCAACGATGCCATGGAGGTCATGTCCCGTTGTCTGGAGGCCGTGTGGAACTGGATGGGCGGGAACAGGCTCCGACTCAACCCTTCCAAGACTGAGTGGCTGTGGTTTCCGGCGTCCCGATATAGCCAGGTAGTTCCTTCGCTGGCTATTGGGGGTGAGATTTTGCCCTCTTCAGAGGGGGCTCGCAATCTGGGGGTCCTCCTGGATGCACGGCTGTCCTTGGAAGATCACATTACGGCCGTCTCCAGGGGGGCGTTTCATCAGGTTCGCCTGATCCGCCAGATGCGGCCCTTTCTGGATCGGGATGCCTTACGCATGGCCACTCATGCCCTGGTCACCTCCTGACTGGACTACTGTAACGCCCTCTACATGGGGCTCCCGAATGGGAGCATCCGGAGGCTTCAACTGGTGCAGAATGCAGCCGCGCGGGTGGTTATGGGGGCGTCAAGGTTCTCTCATGTGACACCCCTCCTGCGCGAGCTGCATTGGTTGCCAGTGGCCTCTCGGGTGCACTTTAAGATTTTAAAAGTTAAGATGTTAACTTTTAAAGCGCTCTATGGCATCGGACCAGGATATTTACAAGACCGCATTCTGCCATTTTCCTCTCACCGTCCGGTGCGCTCCCACAGGGAGGGTCTCCTGTGGGTCCCGTCGGCATCTGTGTGTCGGCTTGTGACCCCGAGGAATAGGGCCTTCTCTGTGGGGGCGTCCGCCCTCTGGAATGGGTTGCCCCCAGAGTTACGTACAGCCACGGACCTGGGGACCTTTAGACATGCCTTGAAAACCTGCCTCTTTGACCAGACTGGCTTGGGCTGATTTTAGATTTGGGTATTTTAATTTTTATATCAAATTTTAGGGTTTACGGGAGGGGTTTTAATTGTTTTCAGCCAGGTCCTTTAATTTAATTTAGTTTTAACTTTTATATATTTAATGTTTTAATTGTATGGCTGTGCACCGCTCCGAGTCCTTCGGGAGAGGAGCGGTATATAAATAATAATAATAATAATAATAATTTATTATTATTATCTTTTACCTATCTCTGTTAATTATCTATATTCATCTTAACATTTGAATTTTGGAGATTCTGTGATGGTCGTATGTGTGAGGACTAGGCCTAAGCCATTTGTTTCAGTGCCACTGTAACTTTGAATTGTGGCTAGTTGAATGGTAATAAGTCAGGGACTCTCAAAATTTTGTACTGCCAAGCATAGTTGGGCTGGGGCATTCTGGGAGTTGAATCCACAAGTGTTAAAGTTGCCAAGTTTGGGCACCCTTGGATTAGACCGAGGCTTGAATTTGCCCAGCAACCTACTGCCAACTAACCAGCTTTTAGAGGGTATGTGTTGTGAACCCTCCTCCGGGCCACTTGGCAAGGAAGCAGAGTGGATGGTTTGTTCTGTGCCATCAGCCCCCTGAACCCGGGTTTCAATCTTTGCATGTGTGAAGGGACCAGAAGAGTCGCCCCGGAGCTGATGAGGTTTCAGCAAACTGACTTAAGCTTACCTTTGAGAACCAGATCTTGACCCTCCCTCCCTCCCCCCCCCCGTCTCCATCCTCATTTCCCCCCCTTTCCTGCCCCCCTCCCGATCAGGTAGGGGAACTGACTTGCTTGTTTTTCTCTCATGCAAACTTTCTCCATGGAGGGGTCGATGACGATCAGTTTCAAGGATATCACTATATGTTTCTCGGAGGAAGAATGGCAGTTGTTGACCGAGGAACAGAAACAGCAGTACTGGGAGATGCTGCACGAAAACTACCAATCTCTCATCCTCATTGGTGAGTGGGGCAATATGGGGCTCGGGGTGGCCGGACTGCGGGATGGGGGTGGGGGGTGAACTTGAGGACAGGCTGGTCTATAGAAGCATGAGAACTTGGTTTGAGTCCTGCTCGGCCACAGAAGAATCTCCTGGGAAGGATTGCCTCCCTCTTGGGCTAATCTACCTGGCAGAGTTGTTGTTTGGGGGTGTGCGAAGAGGAACAGACAAAAGGTGCTTGAAAAAGCCCCTAATGAAAGGCGGGGTCGAAATTTAACCAACAGGGGTCTCCAGCCTTGGCCACTTGAAGACTTGTGGACTTCAACTCCCAGAATTCCTCAGCCAGTGTGGACTTCAACTCCCAGAATTCCTCAGCCAGTGTGGACTTCAACTCCCAGAATTCCTCAGCCAGTGTGAACATCAACTTCCAGAATTCTGTGAGTTGAAGTCCACAAGTCTTCAAGTGGCCAAGGCTGGAGACCCCCTAATTTAGACAATTGTCTCTCAAGATGCAATCTACAAAAGCTTAACTACAACACCCCTCGTCCCCAGCACCTCTGCTGTCCCATCTGGGAATGAGGGACAGGTGGGTGGAAGGCAGGGAATTCTGGGAATTGACGTCTATGCACGCTGGCTGAGGAATTCTGGGAGTTGAAGTCCAGACATTGCTGAGACCGGGGAACCCTGGAGCATCCTCTCTGACTAACCTGTTTCCCTTTAAGGATGTCAGATCACCTTCACAGAAGTCTTAACCTGGCTTGAAAGTAACAAATGCCAGGACATCCAAGTATTGCAGAGACTGATAGAAGGCCCTCCTCTTGAGATCCCTTCTGTAGGTGAGTAAAGCATACAACGGGCAAACAGTCCCAAGGCTGTCCTTTGGTAGCAGTCATCCCTGCCTCCCCAATTCCGTCTTTTCCGGTTTACCGTCCTCTGGAGTTCTGAACTACAACTCCCATCCTCTCAGCTGGGGGCAGAGATGGACTTCAGAATGCTGCAAGTGTGGAAGATGTTTGAGGTCGAGCCAGAACCCTCTCGTGGCAGTTTGCCTGCTTTGGGAAATGCTCTTTTAATTGAGAATTAATTCCTTCTCCCTTGTGGGAAAATTTAATTAAACATCCAAAGTGGTTAATCATCCTGCCTCCCCCACTTCTCTTAAACGTATCCTTCTCTCCCTTCTCAGCTCCTGATGATCCCTCCGTGGACATTTCCATAATTGTTTAAGAAATGATATCATTTGTGTTGCACAACTGCTTTTTTCAGCAGTTTTTTCTTCCTCATTTTAACCTACGGCACGGTGATCTCTGTGTGGCTACTTCCCCCTGAATGAAATACTGTTGGTCATGCTTTGCTTCTTATCAAATCAGCTAGGGTAGGCTGGGGGCTTTTACCAAGACTGGACACACACTCCTCTTTTCCTCTTGTCACGATTATACATTCCCTTTTTCCTCCAGAAGAGGAAGAACAATCCCAGATGGACACAGAGAGCCTTCCTGAGCTGGAGGGCCCTCTCGAGAGCATCTCTAACGAAGAGGACACCTCCTGTAGTAAAGTCAAGGGGCCTCCCGGACAGTCTTGCGTATTGGCAACTGAACAGGGGAGCTTGCCCGATTCTGGCAGAAACCTACGGACAGAATTGTTGGAGCTACAGAACAAACTACGGCCGTGCTACGTGTGCATCGAGCTTCTGCCTTTACCCATTCCGGTTGTGGTGCCAGAAAAGTCTGCCAAGCTGCAGTCTCACAGGATGACAACCCTGCCCCAGCATGATTTTGCCACTGATGCGGAACACCCTGTCCGGAAAAAAAAGCGATTAGCGGGTGCCAAGTGTGACAAGAGCCACGCAGGCTCGCGCTGGCAGGCTGCGGCGCCAGCTCCAGCACAGAGCACAAGGAAGAAGCGTAACACTCCGCCCTCTCCCCTGGAAGTCCCCACTGAGAAGAAAAAACTCTTCTTTTGTGGTTGGTGCAAAGAACCGTTCAAACTGGAGATTAATTTGGAAGTGCACTATAGGTATTGTCGTCAGAAGCAAAAGCAGCAGCTCAGGCCTGTCTTGAAAGATGAGGAGACTCCTGTTGGGCAGGGGCAGGAAGCAAGCGGGTCAAGCAGTACTGGGGACTCGGCGGGTTCTGCCCAACACCCACCGCCCAATGATGGCAGGGGGTCCTCCTTGCATCCCAAACTAGGCCAGCCTCAGCAGAGACAAAGAGTGCTGAAAAACAAAGACGTTTCTGGTGCCAGCAGGAGCACCGGCGAACGTCACCAGACAACGACGATCTGTGCAATGAAGAAGCTGAACCGGTGTCTGGCGTGCGGGGTAAAGTTTGTGTACAAGTGGCAACTCATGGCTCACGTGCAAGTTTGCAAGAATGATGGCAGTGACGAGAAACAGCTGCCCCCAAAGCCCCAGGAGTTTGCCACAAAGGGGGTCAAAACACAAGAGACTTGCAACGCCCTGCCTGTGCGTCCGAGCACTTCCAAAGACCCGACGCTGAACCCCTGCAACAAATACAAGAATTTAAACAAGAGTTTCCTACCCAGCCAACGTGCGTTCCACGAGGAACCCAAGTACAAGTGCCTCTGGTGCGGGAAGGTCTTCCACTTCCTGAGCGCGGCAAAGAGGCACCAAAAACAGCACAAGAAAGGCAGAAGCATCGTCTGCGCAACGTGTGGAGAAACATCTGGCGGCGCCGAATGCTTTTGCATGATAGAAAGAATCATTCCCAATTTGGATGACAGGGAATAAGCTGGGCAGGAGGAGCTCAAGGAGCCGCTTGCAAAAGACAGGGTTTTTTTTTGTTTTTATTTTGTTGCAGTATTTCAAAATGGGGGTGGCGGGGGTAGAAAATGGGACTTCAATGAGGACTGGTACAAGTTCAAGTGATACGGCAATGGGGGGGTTCGAACGCAGTGCCCCCATGAGAGGTTTGAGACTTCAATGGCTGCACATTGGGAGCACCAAGCAAAATACGTTCGTTGCAGAGGTTGTGAGAAATCCCTTTCTTCGCCAGCCCCTCGGCATGCTCTGGGGAAACCTGTGTGAATTTTGTAGGCACAGCTGTACACCAGGAAGGCCTGCTGTGGGCCAGCCCTCTTTTGTGCAGAGGGAACGAGGTTGCCTTTTATTTGCTTCTCGTTGCACTCTGGACCCCCAAGCCGCTTCGTATGTTCTGCCTGTGGGCATTGGCTTGAGGGTGGAGTATAGCCATAACGCCCACCAGCCATTTTATAATTGTGCCTTAGCTGGATTTTTAAAAAATCTGCGAGAAATCTAGCATGATAATAGAGAACAGATCCATTTCACAAATGTCTTGAGATAATGTTTCTCAACCTGGGCATCTGGAAGATGGGTGGGCTTCAACTCCCAGAATTCCCCCTGCCAGCTATGGATTCTGGGAGTTGAAGTCCCACTCGTCTTCTAGCTGTCCAAGTTGAGAAATGTTGCTCTTTTAAGAAATCCAAAATTAAGAGAGGCCCAAAAGTGTTTGGGACCCGACTCCAGCACTTGTGAACAACTTAAACTTTACTTTTTTTTTTACCTCAGCCCACCTGATTTCTCCTCCTATCCCCTCCCCAAAGCCTGTAGTTTAAGGTTTTCACCATTTTGTGGCTAATTTCAACCGATTCCTACACTACAATGCGCACAACAGGTTTTTTTTTAAAGACATTTTTTTGGCTGACTTCAAAATAATGTTCTTTATCTTGGATGAATTGCAAGCTAAAAAAAAAATGTTTGTCACGGTGATGGATGAATTTGAAATGTACTGTAATTAATTAATTGTTAATAAAAGCATTGATGGAAGCCCTTTCTGCGTGTATGAATTCCAAATTCTAGTAGTATTATTACAGGAAGTCCTCGACTTACGATCACAACTGAGGCCAGTTGCTAAGCGAGATGGTTTGAGTTTTGCCCGATTTTGTGAACTTTTTTTGTTCAAAGTTGTTAAGTGAATCTGGCTTGCCCACTGAGTTTGCTGATCAGAAGAAGGTCGTAAAAGGGGATCACGTTACCCCAGGATTCTACAATCGTCATAAATGTGAACCAGTTGCTAAGCATCCAAATTTTTAACTCTCACTAAACAAATGGTTGTATGTCAAGGACTACCTGTATTTGCTGGCCCCATGACTTTCCTTAAATAATTTATTTTTCAACCACAAATGATAGAAATGTCCTAGAATCCTGGAAGCCTTGAGATCATCTAGTCTGACCCCCCAGCTCAGAAAGCAAGCATTTTTTGTGAGTTGACAGGCTTTGATAACTATATTTCACTATGTGATGGGTAACTAGAGAAACGGCATTCATATTTTTCATTTTAAGTGCAGTCAGCCCTCGACTTACGACCATTTGTTTAGTGACCATTCAGCTAGTCACTATTCAGCGGCACTGAAAACAGTGACTTTCTCACACTTACATACCCATGGTCACATGATCAAAATTTGTTATTAAGTGATCTGTGTTTGATTTTATCTGTTTTTGCCATGGTTGTTAAGTGAATCACATGTCATTGGACCCGTGTCCCTCCTGGCTGGTTCTGGCCGCCCAGGAGGTGTCACGCGGTTGGTTCTAGGGTATTATAAATGCTTCCTTGAGTGAGGGGTTTTTACCTCCTGCCTTGAAAGAGGCGGTGGTGAGACCCCTCCTCAAGAAACCGTCCCTGGATCCGATCTTATTGTCTAATTATCGTCCGGTCTCCAACCTTCGCTTTATGGCGAAGGCTATTGAGAGTGTGGTGGCACGACAGCTCCCCCGGCACCTGGAGGAATCATCCTAATTGGACCCACACCAATCAGGCTTCAGGCCCGGGCACAGCATGGAAACAGCATTGGTCGCGTTAATTGATGATCTCTGGAGGGCCTGAGACAGGGGATTTTCTTCTGTCCTGGTCTCTCAGCGGCTTTTGATACTGTCGACCACAGTATCTTATTGCGGCGGCTGGGGGGGTTGGGAGTGGGAGGTACCGTGTTACGGTGGTTCTCCTCCTTCCTCTCCGACCGCTCGCAATTTGTGTTGGCAGGGGGGCAGAGATCGACCTCGAGGCCCCTGATTTGTGGGGTTCCTCAGGGATCGGAGCTCTCGCCCCTCCTGTTCTACATTTATGTGAAGCCTCTGGGTTAGATCATCTGTGGCTTTGGGGTAGAATTCCATCAGTTCGCTGATGATACTCAGTTGTACTTTTCTACCCCGGGCCACCCTAACGAAGCCGTTGAAGTGATGACCCGGTGCCTGGAGGCTGTACGGGGTTGGATGGGACGAAACAGGCTTCAGCTCAACCCAGCCAAGTCCGAGTGGCTGTACTTTCCGGCGCCCCGATACAGCCAGCTTACTCCTTCGCTGGCCGTGGGGGGAGGGGGAAATTCTGGTCCCCACGGAAAGGGCACACAATTTGGGTGTCCTCCTGGATGTACGGCTGTCATTGGAAGATCATATAGCAGCCGTCGCCAGGGGGATTTTTTGTCAGGTCCGTAGGATCTATCAGTTGCGGCCCTTTCTGGATCGGGACGCACTTCGCACGGTCACATCCGCCCTCGTCATCTCCCAGCTGGATTATGCTAATGCTCTCTACATGGGGCTCCCCTTGAAGAGCACCTGGAGGCTTCAGCTGGTGCAAAATGCAGCCACGCGGGTGGTTTTGGGGGCTCCCCAGAACTCCCATGTTACACCACTATTGCGCGAGCTGCATCGGCTCCCGGTGGCCTTCCGGGTGCGATTCATGGTGTTGATGACCACCTTTAAAGTGCTCCATGGCTTGGGACCTGGGTATTTACGGGACCGCCTGCTGCCACCATCAATCTCTCGCTGACCAGTGCGCTCTCATAGAGCGGGCCTCCTTAGGGTGCCGCCAGCTGGACAGCTGGTGACCCCGATGGTTCGGGCCTTCTTTTTGGGGGCCCCCCTCTCCGGAACGAATTGCCCCTGGAGATAAGGACCATCCCCGACATGTTGGCCTTCCGGCACCCACTAAAAACCCACCTATTCCATCTAACTGGTCTGGCCTAGAGTTATATAAAATGTTATAAATTTGGCTTTTAAATGGTTTTTAACTTTTCTAATTCCCCACTCTTAATCTCTTAAAGCCTATCTATTTAATTCTTTTAATTTATTTTAAAAACTATTATATTTGTATTTATATGTTTTTATCTTGCTGTGAACCACCCCGAGTCCTTAGGGAGAGGGGGTAGTATACAAATTTGAATGAATGAATGAATGAATGAATGAATGAATGAATGAATGAATGAATGAATGAATGAATGAATAAAATAAGCAAACCCAGATTTCCCCACTGACTTTGCTTGTACGAAGGCAGCTAGGAAGGTCAAAAACTGGAGCTTACGCAACCTGAGGAAGCTGCCCCCGTCATAAATACATGCTATTGGTCAAGCTCCTGAATTTTGGCCATGTGACTGTATGGATGGTACAACAGTCATAAGTGTGAGGACTGGTTGTAAGCCACTTTTTTTCCAATGGAGAAAAAAAGTTCACTAAGCGAATACTTATGAGGGGAAGACTGACCATCTGTAGTGCCAAATATTTCAAGCTTGGCCACTTGAACTCCCAGAATTCCCCAGTGAGCCTAGAAGAGACCGGAATTTTCTTGACCAAAGAGAACCAGTGAGGCTTATGAACAAAACTTCACACAGGAAGATTCTGTTGATGCTTTTCCTTCTAAAAAAAAGTTTATGAATTTATTTATATATATACACACATACACACACATAATTTATGGATATATATACATTACTTCATGAAATGAATGTTGAAAAACTCAAAAATGGCCATTAAGAACTGATCTGCCATGGAGACAACAGAACAGCAGATTTGTTCGGAGGGACACCTTTTGCCCTGACATGCCTATCTATGCAGTGGTGGGGTTCAAAAAAAATTCCTGCCGGTTCGGGGAACTCGCTTCTGCGTGTACCTGTGCCAATTGCGCACTTTTCATGTGCATGCTCAAACATCACCCTATGTATCAACGCTGGTGAGCTGTGCAGACACGCCTATCACGCATGCCAAATGCGTGTATCACGTGTACGCTCAGGTCTCAAGAGACCTTATCAAGAATGGTGAGCTGTGCTGTTTTGCACCTCAGCTGAGGCACAGCAATCCACTGCCACACAAATCAGCTGAGGTAATAACAAAGTACAGGAGGTAAGAGTGGGGGCTGGGCCCGTCAAAATTTTCCCTACCGGTCCACAAGGACTGGTCAGAACTGGCTGAATAGTACCTCTATCACATAGCAGATAACCAGAGTTGGAAGGGACCTTGTAGGTCACCTAGTCCAACCCACCGCCCAAGCAGGAGACCCTACACCATTTCTGACAAATGGTGGTCCAAAAGTCTTATCATGCCTGATGGACCCTGAGCGGTTCCAGAGGGAGCTTGGGCCATTTCCTGAGTCTCTGGCTCACAACTCGCCTGGAGACTTGGCGGCCACCTGGGATAGGTTGGCTGCCGAGGCTCTGGACCGAGTTGTGCCTTTGCGACCTCTGACCCGGCACAGATCCCATCCAGCTCCATGGTTTACGGAGGAGCTGAGGGAGATGAAATGCAGGAAAAGACGTCTGGAGAGTGTTTGGAGGGCTAGACGCGCCAAGTCCGACCAAACACAGGTGAGGTCCTATATTAGGACCTACCTGGTGGCGATAGAGGCGGCGAAACGTTCGCATTTCTCCGCCCTTATTGCGTTGGCAGAAAATCAGCCTGCCGCTCTGTTTAGAGTGACCCGCTCCCTGCTTGAGCCGAGAGCACAGAAGGACCTCTTGCAGGACAGGGCAGAGGAATTTTCCCGATTTCTGCATGACAAAATTGCTCGGATTCGGGACGGGCTGGACTCCAATTGGGTGGTCCTAGGGGAGGTGTCCGGGGCAAGTCTTGAGACTATTATCTGGGAGGAGTTTGACCCTGTGACCACTGAGGGTATGGACAGGTTGCTGGGGGGGCTGAATACCACCACATGTTTGTTGGACCCGTGTCCCTCCTAGTTGGTTTCTACCTCCAGGGAGATGACACGAGGCTGGCTTCAGGGGATTGTCAACGCTTCGTTGAGAGAGGTCGCTCCCTACTGCCTTGAAAATGGCGGTGGTGCGACCCCTCCTCAAGAAGCCTGCCCTGGACTGGGCTCTTTTAAATAGCTACTATCCAGTCTCCAACCTCCCCTTTGTGGCGAAGGTTGTCGAGAGTGTGGTGGCGCGTCAACTTCCTCAGTACCTGGAGGAAACAACTT
Source organism: Bungarus multicinctus (assembly GCA_023653725.1). Taxonomy (NCBI): domain Eukaryota; kingdom Metazoa; phylum Chordata; class Lepidosauria; order Squamata; family Elapidae; genus Bungarus; species Bungarus multicinctus. The sequence goes on from CM042840.1 coordinate 2,941,429, forward strand.
ACCTCCAATCGGGCTTCAGGCCCAGGCATAGTACCGAAACAGCATTGGTCGCGTTGGTGGATGATCTCTGGAGGGCCCGGGACAGGGGGTATTCCTCTGTCCTGGTCCTATTAGATCTCTCAGTGGCTTTTGATACTATCGACCATAGTATCTTATTGTGGCGGTTGGAGGGGTTGGGGGTTAGAGGAACTGTCCTACGATGGTTCTCCTTCCTCTCCAACCGCTCGCAATTTGTGTTGAGGGGGGGGGAGAGGTCCACCTCTAGGCCCCTCATTAGTGGGGTGCCTCAGGGGTCGGTCCTCTCCCCTCTCTTGTTCAACATTTATGTGAAGCCGCTGGGGGAGATCATCCGTGGTTTTGGAGTAAAGTGTCATCTTTATGCGGATGACACTCAGCTTTATACCTCCACCCCAACGATGCTGTGGAGGCTTTGTCCCGGTGCCTGGAGGCCAGTGCGGATTTGGATGGGCGGGAACAGGCTCCAGCTCAACCCGTCCAAGACTGAGTGGCTGTGGTTTCCGGCGCCCCGATATAGTCAGCTGACTCCGTCACTGGCTATTGGGGGAGAGATCTTATGCCCCACAGAGAGGGCTCGCAATCTGGGTGTCCTCCTGGATGCACGGCTGTCTTTAGAAGACCATATTACGGCCGTCTCCAGGGGGGCTTTTTATCAGGTTTGCCTGATTCACCAGTTGCGGCCCTTTCTGGATCGGGACGCCTTACGTACGGTCACTCACACCCTTGTCACCTCTCACCTGGACTACTGTAATGCTCTCTACATGGGGCTCCCTATGGGGAGCACCCAGAGACTCCAACTGGTACAAAATGCGGCTGCGCAGGTGGTTATGGGGGCGTCACGAAATTCCCATGTGACACCTCTCCTGCGCGAGCTGCATTGGTTGCTGGTGGTTTTCCCGGTTCGATTTAAGGTTCTGGTTTTGACCTTTAAAGCGATCCATGGCATTGGGCCAGGTTATCTGCAGGACCGTGTTCTGCCGGTAATCTCCCACCAACCTGTGCATTCTCACAGAGAGGGCCTTCTTCGAGTGCCGACGGCTTCCATGTGCTGTCTGGCGACTTCTCTGTGGGGGCTCCCGCCCTCTGGAATAGTCTGCCTCCGGAGTTATGCAATAACATCGACCTGAGAGCTTTCAGACGTACATTAAAAACCTGGCTCTTTGAGCAGGCCGGCCTAGGCTGAAACGGGATTTTTAGTGTAATTTAGTATTCAAGTTTTAAATTGGGATTTTAAAATTTGGGGTTTTATTCATTTATTGGGGGAGAGTATAATTTTAGGCAGCCTTAAGATATTTCTTTTTTAACTTTTATAATTATAATAAAGTTTTATGGTTGGCTGTACATCGCCCTGAGTCCTTCGGGAGAAGGGCGGTATATAAATACGTTAAATAAATAAGAGATGGTGCTCCCACAACTTCCGTTCCGTGGGTTGATTGTTCTCACTGCCAGAAAGTTTCTCACTTCCAAGTTGAATCTCTCCTTGTTCAGTTTCCATTCATTATTCCTTGCCTGGCCTACAGGTGCTTTAGAAAATAGCTTGACCCCTTCCTCCTCTCTGGGGCAGCCCCTCAAATATTAGAAGATACTCCCCTAGTCCTTCTCTTTACTAGACTAGCCAACAGTATGATGAACAGTTCCTGTAACTGTTCATCATACATTTTAGTCTCCAGTCCCCTAATCATCCTGGTTGCTCTTCTCTGCACTTTTTCTAGAGTCTCAACATCTTTTTTATAATGCGATGAAGAAAACTGGATGCAGGACTCTACATGTGGTCTTACTAAGGCTTTATAGAGTGGTATTAGTATCTCCCTTGATCTCAATTGTATCCCTCTGTTAATACAATTTAGGATTGCATTGGCTTTTTTGGCTGCTGCTGCACACGGCTGGCTCCTATTTAGCTGGTTGTCCACTAAGACTCCAAGATCCCTCTCCCAGTTCCTGCTATTGAGCCTCTTTTCACCCAGTCCTTTGGGTTTTTCTTGCCTAAGTAGAGGACTTCACTTTTATCTACACTGAATTTCATTTTATTAGATATGGCCCAGTGTTCTAGTCTGTCAAGATCCATCTGAATTTTGAGCTCATCTTCTTGGGTGTTGGCTATTCCTGCCAGCTTATATCATCTGCAAATTTGGTAAGTTGCCCTTCTATTCCCTCATCTAAGTCGTTAATGAAGATATTGAAGAGTCCTGGGCCTAAGACGGAACCTTGTGGCACTGCTTACTATCCAATCGTGCCCACCTATGCAACCTCTCTCTCGGTTTGACCAGGGGATGTTCATGGTGTCTTCAGACTCCCAGAGGACAAAATCCATCCCACACTTGGCATTTTACCAGATGTGCAAAATATGTCGCACTGCAGCCATCTTTGAAATCGGCATACTTTTGGGATACAATTGACCTTGTTTTGCCTTGATAGTCCTTGACTTATGACCTAAATTGTGCCCAAATTTCCACAGCCACGCAAGAATATTAAGTGTGCTTTGCCCCATTTTGCGGCCATTCTTGCTGCCGTTGTTAAATGAATCACTGCAGTTGCGTGGCTGTGAAGCAAATCCCCATTGATTTGGCTTGTCAGAACATCGCCAAAAGGGGACCATGTGGCCCCAGGACACAGTAACTCTCATAAGTCCATGCCAGTTGCCAAGCATCTTGCATTTGATTACATGACTACAGGGAGGCTGCAACGGCCATGAGTGTGGAGAATGGTCGTTGTGATTTTGAATGGTCAGTAAAGGAAGTGGTTGTAAGTCGAGGACTTCCTGTACACAGCGCATATTCACCTGCATGCAGATCATATATTGATCACTGCACTTAAAATCATCCCGTGTTACCAAAAAAGCTCAAGACGTTCGCACCACATGTTCTGATGTTAAGACTTTCGTGGGGAAACACACTCCAATGCTTTTATGCTCACTGGATAACCTGGGTGTTTGGGGCACGTGGCATGTCCACATGTCCTCCCACATGAGATGTCTGTTAGGCCTGGGCTTTGCAACCCTCGTCCCACCTATCTGTTGCTCACCAGCAACCTTTTGTGACAAGATGTGGACCCTCGGGGACGCCCCCTGCCCTGCGGGGAGATACCCTGAAGACTTCTGAGCCCAACACCCCTCTCTCCCTGCCCACCATTCAGCAAAGATGTTCCCGTGAGGCACGATTCGATTTTGCCGGGGTAGAACAATGGGGTATGTTCAGACAATAGCTTGGGAAGTGACACCTCGGGTTTCGTAGACAGGCATGGTGAGATAGCACTGTGCTGGTTTGTGAAGCGCACTCCTGGTGGGAAGTTGCCCGTTCCTGCTGCAAAGACTGCAGTTCGTCGCGGATCTCAGTGAGGACAGCCAGCAGCTGCAGCTGGAGGTCCCTGTCTCTAGCTCGCTCCTGTTGCTGGGCTCGTTCCTCTTCCCACACAGCTAACTCGTGGTGATAGAGCTGGTCTTCCATCTCCATTAAGCGATGGAGGGTGGTCTTGCAAGGTCCTTGGCGGCTCTCCCGTCCACTGTAGGCCCTGATTCCCCGCGGCAAGGAGCACGAAGGGAATACTGGGTTTTTGCAAGGCGATACAGGAGGCAGGGACTCCTCCGTTAGAGTCCTTGCAACGAGCTGAGATATAGACGGCTGCTGCTGCTGATCCTCGTACGGCTGCTTCTCCCACCCCGGACACATCAGTCCTCGTGGGAAGGAGCCTAGATCAGTATTGGGGGGCTCTGATCTTTCCTCCTCTGTCTGGGGTTCCAGGGCTGGAAGATCAGCACTCCCATCGTGACCACCCGCCGGAGTAAACATGTCCTCTGGCTTGGATGCAGGAGATCCCCGCGAACTGCAGCGACGAAGGAGCATCACCTGCCGATTGGAGAACTTCAGGTCTTCCTCGGCTGAGAACAGGGGATCGAGACCCTCATCCCCATCCGGGCCTTCTGCGTCGTCCTCTTTGGAAGTGTAGGAGACCGGGGAGTCATTTCTCAGTGGGGGGAAGACAGTCAACCTTTCGGGAATCTGGAACTCTGGACCGGAGTCACCTGGGGAGAGAAGGAAACAAGGTTGCCAGGCGACGGTGAATTCTAGTCCCACCGTAGGTATAAAAACCGGCCCGATGACTTTGGACCAATCACTCTGCTGTCGGTGGGAAAATCAGAGGAGGAAGTTGTGTTGGATTTGTTCAGCCCCTTGGAGTTCTTTGTCAAAATAATAAAGGTGATACACGAATAAGTAAATTAAACCTCTTTTCTTTGGTCTCACGCTATGATCGCTACACAAACGGTTGTAAGTCAAGGGCTGCCTGTAAGTATGTCATCGTCATCATTGCTTTAATGGAGATGCCTCTGTGCCAGACACAGTGGGGAGGTGGATGCCAAGAGAGCAGAACCTGATCTCAGCAAAGAGCCTGCACTAAGCCGAAGTTTGGACTAGATCAGGGGCCCACAACCTCCCAGGCCGCTAGTGGGCCACAGCCTATTCAGAACTGGGCCGCATGAGAAGTGGGCTGGTGTACACGCGAGTGCAACTCCATTCACACGAGCGGCCAACTGACACACGCATATGCGGGCCTGCCCACTGTTTGTACGAGTTGATCTGTATGCACAGATGCACCAGCCCACCATTCTCATGGCCCAGTTCCTTTCTCTGCCCCAGCTGGATTGCCAAGCTGCAAAGACTGGGCACCACTGGACTAGATGAACTCTGAGGTCTCCTTCAAACACTACAATCCTAGAACAGCAACCTCGCTTCGCCAGTGGACAGTCTAGGAGCGTCCGGTTGCCTTGGAGGACTTACCAGAGCTGCTCTGCTCTTCCCCTCTGCTGTAGTCTCCAATTACTGATGGGTCTGGACTCTGGACACCCAGGCGAGGCCCAACGAACTCCTCCATTTCTGGCAGAGTGGACGGCTGCCCGTTGGTGTTGATATAAATACTGGGGTGGCTGGTTGCATCCTGCATGGGCCCAAACCTCAGTTTGGACGTTCCCAGGAAGTAAATCTCTGCAAAACAAGATCACTCCGTGTTTGTGATTTTCGGGGAATACACCATCCGCCCCACCCTGTTTGCAAACCACTGTCATTTTGCAACAATCACAATATTATTTTTGTCTTGCAAACTTCTAATCTACCTACAACCTGAGCATCTTGCAATGCAGGGAATCCTCCACTTGTCATTGTCATCGGGAGCAGAATTTCCATGGTTAAGCAAGGCGGTCCTTGAGGGAGTCGCACCCAAACATTACGACTTTTTCTATGTCTACAGTTGTGAAGTGGATCACTGCAGTTATTAAAGTGAATCGTGCGGTCGCTAAGTGAATCCGGTTTCCTCTATTAGAGTTTGCTGCCTGGAAGCTAGGTGACAAGGTCGCAAACGGGGGATCATGTGACTCCAGGATGATGCAACAGGAGGCATGTTAATCATAACCAATGTTTATGACCATTCGTTTAGCGACAGTTTGACAGTTACAAGTGACTTGACCGGTTTTCACTCTATATCTATCCACCCACCCACCGCTAATCTATACCTGTCTATCACCTATTGCTAATCTATATATCCATCCATCCATTTATTGTTAATCTATATAATCTATGTCTATCATCTATCTACCTCTATTATCTATTGCTACTGTATGATATCTATCATCCATCCATCCATCCATTGCTAATCTACATCTATAATCTATCATCTATTGCTAATCTGTATAGTATCAATCTCTATCATCCATCCATCATCTATCCATCTTCCATACATCCATTTATATCATCCATCCATCCATCCATCCTATTGCTAATCTATATCTATAATCGATGTCTATCATCTATTGCTAATCTGTATAGTATCTATCTCTATATCTGTCTGATATTATATCTATCATGTATCTGTCTGATATTATCTATATATATATATCTATCTATCTATCTATCTATATCCTCTATCATGTATCTGTCTGATATTATCTCTCTCTCTCTCTCATCCATCCATCCATCTATAATCATCTAGTGTTATTCACGTTTACGACCACTGCAGCATCCCCAGTCACATAATCAAGATTCAGATGCTTGGCAATGGACTCATATATATGACGACGGGTGCCATGTCCCCAGGTGGTGGGTCACATGATCCCCTCTTGGGACCTTCTGGCAGGCGAAGTCAATGGAGGGGAAGCCAGATTCATGTAACGACCGTTAAGCTAACTGAACAACTGCAGAGATTCACTTAACGATGGCAAAAAAAGTCCTCAAAGGGGGGAAAACTCAATCGTCTCACTTAGCAACAGAAACGTTGGACTCAATTGTGGTCGTAACTCAAGGACAACCTGTGTGCTTATCCCTCTTTCATTCTTCTCTTTTTTCACTGCTGCCTGACCCAACTAAAATTAAGAAAAGGACATTTCCTCCCCTCCTTTTTAATTGAAACTGAAATAAAAGGACTCGCAATGTTTCCACACACTTCACAGTGGGTTACAGTGGTCCTACCCACCGGGCCCTGCAATTCCCGCTTCATTGAATGTGCCTTGGACAGTCATCCCTCGGGGTGGGGTAGAGCGGTGGACTAGATGATCTCAAAGGCACTGTTTCCATACATACTTCTCACAGCCGTTTGCTAGGGGTACGACTGATGCAGAAGAGCTTCTTTGCCCAAGGATGGTCACTGGACAGCGAGATTGAGTTTAGGAATTGTGCTGAGGAAGGGGTTCGACTAGATGATCTTAAGGGTCCCTTTGGGATTCTGAGTCCTTAACTATCTGGATCCTAGTTTCCAACTTTGGAAGCTTGGAGAGGTGTGGACTTCAGCTCCTAGAATCTCCTGGCCAACCTGTTTTAAGAGGGGAACACTCCAACTCCCAGAATCCCCCAGCCCAGATGCTGACTGAGAATTCTGGGAGATCCTTCTGATTGTCCCACAGCCACCCTGAAATGCCCCGCCCACTATTCTTACAGTCCCTCTGTCCAAATCTTCCCCGCTCACCGGGATCCAGGACGATCTCTGGTTCTGAATCATGGGTGGGCTGAAAGAACGTGGAAGCCACCATCTTCTCCAGGGGTGTCAACCGTGGTTTGTAGGGGGTTCCGGCCCGGTGGACGGCCGGGGTCTTCTTGGCGGTGATCTTCTTGACGTCCAGCCGTAGATCTCTCCATTTATTTATTTTATTTATTTATTAAACTTATATACCGCCCCCTCTCCCAAAGGGACTCGGGACGGTGAACAGCCAGGATAAAAAATACACAAACAGAACACATGTACAATATGACAATATTAAAAATTAAAAAGATACGGTTTGGCTCTAATTAAAAATTTGAAACAAAAAAGTTAAAAGAGATTAAGAACCAGATTAAAATTTAAAAACCCCTAGGCCAGTCCGGCTTGCCGAAATAGATGAGTTTTAAATAAACGACGGAAGGTCATGAGATCAGGGACGGCTCTCACCTCCGGGGGTAATTCATTCCAGAGAGGGGGTCCTTCCAATGAGAAGGCTATATGCTTCAGGTCGTCGATCGAGCACTCGGTGTAGCCGAGGAAGTTGACACGGCTTTGGATCTGCGTCCAGAGCTGCTTGCGCCGTGCGGGGTGCGCCCGGAAGGTTTCAGAACTGTATAAGGCGCCAAAATGCCGGACTACATTCCACACCAGGGTTTCCATCTCATCGTTGGAGAAGTTGGCTTTCCGCTTGCGTCCAGGAATGGCGGTCAGAGATGCCACGGACAAAGTGGACGGGGAAGGGTCAAACTGGACGCTCCATCGCTTGTTCGCCGCGGCTGAGGAAAACATGGGAGTCCCGGGTGGAAACAGGGTGAGGAAGACCGTGAAAATTCAGACGGGGGGAAGATGGGGTGGAGGAGTTAGGACTTGGACTGCTATGGGTTTGAAAGTCCCTGGGGGGTTTTCTGACTTGCAGACGATTAAAGTTGTGGCCCAAGGACATCTAGCAAAAGAAAGGAAAAAGGAAAAAGAATCACAACCTTTCAAAAGAATGTTATCTGTGTTGCAAACCCTCATTTAGTGACCGTTCAAAGTTACAACGGTTCTAAAAAAAAGTGACTTAGGAGCGGTTTTTGCATGGACGACCGTTGTAGCCACCCCCAGGGTCACATGATCCAAATTCAGATGCCTGGCATGTACTTATGACGGTTGCAGTATCCCAGGGTCGTGGGAACCCTTTCGTGGCCTTCCAGCAAATAAGGGATTCACTTAATGACTGTACGATTCACTTAACAGCTGCTATAATTTACTTAAAGGTTGTAAAAGAAAGTTGTAAAATGGGGCAAAACTCACATAACAACTGCTTTGCATTTCAGGCTGAATTGCGAGGATTATTTATACATCACTTAGGGATGGAAGTTCTTGTCCAATTGTGGTCATAAGTCGAGGACTACCTGTAACTTAAATAAAAATTCCCCTGGGGAACCCTAGCAAAACAAAACAAAAAAGAAAACCCTGCCTTTAAAATGATTGTTTTAGGGTCTAAGAATTACAGCTCCAAGGAAAAGGCTTGAGGAACTAATGAGCAGGGGGTCAGCCTAGATGACCTCTAGAGTACCTTCTAAAGAAAATTGTCCTAATCAATGAGATCTTGAGAACGGCAGTCTAAGGCAGTTAACAATCTCTGTTAGGGAGTGCTCACCTCAGGCACTGGGGGGCCGTATTAAGCCTCGCCTTCTAAGGCTTATCAACTGATGCACAGTTAGTCCTCGACTTGCAACTACAGTATTCCTTTAGTGACCGTTCAAAGTTACAACAGCGCTGAAAAAGAAGTGATTCCAAACCGGTTCTTGCACTTACGACAGTTGCAGCATCCTGGGGTCACACAATCGCCCTTTGAAGCCAGATTCATTTAACGACCACAAGATTCACTTAATAACCATGACAGAAAGTCATAAAATTGGGTGCCACGACTGACTTAACGATCGCCTTGCTTAGCAAATGAAGTTCTATTGTTTGCTGTTAGGGCAGTGTTGAGTTACCCAGCTTGGAGATGCGTGGACTTCAACTCCCAGAATCCTCTCCCAGCCAGGGGGATTCTGGGAGTTGTAGTCCACACATCTCCCAAGCTTCCTAAGGTTGAAAACAAAAAAGCACCATATTAGGAATCAAATTTTTTGACTCTTTTTTTCTCCCCAAATCATGAAATGATTTTAATTGTTTGAATTCCCACTGTAAATTCTAGATTTCATGCCTGGAAGCTTTAAAGTATATATAAATATAAAATTGTTTTCTTAAGTTTTCACGGGTATTTATATATTGTGCTTTTAAAGTTGTAGCAACGTTTCGGGCAGAATCTCATCTGCTATCTTCAGGCTTGTGTATTGGGAAAATACCCGAACAAAGCTGAATACCATACGAATAGTTATAAATGAGTTATATATAATATAATATAATATTATACATATAAAGTTAAAGTATTCCAAATTTAATCCAAGGTTTATTTCAAGTGTTTTCCCCAACTTAACTGGGGGCTTTATGCAAGGGTAACGATGCAAGGAATAAAGGACGAGAAATTTATTCGAAACGAACCGGAAAGGTGTATTTCCACGCGAATCCCTCGTGTTGGGGTCCAAGGACCTTTCCCCACAACCCCATTTTCTTCCTCCTTTTCACACGACCCGAAAAACCATCCCCGGCCTGATTCTCAACACCAAAGGCAAGAATGTCTCCGCCCACACGCTTGCGCGGCGCTGACCCGCATTCCGGGCGCATGACTGTGAATTGCACGTGTGAACGCGCCGGATCCGTTTCCGGACTGACCTCCTCGCGGGAATATAGCGATCGGAGTTTTGGCTCGAGCAATGCGATAATTTTCCGGCGTTGGCCTGTTTGCAAAACGGCGCGAGGGAAGATGGGGTACCTTGCATCCCAAATAAAGAGTGGGGTGAATTGGGGCGCCCTCCGAAGTTAGTTGCGGGGTGCATTGCAGTCCCCGCTCCATCTTCCACTTCGGGTCCCAAAGCCCCCTCCAAGGACAAAGGCTCCTCTCCGTGTAAGCGGAGAAAGGGCCGGTTGCAAATGCGTCCCCCGATCTCCTGGGGAACGACGGCGGCGCCCCCAGCCCGGACAGCGCGCCCTTCCATGCAAAACGCGGGGATGGTTGCAAAGGATCCACCTGGTGAAGGGGAGCCACTTCCGGTCCCCCCCAAAGCGGGTGGGGGGCGCGGAGGGGCTGCCCCGCCCTTCCGGCCAGAAGAGGACCTGGCGCCCGCGGGCACTTTACCTGCTGAGGCTGGGCCGGTGGTCCCGCTCTGACTGGCGCGGCAACAACGGGGTCTGAACGGGTGTGGGCCCCGCTCGCCGAGGAAGAGGAGGTCCCAACCGGCTACCCGTCCCCCGGCCCTGCCCTCCGCCTGCTGGAGCCCGCGGTGGGGTCGTGGCGCTGCTGCGCGCCTTTGCAAGCGACCGGCGCGGATGGCGTGGGGGAGCTTCCCGGCTGGGCTTTTGCAAGAGCCGCCCCCCTCTGTCCTCCCCAAGTCTTTGCATCCCGGGGGATCCCTGCAAAAAGCTCTCCGCTCTCAGTTTTTCTGGTCTAGAGTGGGGGCCTGGGTCCGAAGGGGGGGCTGGAAAAAAGGAAGAAGAGAAAGAAAAGATAATAAGGGAGAAGAGAAGGAGAAAAGAGATGGAGGAAGGAAGAGAGAAGAAGAGAAAAGAAGAAGGAAGGAAGAGAAGAAGGAAGGAAGAAGAGGAAGGAAAGGAGAAAAAGAGGAGAGGACAGGAAAACGAGAAAAAAGGAAAAGAAAAAAGGGAAGGAGAAGGAAGGAAGAAGGAAGGAAGAAAAAAGAAAAGTGAAAAGGTGAAAAAAAGAAAGGAGAAGAAAGGGTAGGAAAAGAAGAAAGAAGGGAGAAAAGAAAGAAAGAAAACTAAAAAAAGGAAAGGCAGAAAGGGAAGAGAAGAGGGGAGAAAAGAAAACGAAGGAGAAAAGAAAGGTGAGAAAGAAAAGGGGAAGGAAAATCAGAGGGAAGGAAGGAAAAGGAAACAAAAGAAGGAAGCACAAGAGAAAAGAGGAGCAGAATACCTCCTTGCTGCTTTCATTTCATTTGGCTGTATGCATCTTTTCTCAATGTGTTTCCTAGCAAAGAAACCTTTAAAAAATCCAGTGCCCCCCTTAAAACCTGAACTACTGAAGTGCTTGTTGGAGAAAACAGTATGGAAAATCTTAAAAAGTGGATTCAGAGCCTTTGCAAAAGTTTATTTTTCTAAATTAGTAGTGATTTTCCATGGAAGCGCAGTACTAATAAAAAGGTTTAAATTATTTTTTTAAAAAGTCAGGTGAAACTGAGAAAAAAATAAAATTGCAAGAATTCGGAAAGAGGTTGATTGTCCTTGAAATTGTCTGTTCTAAAAGAAGTGGATTGTTGTTGGGGCCAGATTAATAAATCCAGTAATCTCTTTTGGGGCTGCAGGCAGAGAGTTTAATAATACAACCATCAGTTCTTGTCCTTCGCCTGAAAGGAGGTTTAAAATTTGGGGGTAAATGGATTTTATTCCTGACTTCTTAGAATGGTGCTTCGCAATCTTGTACCCTTTAATCTAGATGGGTGGACTTCAATTCCCAGAATTCCCCAGCCAGCATGAGGGGGGGGAAAAAAACCCCAAACGCCATCCGGCCCTCGTTTTAACTGGATTTGGTTGCGAGCCGGAAGCATTTCGAAAGGGACATTCCTGTTTCAAAGATGGCCGCCGCTACCAGATCAGCAAAAGCCCAGCTCTGCAGGAAGCCGAAAAGGGAGGCGCCAGGAATTTCTTAAAGACGGTGCGGCCATTTTTAATAAGGGCAAGACCTGTGGGGCGTTTCTTTCCCCCTTGCAAAGGATGGTTACTGGCGAAGTCTTTCTGCCTCTATTTTCTCACAACCATTTTGCAGGTTGGAATGCGGTTGCTAGCACTAACAGCCTGCAAAAATGCGGGAGCGTGCAAAATATAAGGCCTCCTGGCCTCCTGCCCAGACCCCGGGATGGGGGAGGTTGGATTCTTAAGATTCCTTCCAGCCCTATGATTATATTCCTATTTATATTCATTTTTTAAAAGGAATTTTAGACTAGAAAGTTTCTGCCCAAGGAGGAACCAGATCAGCTGGAGAAGTTGAAGTCCACTATCCTGGCAGGGGGATTCTGGGAGTTGAAGCCCAGGCATGTTGGTGGGGACTGTTAGGAGTTGAACTTCACACATGCTAGATGGGGAATTCTGGGAGTCGAGGGCTATGTGTGCTGGATATAAAATTTGGAAAGCTGAAATCTAATGCATATTTGTCTAGGGAATTCTGGGAGTTGGTCTTAAAGTCGCCAAGATCGAAAGACACTGATCCGATCCTGAAACGAGAACCAGTCTTTTAACAACAGGGGCTAGCTTTTTAAGAAAGTGGGTTTGCCTTTTTCCTTTCAAAACCTATAAATCAGGTATGTTCCTTGATAAACTTGGCTAAAAGGCCTATGCTTAAGCTTAAACCTTTTTAAGAAAACGCGCTACAGTTGTCGGAAAAGCAGCTGCACCTGTTCTTTTCCCTTATGGTCTCTGAGACGCGTCTCTCTTCCGCCAACTTCTATCAACTTTTCCGACCAAGTCGGAGTAATTACGCAGAGCTGTCTCCAGAGGACAGCACACACTCGAGGACCGCCTCTCCCCCCCCCCCTCTCCCCCAGTTCAACTCTGAGCTACAAATTCTCTTTTCTATCAAAATAACATTTCGTAATCCCGGTTTATTCTCCAGGAAGACAGACTGTTGGTCTGTTTAGCTGGGTGATTGTTTTGCAATATTATATTAATTTTGGTTTTTAAGAGGAAGGGTTTTTTTAGAAGTTTTTAAGTCTCTTGTCTGAAATGGTATAGGTTCTCTTGCCTGATAAGGGGGTTAGACTAGATAAATCATTGGAAGAAAACAACTGTTGAATTGTTTTACATCTGAATCTAGAACTGCTGAAAAATTACCAGGTTCCTAAGCAACCATGATTTTATGAACACCCAGCTACAGTAGCATCCATAAGTTCTCATCTTTCCCAATGTCCTCCAATCAATTGTTTGATTGATTCTTCTGTCTTCTGCCTTTTTCTATCTTTTCTTCTTTCTGCCTTTTTCTCTCTTCTTTCTTCTGCCTTTTATCTTCTGCCTTGTTTCGTCTGTCATCTCCTGTCTTCTATCTTTTGTCTTCTTTATTTTTGTCTTCTCTCTTCTGACTTTTCCTATCATCTCTTCTGCCTTTTCTCTTCTCTCTTCTCTTCTTTTTTCTGTCCTCTCTTCTTTCTTCTCTCCTCTCTCTTCTGCCTTCTCTTCTTCCCTCAAGCTTTTGCTGATTCTGAGTCACCACTTTGGTAGATTTTCTCCGCGGGGTTCGTTCACCTGAATGCATTTCTACAGCCACCTCTTGGCATTTAACCAAGATAAACTTAGTAAAACCACTAATCTGCATAATAATAAACGTCAGGGCATCTGAGGATAAAGCTCACAATAGTCCAGTAACACCCTAACGATAAACCTTTATTGTTGTTATTAATAACTCAAGGCAGCAAACATGTCTCATACTCCTTCCTTTTCCTATTTTCCCCCACAACAATCCTGTGAGGTTGTTGGGCTGGGGAAGACGGAGTGGAACTTTTAGTAGGAAAGAACTGGATGCAACTTGAGTCAGGCAAGACCTGAGCACACAAAGGATCTAATTGAAGCAAACCCCAAGGGCTCAACCACACACACACACCCCTCGTAGCTTGGAGGGCAAGCAGAGGCTTCAAGTGCATCGTCTGTGGTGGGTGGCATACCAAAGCTAGAAGAAGTGACCCTGGGGAGATAAAGCCCAGACTGGTTGTTGCAAAGCTGCAAAGAAAACTTATCCACTGAGGCCCCCCAACCCACCCCCATTTCCATGGCAGCAAGCAAGCATGGTTGGCTGACACCGTCTCCTAGGGATTGGCCCAAAGTCCCCCAGCTGGTTGTCATGCCTAAGGCGGGACTAGAACTCCCAGCTTCCCAGTTTCTAGGACAGCACTGTCACCAACACACGAAGGAGTAGTCTTTGCTTAGATACCATTCAGTACTACTACAGCCCTGAACAAAGCTGCTTACAACTGATCCTCGCGCTTACGACCTTTCGGTAACATCCTGATGTTCACAAGATTAAAATGCAAATGACCTATAGTTATGACGGTTGCAATGCCCCACAGTCATGCGTTCAGAATGACAGAATAAAGAGAGTTGGAAGGGGCCCTTAGAGGTCTTCTAATCCAACCCAAAAACGGACCACTATTAGACCAGGATGGTACATTGTCTCCTGTGTGAGCACAGGGCTGGACTAGAAGACCTCTGTGGTCCCTTCCAACAGTTGGGTTCTATGCTCTATGTCTTACAGCTCAGAGTAGATGGCCTGCCGTCAAGTCTTTTGAACAGAGGGGCATCGGATGGAAATTGAAACACAGATGCGATGTGTTACGGTCGTGTAAATTAAAGGACAGGAATTGTATCGCTTGCACCATCACTTCCCGCTGCCGAAAAATTTTTTGGAGAATGGCTCTGGTTAGGCCAACTTTAGATAGGAAAGGGATGGGGTGAGTCGGAATAACAGAGTCGAAAGGGACCATGGAGGTCTTCTAGTCCAACCCCTGGCTCAGGCAGGAAATCCGCCTTCCCCTCTTCTTCCTTTTCAGAATAACAGAGTCGGAAGGGACCTTGGAGGTCATCTAATCCAGCGGTCGGCAACCGGTGGGGCGGGGACCACGAGAAAATTTTGGTGGTCCACAGAGAAATGTCACCCCAAAGCACTTCCCCAAAGCAGTAAATCCAGTCTGCATGGGAAAACAAACCTGCGCCGCCCACATGGCCTGCGGGAACCCTCCCCGCCCACTCTCTCCTTACCCGGCAAACTTGTCTGCTAAGTTGCTATTTTTCCTTTTTCCGACCATCATCTGTTCTGCTGCACCGGGAGATTTCGATTAGCTAGAAATCAGGAAATCATTGCATTTCTTGCTTTCTAGCTAGTCTTTAGAGCTTCGGCTCTAAGCAGAACCGAACCTTTCTTAGGACTGAAGCAGTGCAGACTCAGGTAGCCGATTGCAGAAAGGTAGATCTCTGAGTGAATCTCTGATTCTGTGAGCAACTCAATCTGTCTGCCTGCCTTGCCTGATTTTAGGTAAAAGTTGCTCTTTTTTTATAAAAAAAATCAATATTTACATAAATATTTATAATATTTACATACAAGCCATGCCCAGCCAGTCATATGACCACCAAGCCATACCCACAAATTAGGCCACGTGCACAGAACCGGTTGTTAAGAAATTTGAATTCCACCCCTGCCTCTGTGTGTGTGTGTATGAGAAAGAGAGGGGGAGATCAGATCTCTCTCTCTCTTTCTCTCTCTCCCACCAATGCCAGCAAGCCACTGTCTGTCAAAATTCATATTAGTGGTCCCTGGGATTTAAAATTATGAGTTTGGTGGTCCCTGAGGTCCAAAAGGTTGGCGACCCCTGATCTAGTCCAAGCCCCCCTCAAACAGGAGACCCTTACAGACTTGGAAAGTTCCTGAATTCCTCCCAGAATTCCATAGCCATGCTGGGAAATTGCCAAGCTTGTTGAACCCCGGACTGGAGAGATGCCAGAAGAACATTGAGGACAATAAATAAGTCTCAAAGTCACAGTTTATCTGCCCCCCTCTCTCAAGGAAGGAGCGTCTGTTTTGAAGGGAGGACCTTAAGAGAACTCAGTGGAGGAAAACCCCTGGCCACCAGCCAGCAGGCAGAAGACCTTGAGATGGGGGCATAAAAGGAGGCCTCCTGGTCCCAGGAATCAGATCTGCGTGGACCTCCATAGCAGAAGGACCAACGATGGAAGGGTTTTTCTGGAAGACTTTGCTGGTGGTTGGGGCTCTATCAACCTCTGGACACTGCACACCATCCCAGAAACTGCTGACCTATGATGAGGCTGTGGAACAGGGAGTAGCCCTCTACAACAGCAAAGCCAAGGAAGATTCCCTCTACCGTCTCCTGGAGGCTGTTCCTCAACCTGAATGGGTAGGTACCCTCCACTTCAGGTCCATTGTGGACTTCACTCTTCGTAGAGTAGACCCATCCCTTCTGGGAAGCAGTTCTGAGGCTGTTGTGGAGTTAGTAGAAAAGGGGGAATCCATCCACCTTGTCCTCCTACCATGAACAGCCTCCATCTCTGGTCAATGAGGGTGATGGGCCTTGAATGTAGAACATCCAGAGCCTGCATGGACTCTTCTTTGCAGCCCTGTTCAGGTGGCTCCAGCAAGACTCCTTCAGGCCCCAGCCTCAAATGGGAGAAGGTATGTGTGTGGGGGGCTTCAAAGTAACACCTCTGCTTGGCCATGTCTTCTTTCAGGATCCCAATTCCAAAGTCACCCAAGAGTTGAACTTCACCATCAAGGAGACAGTTTGTCCAGAAAAAGAAGAAGGTTCCTTGGATAAATGCGACTTCCAGGAAGGAGGGGTGAGTGATGGATGCCAATGATGGGGCTGATCATCTATTGTACATGGAGACTGGGCCAATGTGACTCCTGTAAGACCTTCCTGGTAGAGCTGGTTGTCCATCTCTACTGGGTTGAAGGAGGACCATTCTTAAGACTGGCTCTTTTCCATCCACCTTTGTCCTGAGGGACATTCTTCCTCTTGGTTCTCCAACTGAAATCTTAGGTCCACCTCCACGGATGGAGAAGGAACCCAACATTTGAACCCTTCAGGAGTTCCTTCCTGTTCCCCCAGAAGCTGCATGGAGAGATTGAACCAGTCAACTCTTAGCCCAGAGGTCTAGGGAGATTCTCGGTCATCTAGGTCACGGTTGTCCCAAAGGTGTTTTTCAAGACTGGACTTCCTTGTTCCCCGCCAAAGATCTTTGTTTCGCATCCATTCCTCAGCGCTGAAGCTTCTGTCTTTCAGTTCTGAACAGAGGAAGCTTCCTGGATGAGAAGTGAAACATCTTTGAAGAAAAAATAGAAAGTCCAGGGGCCTCTTGAAAAAGCACCTTGGGGTCTTAGCTTGGACGGAGAAGGAACCCCACACTTGAAACTTCCCACAGTTGTCTCCTAAGATGACCATGGAGGCTGAAGCAGCTTAGCTTGTCCAATGTTGCTTAGGAAGGACCTGGCTGAAGCCACCTGAGGAACAGATCCAAGATCTTCCCATGGGAAAACAAGATGGGAGATGGCTTCATGTTCTTATTCCTCTACAGGTGGTCAGAGAATGCACAGCCACCTATTTCCTTGAGGAGAAGCCACCCATGGCTGTTCTCAGCTGTAAAGCCGTGGAAGGAATAGAGGAGGAAGAAGAAGAGGTGGAGGAGAAGGAGAACCAGAAGGAGGAGGAGGTAAGAAAGTGGTATGGTGTCTGGGACTTCTGGTGATGAGCTCCAAACCTAGGAGGGAGCTTGAACCATTGGCCAAGTAGGAGAGACCCCACCTCACTTGAGGCCCTCCATTTGGCACTGTTTTGGAGAAGAGACTCCAGGTGAAAATGGTATCTCCCAAGCTTTCCTCCTGAGCCGGTAACCTACCCACTGTTGAGATATGCTGGAAACATCATTGGAAAGCCCTAGGAAATTCTCCTCCAGCTTCTCTGGGGTTCTGCAGAGAGTCCTCCCAAGGCTCAAATGCCTCTCTCCGTGCTGGGACCTTGGAGAGGGAGGGAGGGGAAGGAGAAGCCCATTAAGAGGAGAGAAAGAATAACTCGGTCCGAGGAAAGACAGATCACCTTTGCAGGATTACGCCCAAGATGTTTCTCCTTGCTGCATTTTCCTGTTCCTGAAGTTTCTGGAAGTTTAGGGGTTCAGCTAAAGTCACATCTGCCATTCCCCTCAGCCCTGAAATGGACAGAACCTCCTTTTCTGCAGCTCCCAAACCTTCTCCATCAATCAATGGGAATAGAGCTGGAAGGGATCTTAGAGGTCCTCTAGTCCAACCCCCCTGCTCAAAGGAGACCTTAGACCATTTCAAATAAGTGGCTGCCCAGTCGCTTCTTAAAAAACCTCAGTGATGGAGTACCCACAACTTCTGGTGGCAAGTTGTTCCACTGATTAATTGTTCCCCTTGTCAAAAACTTTCTTCTTAGTTCCAGGTTGCCTCTCTCCTGAATTCGTTTCCACCCATTTCTTCTTGTTCTGCCTTCAGGTGCTAAATTTTGAGAATAGCTTGACACCCCCACCCCCTTCTTCATGGCAACCCCTTCCAGCAGTCTTTTTTTAAACTAACATTTCCATTTTTAATCCGCATTTCTCAAATCAAGCCCCTAATGAACGTCTTTTGCTCTTAAACTCCTAAAAGTCACCTCCAACCCTCAACGCAAGTGGGTAGAATCTCCTTCTTAATTTGCAAAGGATGTAAAATAGCTTCCTCCAGAAACTTCCCAACTGCACAGTTTGCAGCGGTCCAGACCTGACCACCGAGCAGCACAGGAGCAGAAAGAGGAAGGGGATGGATAGCCCACGGACTACTTGTTGGGGAAACAGGGCTAACCAAATTCAGTGACCCTTTTCTTCCTCTCTAGGATCAGCCTGAACGGTCGAAGAAATTCAAAAGGCGTTTCAAGAAGATCAAAACGTGGGTAAAGAAAGCCACAAAGATAGTCGGTAAGATCGCGGTAAAGATACTAATAAAGGAGGTCATCCTAGGATTAATCGTATAATGAAGAAGGACTCGGCCTCAGATGTCTTGAGATCTGAGAAAAATCATTTCCTCAGAAAAAGACGGCGATTTCTCCAGTTGTCCAACTTGGATCAGATCCGGGCTTCCTCAATTTTTGTGCAAATTCAAATTTGACATAGAATTTGAACTCTGTACCCAGGTGGCAAGCAAAATATTGGAGCAAAACACAAGTTAGGGAAAGGGGTTGAATGAAATTGGGAAATGGCAGAAATAGTTGTAAGTTTTTTAAAAATGGAAATAAATGGTGATATGGGACCGAGTTAGTCTTTCCTTAGCGAGGCACGACTCTTTTTGTGTAACACTTTCGTTTTCTTCAAAAAGCTAAAACCCACAATCCAACGAATAACTTGTAAAAGTCCAGCAAAGGGTTATGAAACGAGTCAGAAGCCAATTGGTCCCAAACCCAGAAGTTGGGAAGTTTTGAAAAGGGCAGTAAACACCCAGGAGTGCTTAAGAAAGCGAGCAGCCGAAGGGAGAAGGTGTCGAACACCAAACCTTCCTGGATTAGCCTGAATATACTGAGAATTGCGGCTATCCAGCCCTCTACTTCTCCTTCTGATATTAGATTTGGGTCCTTCCTAATCTCCTCTTTAAAAAATGGGCAGCAAACCCTACTCAAATACATACGTGGCTAGAAAAAATGACCAAACACCATATAGATTTCAAACCAGAATTGTTTTTATGAGGCATCACATCAGAGAGTTATGACAAAGGGACAATATATTCAAAAATTTTAGCAACGGATGCTCTGCCCGGCGGCTGGGTGGGCGTGGCCATGGTGGGCGTGGCCTAGTTGGCTTCCTGCACCACGGCGGGTTCCGGAGGTTCTCTGGAAGTCAGAAAGGTGCCCATTTCCGGTGTTCCCGAACATCTGGGAGCCCCGTTTTTTGCCCTCCCCGAACCTCTATACGCACCCTGCGCTTACCTGCATCCAAAATGGGTCGTGTGGGGACTCTGGGGAGGAGTGGGCTGGGCGGGGCCAGCCAGGAGTGGGATTCTCTGAATTGCATCTAACCCCTGCGAACCCCACCCAACAGCCCACCCCTGAATTTATTTCGTATGACATGTTTTGGCTACAGCAAGAATTGTATACGTGCAGGAGTGGAAGAACGAAAACACCCCGTTAGAGTATGTGATAATAAGGAAGATACTAGACTGTGTGGAAATGGACAGAATGACACTAAAAATAAAAGCTAAAGCAGATACAGGATACAATTTCACATGGAATAGGTTTTATCAATGGTTAGAAAGAGGAGGGAGAAGTTGAAAGGCGAAAGAATCCGCTGAGTGGGGTCTTAGAAAGAGACACTGTTTGTATTATTGACAGAGGAACGCAAGTATTAGAACGATAGAGGAGTTGACATATGACGGCCAGAAAGTTTTGTATAAAAATTATGTATATATAAATTTGCATATGTCATTTTGGTTTTTCTTCTGTTTCATGGCAATTGGAATGGCATGCCCAATTACACAGTATTCCATATATTCCTCTGTAAACAATAAAATATATATTCAAAAAACATGGGGAGCAAAGCGTCCAAATTACCAGCTTTGGTAGCAAAACCAGCTGCTTGTCAGCAGGAGGAAAAGAAAGCCGTTCCCTTCAACATGCCACGATGGAAGAGGCTGCCGGCTTCAAGACAATTCTTACAGAGACAGGTTAAAGCAGGCGTCTCCAACCTTGGCCACTTTAAGCCTGGTGGACTTCAACTCCCAGAATTCCCCAGCCAGCAAAGCTCTGAGAACTGAAGTCCGCCAAGGCTTAAAGTGGCCAAGGTTGGAGACCCCTGGGTTAAAAGATTATAAGCAATGGTGGCATCGAAGTTGTTGGAGTCATTTGTTTTTGAGCCCCTCATTTAGACAAGCTAAGACTTTTCTCTTTTCGTTGCCTTTTTGCCTGCCAAACTCAGGGTGGGTGGGGCCAATAAATATTTTCTTTCTGTGTTAGTTTATACCTCTCACACCTGAGCCACCTGATGGACAATTAGAGTCCATCATTGACTTCCCAGGAAATGTCAAATTGACATTTTTTGAGAAGTCAATGAGTGAATCAACATTCAAGTATTAACAGGAAAGTAAACAAATGCAGACCCCTGTTGGAAATGAATCCAAATGACAAAAACTTGGATCGATGAAAACACAGAGATTTTATTTTGTTAAGCTGTTTGCAAAGAGCGGGGGATCTCAGCTGACTTCAACATGAAGTTTGAGCCAAGAACCACACCTAAAGATTTCAATACATTACATTTTATAGTCTTTCTGTCCCGACGCCCCACCCCCCGGCCCTCCTACATCGACCCAGTGACCGAGCACAGCTAATCCGAGACGCCTTATGGAGACCACATCATCTCCTTCGATACCTCCCAACGACCTCCCATCACATCTTATCTTACTTGGCATTAAAGAATGTTCCTTCAGCAGGGCCTCTTTCGAGCGGTCTGAGAACAAAGAAATATCTATTCCTAACACCACACTTGTTCCATATGAATCTTACATTCAGCACATCTTAGAACAACATGCATCTCTAACATATTCACCTCTGCAAAGTAAAAGTCTGGTAAACTTAAGCAGATGCTATGAAAAACAAAATCAAACTACAGTTGATTAAAGATTAGGGCAAAGGTTTATCTCTTCTCCTATTGTCCTCCTAATCCTGGAGGAAGTAGGGGTGGCATTACTTGATACAGGAGGATGTCTATAGAGAACTGTCTTAATGCTATAATATACTATTCTCTTCATCTACATTTTATTTTTGAATTTTCTTATTTCTATCACCCCCAAATCAGATTCTCCGGAATAGACCTTCACACTTCCTCCTTTTTATGACTTTAATAGGGGGTCACCCTTCCGAAGGTCACTGGCGAAAGAGTCTTATTCCTTGGCCGGTTGTTTACTGAGATCGTTCCTATGGCCACCCATCCCACGAACGGATCAATACAGGCAGTCCTCAACTTACAACCACAATGGAGCCAGATATTCATGTTGCTAAGGGAGACATTTGTGATGTGAGTTTTGCCTCACCGTTTATGGTATGGGTGGCCATAGGAACGATCTCGGTAAACAACCGGCCAAGGACTAAGACTCTCCTGCCAGTGACCTTCGGAAGGTTGGCCCCCTATTAAAGTCATAAAAAGGAGGAAGGGTGAAGGTGTAAGGTTCAGCTATAACTTAAGATCACGATGTGCCAAAAATGAACTTAAGCATAGGCTTTGAAGAACAAAATCTAACTTTTATTGATCAATAAAAGGGTAAGACCTCTCCTCTCATACACACAGAGGAAAGTTACAAAGCATGTAGGCAAAAGTAACTCTTCTTATACCTTAAGATTCTTTTAGAAGTAGAGTAACTGCATTGTAAAACACTCTAACTTTGATTTACACCTTTCCTGCAAAAAGACAAACATCTTCCTGGCACTTGTTTATCTTTCAGTATCCTTTCTCCTATTGTCTGTTAATCGATCACAATTTACCATTTAAGAGGGCTGTTAACAGCATACTTCAAAAGGTGTATATTGCTCCAGGTGTAGGGAGTTAATGTTCCCAGGGAGTACGTTCCATTCAGATTGATTAAATGAGATAATCATGTGTCTTCATGTGAGAGAGAGATGTAACTAATTGCAGGCATGTGTTTTACAAAAGGTTAGAGAAATAGTTTTCACAACAGAAAGATAAGAAATGCCTATAGAGATATATACTTCTAGATACATAGGAAAAACAACTGCCTAACATCAAGATAAGACATGCCTATAGAGTAACTTTCTCCTCTCTCTCTATAATATATTTACTTCTTTCCTTTATTATCCTAATAAAGGTATATTCCGGAGAATCTGATTTGGGGAGTCTGGATTTGTCTACTTTCCTTTTATTTAATACTCGAATGATGATTCACTCATTGACCTCTGAAGATATGTTGATTTTCTGGCTTGTAAAATAATTAGAGTCCATCATAATCCCTTGCTGGACTTTTACAAGTTTTTTCCATAAAGAATTTTTTTTTCTTGATTACAGTTTTTTGGATAAAATAAAATAATTAGATTGTTATCATCCTCCGGATGGTTCTAAACCGGTGGTAGCTAACCTTTTTGGGCTCCTGTGCCGAAAATTGCGTGCTCGCACATGTGTGCTAATATGCCAGCACCCAGAAGGCAATGTGTGCTCCCCTCACGCCCCTAAACATGTGTGCACGATCCCTCCGCCGTTCCCTTACCTGCACTGCGCATGCACACACCTCCCAGCTGATTTTGGGCCATCAAGGGAAGCCTCTGCAGCCTTTGGAGGTCAAAAAATGGGCCCGGTTTGTCACTTCCGTTATTTCCAGAAATACAGGAAGTGATGAAACGGGCCTGTTTTTGGGCCTCCCTCGAGTCTCTGGGAGGCCGAAAAAGGCCTGAAATGTGCCCAAAATCAGCTGGGAGGTGTGCGCATGCGCAGTGCAGGTAAGGGAACGGCGGAGGGATCATGCGCACATGGGATAATAATAATAATAATAATAATAATATTTATTTATATACCGCTCCTCTCCCGAAGGACTCGGAGCGGTGCACGGCCATACAATTAAAACATTAAATATATAAAAGTTAAAACTAAATTAAAGGCCCTGGCTGAAAACAATTAAAACCCCTCCCTTAAACCCTAAAATTTGATATAAAAATTAAAATACCCAAATCTAAAATCAGCCCAAGACGGCCTGGTCAAAAAGCCAGGTTTTCAAAGCACGTCTGAAGGTCCCCAGATCCGTGACTGTACGTAACTCCAGAGGCAACCCATTCCAGAGGGCAGACGCCCCCACAGAGAGGGCCCTATTCCTCGGGGTCACCAGCCGGCACATAGATGCCGACGGGACCCACAGGAGACCCTCCCTGTGGGAGCGCACTGGACGGTGAGAGGAAAATGGCAGAATGTGGTCTTGTAAATATCCTGGTCCGATGCCATGGAGCGCTTTAAAAGTTAACAGTAAAATCTTAAAGTGCACCCGAGAGGCCACTGGCAACCAATGCAGCTCGCGCAGGAGGGGCGTCACATGCGTGAATCTTGACGCCCCCATAACCACCCGCGCGGCTGCATTCTGTACCAGTTGAAGCCTCCGGATGCTTCCACTCGGGAGCCCCATGTAGAGGGCGTTACAGTAGTCCAGTCGGGAGGTGACCAGGGCATGAGTGGCCGTGCGTAAGGCATCCCGATCCAGAAAGGGCCGCATTTGGCGGATCAGGCGAATCTGATGAAATGCCCCCCCTAGAGACGGCCGTAATGTGATCTTCCAAGGACAGCCGTGCATCCAGGAGGACCCCCAGATAGCGAGCCCTCTCTGAAGAGGGCAAAATCTCACCCCCAATAGCCAGCGAAGGAACTACCTGGCTATATCGGGACGCCGGAAACCATAGCCACTCAGTCTTGGAAGGGTTGAGTCGGAGCCTGTTCCCGCCCATCCAGTTCCGCACGGCCTCCAGACAACAGGACATGACCTCCATGGCATCGTTGGGGTGGCTTGGGGTGGAGATGTACAGCTGAGTGTCATCAGCGTACAGATAACACTTCACCCCAAAGCCACGGATGATCTCCCCCAGTGGCTTCACATAAATGTTGAACAAGAGAGGAGAGAGGACCGACCCCTGAGGTACCCCACAATCGAGGGGCCTAGAGGTGGACCTCCCCCCCCCCCGCCAACACAAATTGCAGACGGTCGGAGAGGAAGGAGGCGAATCACCGCAACACGGTGCCCTCAACTCCCCCAACCATCGCAATAGGATACTATGGTCGATAGTATCAAAAGCTGCTGATAGATCTAATAGGACCAGGACAGAGGAATAACCCCTGTCACGGGCCCTCCAGAGATCATCAACCAACGCGACCAATGCCGTTTCAGTACTATGTCCGGGCCTGAAGCCCGATTGGAAGGGATCCAGGTACGTATCTTCATCCAGGTAGTGGGGAAGTTGACATGCCACCACACACTAAACAACCTTAAAGTGATTTCGACGAAAATGGCCCCAGGGACGAAGACAGCAGCCCCGATGACATCGCCGGTGGCTGCTGTGCGACCCCGACGACGGCGGAGTCGGGGTGGGTCTGGTCCAGGGTTGGTTCGTGGCAAGAAGATGGTGGTCCTCGATCCGGCAATGACGATGGTTAAAAAATCAATCAGTTATTCCTCGGCGGAACTACGGGCTCTTGGGAGGGTCCCCCACTCCCTGAAGTGGCCCTCCGGTCTATCGACGGCCTACCTCAAGGACGGTTCCTGGGATCCGGAGAGGTGGCATGGCCATCAAAAAAGGATTTTTAGGGGGGGTTAAAAACTTTTTAAATTTTTATTCAGAGTTTTATCGGGGTTGGGGAGGGTGACTAGGAGAGGGTTGGGGGATGGTAATTTATTGGGGTTAGGGAGTATACCCGGACCGGGGTTTGG
Source organism: Bungarus multicinctus (assembly GCA_023653725.1). Classification (NCBI taxonomy): domain Eukaryota; kingdom Metazoa; phylum Chordata; class Lepidosauria; order Squamata; family Elapidae; genus Bungarus; species Bungarus multicinctus. The sequence goes on from CM042840.1 coordinate 2,966,447, forward strand.
GACCCCGGGGGGGTTTGGAGTCAGCCAAGCTGGAGCGCACGTCTGGGAGGGCCCAGAGGGTCGTGAGTTGTGGGGGCGAACACAATTTGGACAGCAGGGGGCGGGTTTCATTGGCACCATAAGTGGGAGGGGCAGATATGACGGGGGGTAGAGGGCCATATCAGGTTAGGGGATTGCGTGCCCTCTGTCTCCGAGCGGTGGCGCGCTCCGACCCTCCCGACCCGTCTGGCAGGCCTGTCTGTGCAGAGTCTCAGGTCCTGAGTACCCGGTTGATGTTGTGCAATGCCAGGTCCGTCGTTAACAAGGCCCCCCTGATTTGCGATCTTATTCAGGAGGAGGGCGCGGACCTGGCTGGGGTCCTGGTTGGGCCCAGAGGGTGGTGCTCCTCTGGTGGAGATGTGCCCACCAGGCTTCCAAGCATTCCATCGACCAAGGTCTCAGGGAAGGGGTGGTGGGGTGGCGGTGATTATTAGAGAAGTCCTTTGTCCTAGGGAGGCCACTGTTCCTCAGACGGCTGGTTGTGAGTCTCTCTTTGTGAAGTGGGGTCGGGGGGTTCAGATGGGCCTTTTGATAACGTACCTGGCTCCCTGCCACGTGTCATCAGCCCTGCCCGGACTCCTCAAGGTGATAGCCGGGCTGGCGGTTGAAACCCCCAGGCTTTTAGTCATGGGGGATTTCAACCTGCCTTCGCTCGGGGAAACCTCTGGGGTGGCCCGGGAGTTCCTGGCTTCCATGATGGCCATGGATCTGACCCAATTAGTTTCTGGCCTCACTCACACGGGAGGACACACACTGGACCTGATTTTTGCCTCTGGTCAGTGGTTGAATGATCGTTCTGGGGATCTAGTTATAAAACCCTTGTCATGGTCTGATCATTCTCTTCTTAGACTGGATTTCTGTGCCACCACCCCCCATCGCAGGGAGGCGGAGCCGAGGAGATGGTTCCGCCCCAGGCGCCTGATGGATCCGGAACGGTTCCAGATGGAGCTTGGGCCATTTCCTGAAACTCTGGCTCATAACTCGGCCACAGACTTGGTGGCCACCTGGGATAGGTTGGCCGCTGAGGCTCTGGACCGAGTTGTGCCTTTGCGACCTCTGACCCAGCACAGATCCCATTTGGCTCCGTGGTTCACGGAGGAGTGAGGGGGATGAAGTGCCGGAAAAGACGTCTGGAGGGCATCTGGAGGACCAGTCGTGCCGAGTCTGACCGGACACAGATGAGGTCCTATATTAGGACCTACCTAGTGGCGATAGAGGCAGCGAAGCGTTCACACTTCTCTGCCCTTATTGCGTCGGCAGAAAATTGGCCTGCCACTCTGTTTAGAGTAACCCGCTCTCTGCTTGAGCCGAGAGCGAGGGAGGACCTCTTGCAGGGTAGGGCAGAAGAGTTTTCCCAATTTCTGCATGATAAAATCGCTCAGATTCAGGATGGGCTGGACTCCAGTTGGGTGGTCCCGGGGGAGGTGTCCGGGGCAAGTCTTGAGACGGTTATCTGAGAGGAGTTCGATCCTGTGACCGCCGAGGGTGTGGACAGATTACTGGGGAGGCTGAATGCCACCACATGTTTACTGGACCCGTGCCCTTCCTGGTTGGTTTCTACCGCCAGGGAGGTGACACGAGGCTGGCTCCAGGGGATTGTCAACGCTTCGTTGATGGAGGGGGCTCTTCCTACCGCCCTGAAAACGGCGGTGGTGCGGCCCCTCCTCAAGAAGCCTTCCCTGGATCCGGCTCTTTTAAATAACTATCGTCCTGTCTCCAACTTTCCCTTTGTGGTGAAGGTTGTTGAGAGTGGTGGCGCGTCAGCTCCCTCATTATCTGGAGGAAGCATTCTACTTAGATCCGTTCCAATCGGGCTTCAGGCCCGGGTACAGTACCGAAACAGCATTGGTCGCGTTGGTAGATGATCTCTGGAGGGCCCGTGACAGAGGTTATTCCTCTGTCCTGGTCCTATTAGATCTATCAGCGGCTTTTGATACTATTGACCATAGTATCCTATTGCGGCGGTTGGAGGGGTTGGGAATTGGGGGCACCGTTTTACGGTGGTTCTCTTCCTTCCTCTCGGACCGCTTGCAATTTGTGTTGACGGGGGGGGGAGAGGTCCACCCCTAGGCCCCTCATTTGTGGGGTGCCTCAGGGGTCGGTCCTCTCCCCTCTTCTGTTCAACATTTATGTGAAGCCGCTGGGAGAGATCATCCACGGTTTCGGGGTGAAATGTCATCTTTATGCTGACGATACTCAGCTTTACATCTCCACCCCAAACCACCCCAACGATGCTGTGGAGGTTATGGCCCGTTGCCTGGAGGCTGTGCGGAACTGGATGGGCGGGAACAGGCTTCGACTCAACCCTTCCAAGACTGAGTGGCTGTGGTTTCCGGCGGCCCGATATAGTCAGCTGACTCCGTCGCTGGCTATTGGGGATGAGATCTTGACCCCCACAGAAGGGGCTCGCAATCTTGGTGTCCTCCTGGATGTACGGCTGTCTCTGGAAGATCATCATGGCCGTCTGCAGGGGGGCTTTTTATCAGGTTCGCCTGATATGTCACATGCGGCCCTTTCTTGATTGGGACGCCTTACGCACGGTCACCCATGCTCTGGTCACCTCCCGCCCGGACTACTGTAATGCCCTCTACATGGGTTCCCTGTGGAGAGCACCCGGAGACTTCAACTGGTACAAAATGCGACCACGTGGGTGGTTATAGGGGCGTTGAGATATTCCCATGTGACGCCCCTCCTGCGCGAGCTGCATTGGTTGCTGGTGGCCTTCCGGGTTCACTTTAAAGTATTGGTTTTGGTCTTTAAAGCGCTCCATGGCATCGGACCAGGATACTTACAAGACCGCATTCTGCCAGTAGTCTCCCACCGACCGGTGCGCTCCCACAGAGAGGGTCTCCTCCGGGTCCCGATGCCTTCTATGTGCCGCCTGGTGACCCCGAGGAATAGGGCCTTCTCTGTGGGGGCACCCACCCTTTGGAACGGGATGCCCCCGGGGCTACGAACAACCACTGACCTGAGGGCATTCAGACGTGATTTGAAAACCTGGCTCTTTGAGCAGGCTGGCCTGAGCTGACTCAAATGGGATTTTTAAATAAGGGGTTTTAGATTAGTTAGGGTGGGGTACGAAAGTTTTAATTTATTTTAATCGGGGGTTTTAGATTTTTATTGGGGCAGCCTATAATTTAATTCTTTTTTAACCATATTTATCTCTGTGTTTGTATACATTTTAGTTGGCTGTTCACCGCCCTGAGTCCTTCGGGAGAAGGGCAGTATATAAAATTATGAAATAAATAAATAAACCTTCGCCACGAAGGGAAGGTTGGAGACAGGACGATAGTTGTTCAAAAGAGTTGGGTCTAGGGAGGGCTTCTTGAGGAGGGGTCGCACCACCGCCGTTTTCAAGGCAGTGGGCAGCAAGCCCTCCATCAAAGAAGTATTAACAATTCCCTGGAGCCAACTCCGCATCACCTCTCTGGTGGTAGAAACCAGCCAGGAGGGGCAAGGGTCCAATAAACATGTGGTGGCATTCAGCCGCCCCAGCAACCTGTCTATACTCTCGGCGGTCACAGGGTCGAACCCGTCCCAGATAACCGTCTCAAGACTCGCCACAGTCACCTCCCCCGGGACCTCCCAACTAGAGTCCAACCCGGCCTGAATCTGAGCGATTTTATCATGCAGAAATCGAGAAAACTCCTCCACCCTTCCCTGCAAGAGATCCTCCCGTGCTCCTGGCCCAAGCAGGGAGCGGGTTACTCTAAACAGGACGGTGGGTCGATTTTCTGCCAATGCAATAAGGGCGGAGAAGTGAGAACGCTTCGCCGCCTCTATTGCCACTAGGTAGGTCCTAATATAGGACCTAACCTGTGTTCGGTCACTCAGCACGACTGGCCTTCCAGACATCTTTTCCGGCATTTCATCTCCCTCAGCTCCTCCGTAAACCACGGAGCCGAGCGAGATCTCTGCTGGGTCAGAGGTCGCAAAGGCACAACTCGGTCCAGATGGATGGATGGAGAGATGGAGAGATAGATGGATGGATGGGTGGGTGGGTGGGTGGGTGGGTAGATGGATGGATGGATGGATGGATGGATGGATGGATGGATAGAGACAGGGATGGATGGAGAGATGGATGGATGGATGAATGGATGGATGGATGGATGGATGGATGGATGGATGGATGGATGGAGGATGGATGGAGAGATGGATGGATGGATGGATGGATAGAGACAGGGATGGATGGAGAGATGGATGGATGGATGGATGGATGGATGGATGGATGGATGGATGGATGGAGAGATGGATGGATGGATGGATGGATGGATGGATGGATGAATGGATGGATGGATGGATGGATGGATGGATGATAGGTAGGTAGGTCGATAGATAGATAGATAGATAGATAGATAGATAGATAGATAGATAGATAGATAGATAGATAGATAGATAGATAGATAGATAGATAGAGACAGGGATGGATGGATGGATGGATGGATGGATGGATGGATGGATGGATGGATAGATAGATAGATAGATAGATAGATAGATAGATAGATAGATAGATAGATAGATAGATAGATAGATAGATAGATAGATAGATACATACAGGGATGGAGGGAGGAAGGGAGAAAGGGAGAGAAAGGGAGAGGGATGGAGAGATGTATGGATGGATGGATGGATAGATATTTATTTATTTATTTTTTTATTTATTTAGATTTATATACCGCCCCCTCTCCCAAAGGGACTCGGGGCGGTGAACAGCCAGAATAAAAGCACATATAAACACATACAATATTTAAAAATTAAAAGAATTAAATACATTGGCCCTTTCAAAAGATTAAAAATAAGGGGATTAATAAAGTTAAAACCAGATTAAAAGATTTAAAAACCCCTAGGTCAGACCGGCTTGCTGAAATAAATAAGTTTTCAACGCATGACGGAAGATCATGAGATCAGAGATGGTCCTCATCTCTGGGGGTAATTCGTTCCAGAGAGGGGGTGCCCCCAATGAGAAGGCCCGCATCCTCGGGGTCGCCAGCCGTCCAGCCGGCGGCACCCCGAGGAGGCCGACTCTATGGGAGCGTATCGGTCGGTGGGAGGCCGATAATGGCAGGAGGCGGTCTCGCAGATATCCTGGTCCCGAGCCATGGAGCGCTTTAAAGATGGTAACTAAGACCTTGAAGCGCACCCGGAGGGCCACCGGAAGCCAATGCAGCTCGCACAGGAGTGGCGTAACATGGGAGCCCCGAGGAGGCCCCAACACTACCCGCGCGGCCGCATTCCGCACCAGCTGGAGCCTCCGGATGCTCTTCAAAGGCAGCCCCATGTAGAGAGCATTGGCATAGTCTAGGCGGGAGGTCACCAGGGCGGAGGTGACCGTGCGAAGCGCACCCCGATCCAGAAAGGGCCACAACTGGTAGATATAGATATATATGATGTATGTGTATAATGTATGAGTATATGTGTACGTATAATGTATATGTATATGTACAATCTATATATATATCTACATAAAATTGAAACAGCAGAGGGTTTCCTCCTTGAGCAGGGGGTTGGACTAGATGATCTCCAAGGTCCCTTCCAACTCTCTTACCCGGTTAGTCTTTTCAATGTCAAAGCAGGATAGCACAGAAGTAGCAACCACATACAAGTATATATTTATTTATTCATGGATTGATTGGCGGAGCATCCTATTGGGAAATGATTTGACGGACTGGAGCATCCCGCATCGTTTTCTCTGCCGGTTTTCCTGGGATCGGAGAGCGGAGGCCGCAGCTCCTTCCGAGCTCCTCTCTTAGAAGGGGATGGAGACCCCGATGACCCTCGGCTTCTTGAAGAATTTCTTGGCACGTTTCTTCACGCTCTTCTTCAGCTTCCTGAAAAATTTCTTGAATCTCTTGACCCTTCTGGGCTGATCCTGGAGAGGAAGAGAAGGACGGGGGGGTGGGTGGGGTGGGGGACCAGGCTTGGACCCTGGCAAAGGGTGCGGTTGTGGCATTTCTACACAACACAACGGGGTGCGTGTGTCTGTCTGTCTGTTTTACCCCCTTTGCAGGTTCTCCCCTCTTCTGGGCGGCGGGCAGAGTTTAATTCTTAATTTAAGAATTAAAAGCAGAAGGTTTTAATTCTTAATTTAATTTTTAATCTAAGAGTTTAGTTCTTAATTTAAGAATTAAAAGCAGAAGGTTTTAATTCTTAATTTAATTTTTAATCTAAGAGTTTAATTCTTAATTTAAGAATTAAAAGCAGAAGGCTGTACGTGTAGCCCCCAACTTACAACTAAAACCGAACCCCAAATTTCTGCTAAGATCTTTGTTGAGTGAGCTTTGCCCCATTTTACGACCTTTCTTGCCTCTGTCATTAAGTGAATCACCAGCGTTGTTAAATTGGTCACCCGGTTGTTAAGTGAATCCGGATTTCTCCATTGACTTGGCTCGTCAGAAGTCGTAAAAGCGGATCATTTGAGCCCGGGACACTGCGACCGTCATAAATATGAGTCAGTTGCCAAGCATCTGAAAGTTACTCACACGATCCTGGGGATCTGCAATGGTCATTAAGTGTGAAAAAGGGACCTTTTTCTTAATGCCGTTGCAACTTCGAACGGTTACTAAATGAACCGTTGTAAGTGGAGGATTCGCTGTAATATGGACATAAATCATTTTTTTTCAGGGCTGTTGATTGCTAAATGAACGAGGACGGCCACTAAGCAAAAAACCACACCTGTTCCTTGTAAGTCTAAGGCTACCTGCGTATCGGAGGCGGTTTTTGGAGTTTGAAAACAAGGGATACTCGTTAGAGGACTTGATTTGAGAAATGCAGATTAAAAATGGAATTGCCAAGAAGAGGAGGGGATTTATGAAACGTCCCCCCAAAGACCACCCAACTCGGGGACCCCCACCGTTCAACCCTGAGTTCCATATATTCCCTTCTGTTGTTTCCAGAAATGACTTCATTCTCTTTCTGGCTTATCTCAAGTCTGGGCTGGTTGCTGGTCCAGGTGGAGCCAAAACTTGGTAGATACCACACCAGCGGATTCTCCTCTTCCAAAACAGGTGCCCTATGGATGACCTCGAGGGAGGGGGGGTCTCCTCCATTTGGCAAAAGGTTCAACCCAGGGGTGGGACTCAAAAATCCCAGCAACCGGTTCGCTGCCCGGTTTGCTGGGGGGGGCGTGGCCATGCTGGGCGTGGCTTACCGGAACTTCTGGGAGGGCCGTTTTTTGCCTTTCCCAGAGTCCGGGGCCTTCCCTCGGGCCTCTGAGAGGGCAAAAATGGCCTCCCCCGGGCTCTGGAGGGCCTCCGGAAGCCAGAAACAGGCCCATTCCCGGACTTCCGGAAGGCCCCCTGCATCGAAATAGGCCGCGTGGAGACTCCTGGGAGGGGTGGGGAGGGTGGGCGGGGCCAACCAATCAGTCGGTTCAAATACCGGTTTGACAAACTGGATGAAAACTTAACATCCGGTTCTCCTGAACCGGTCCAAACCAGTAGAATCCCACCCCTGGTTCAACCCTCCTTCTAGGTTTGGATCTCCTCCCAGGAGACCCTCAGCACAGGGCATCTTCTTACCTTCTCGTCTTCCTCCTGTTCCTCCTCCTCCACCTCCTTCTCCTCCTCGTTCCCCTCCTCCTGCTTCTGCTCCTCTTCTTCACTCACAGGCTCGCAGGTGAGAACAACCACCAGGGGCGACTCCCCAAAGAAATAGTAGCCTGTGCATCCCATGACGGCCTGGGGAGCAGGGGAAGCCCGGTGAGAACCACGAGGGCACCCAGATCCCATTCCACGGAGACCACCATCTCCCTTCCCACGGAGGAATCTCGGATTCGTCCCTGACCTCGCTCCGTCCGTTTTCTACTAGGACAATCCTACTCAAGCATGGGGTTGGACTAGATGACCTCCAAGGTCCCTTCCAACTCGGTCATTCTAGGATTCTGTAACCTAAGACGAGCTAAGATGGTTCAGCCTCCAGGTCTCCCTAGGTACAGGTAGTTCTCGACGTATGACCAGGTTCAAGGCTGACATTTCTCGCTGCTAAGCAAGACCCCGGTTAAGAAAGCTTTGCTCCATTTTACGACCATGTTAAGCCGAATCCCTGCAGTTACTTTGCGAGGTATTCAGTGATCCTGGCTTCTGGTTTGTCAGAAGGCCGCAAAAGGGCGAAATCACATGACCCTGGGGTGTTGAAACCGTCACAAATCTGAGTCAGTGGCCAAGGGTCTGAATTTTGATCACGTGACCGTGGGGAGGCTACGATGGGAGTAAGCGCAGGTGGTCCTCAACTTATGACCACAATTCATCCCAAAATTGCCCAAGCAAAATTGCCGTTTTACGACTTTCCTTGCCACCGTTGTTAAGTGAATCACTGCACTTGTTCAGTTAATAACACAGCCATTAAGTGAATCTGGCTTCTCTATTGATTTTGCTCATCACAAAAGGGGATCGTGTGACCCCAGGACACCACAACCATCATAAATACGAATCAGTGGCCAAGAGACTGGATTTTGATCCCACAACCTTCAGGGAGGCTACGATGGTCGTTAAAGGGTGAAAAACGGTCTTAAGTCCTTTTTTTCAGCACTGTCGTAACTTTGAACGGTCACTAAGCGAACTGTTGTAAGTTGAGGACTGCCTATATGTTAGGGGAATGTCTTCTCAAGGTTGGTGATGGGTTAACCTCTTAGGTCCTGAGCGGTTCCAGGAACCAGGAAAAGAAACGCTGATGTTTTATAACTGGTTCCTTCTTCTTATGTTGGCATGCCTGCAGACCGAAATCTTGGGAAACTGTGTGCAACTACGTGAATTATTTAAGGCACCCTGTGGAAACCTCTTAAGTGAGGAGCCGACTTCGGCTTGTAAACAACTCAGTCCCTTATAACCCCAGAATGTCTCCCCTCCCTCCGAGGAAAGCGGAGGTTTTATAGAAGAGGCTGCACAGCCGTTTGTCTGAAACGGTAGATGGTTTCCTGCTCGGGCAGGGGGTGGGATTAGAAGGCCTCCAACTCCGCTATTTAGCAGGGGAGGAGGAAGAGAAGGAGGAGAGGAAGACAAGGGGAAAGGGAAGGAGAAAAGCGTTTCCCGCTTGAGCAGGGGTCAGACTAGAAGACCTCCAAGGTCCCTCCCAACTCCGTTATTTAGCAGAAGAGGAGGAGGAAGAGGAGGGAAAGGAGAAAAAGGGTCCCTGCTTGAGCAGGGGGTTGGACTAGAAGACCTCCAAGGTCCCTATTTGGAGGAGAAGAGGAAGAAGAAGAGGAGGAGGTGCAGGGGGGGGGTTGAGCAGGGGTCAGACTAGAAGACCACCAAGGCCTCTTCCAACTCTATTATTTGGCAGAGGGAGAGGAGGAGGAGGAAGACAAGGAGAAGGGGAAGGGGAAGGAGAAAAGGGCTTCCCGTTTCAGCAGGGGTCAGACTGGAAGACCTCCGAGGTCCCTTCCAGGTCTTGCTCTGTTACAGGCCCCTCCTCTATCCACAGGTTAAGAGTTGGCTTGGAGAAACGAGAGGGAGAACGTCCCTTGAGATCAAAGCAACAGGGAAGGAGGACTCCAGTTGCATCTCTGCCAGGAGGGAGCTCCCACCGAAGCCCCGTGGGGCTGTCTCCATCTTAAAGGCGTGTCCAACCCAGCCTGCCACCGGCCACTCACCCCGTCTTCCTGGAAGTCGCATTCCTCCAACGATCGTTCTTCGGCCACCAGGCACACCGTCTCCTTAATGGTGAAGTTCAGCTCTTGGTTGCTTTCAGAAAGAGGATCCTGAAACAAGGCACGGTCCAGCAGGAGGTTAGTTTAGAGGCCGCCTGAACTTCCTCCCATGTTACCTTGGGATCACCTGGAGGGAGCCCTGATGGAGCCACCATATCTACAGAGCAGAGTCCATGCAGGTTCCAGAAGTTCTGGATTCCAGGCCCACCGTCCTGATTGATCCTAGCTGAAGGATCTGGAAGATGGTGGAACTGATTTCACCTTTTCAGCTAGCTTCCCACGAGGGAAGTGTCTACTCTACAAAAAGTCTAAACAGGACGAATCGAGTCTACTCTAGAGGAAGAAAGGGCCGGGGTGACACGATAGCAGTCTTCCAGTATTTGAGGGGCTGCCCCAAAGGAGAAGAGGGGATCAAGTTATTCCCCAAAGCATCTGAGAGCAGAACAAAACGCAACGGATGGAAAAAAAAATCAAGCAACTTAGAACTAAGGAGAAATTTCCTGACAGTGAGGAGAGTTAATTGGCCGAACTGCTTGCCTTCAGAAGTTATGGGTGAAGTCTTCAAGAAAAAATGGGATGGCCTTTTATCCAGAACAGGACAGGATCTCCTGCTTGAGCAGGGGGTTGGACTAGAAGACCTCTAAGTCCCCTTCCAGCTCTGTTATTCTAGATTTCTAGCTTTCAGATCCACAATGGATCCAGACTGAAGGGTAGATAGACCATAAACGAAGACTCCTCAAGATCTCCATGCTGGGAGAACAGGCTGGCTGGGTCTCTCTTTTTCAGCTAGCACTCAAGAGAGGGTCCCACAAGGTCTACTCTACAGGGGTCAGGGAGTACGTACCCACTTGGTTGGAGAGACAGCCTCCAGGAGACGGTAGAGAGAGTCTTCCCCAGATTTGTTGTTGTAGATGCTCACTGCAAGGTCCACAGCCTCCTCATAGATCAGGGGTTTGTGTGGAAGTGAGGAGGTCCCGGCGATGGCAAGAGCTCCAACCACCAGCAAGGTCTTCCAGAAGAACCCTTCCATCCTTGGTCCTTCTGCTACGAAGCTCTACCGCTGATGTGGTTCCCGGCACCAGGCTGTCTCCTTTTATGCCCTGGTGGGCAGATCATCTCCTCATTGGGAGGAGACCAGGGGTTTTCCCCCCACCGAATTCTCCAAGGTCCTTCCTGAAAAGGAGACACTCCTTTTTTGAGAAGGGGGCCCAGAGAAGCAGGGCTTGGGCATTTTTTCGCTGTCTTAAATGTTAAATGTTAACATTTCTTCTGGCAGGTTTCCAGATCAAGGTTTCTCAATCTTGGGCATTTCCAGGCTGGGGGACTTTGGGGAGGGGCCGGGGGGGGAGTTGAGGTCATCCCATCTGAACGTGCTGTTTGATTTGGAGAAAGAGAGGGCAAAGGAGAAGGGGGGGGGGGAGAAGGGTTTCCTTGAGCAAGGGTTTTCACTAGATCAGGGGTCTCCAACCCTGGCAACTTTAAGACCTATGGACTTCAACTCCAACTGGCTGAGGAACTCTGAGAGTTGAAGTCCATAAGTCTTAAAGTTACCAGGGTTGGAGAGCCCTGGACTAGAAGATCTCCAGGGTCCCTCCCAACTCTGTTATTCTGAGAAGGAGAGAAAGGTTTCCTTGGTAACCCTCTACACAAACTCTAAAATTGGCAATTTTAAGATTTGTGCTCCGTCTCTGGAGCGTTTCGAAAATGGACTGAAGAATCATCATTATAAGGTCTCTATGGGGGTTTTTTTAAAGAAAAGATTGAACAGCTGTTGGTCCAGATTGGTTCTAAGTCTCCTGCTTGAGCAGGAGGTTGGACTAGATGACCACCAAGGTCCCTTCCAGTCATAGGATTCCATGTTCCTAATGATTAGACAAATATTTGTCCAGAATAGTATCAATTCTCCTCTTGAGCAGGGGGTTGGACTAGAAGACCTCCAAGGTCCCTTTCAGTGCTATGATGCCATGAGTATCGCCCCCTTTTACGACGATTCTTGCCCCAGTGGTTAAGTGAATCACAGCAGTTATTAAGTCAGTCACAGGGTTGTTAAGTCAACCTTGACTTTGCTCGTGAGAAAGTCGCAAAAGGGGATCATCATGGGACCCCAGGACAATGCCACCGTCATAAATACGAGTCAGTTGCCGAGCGCCTGAATTTTGAATACATGACTATAGGGATTCTGCCAATGGTCGTAAGTGTGAAAAGCGGTCTTAAGTCACTTTTTCAGTACTATTGTAACTTCAAAGAGCTATAAGTCGAGGAGTGCCTATATATTTGCCCACCAACAAGTCCCCCACCGATTAAGGGGCCTCAGAGCCCGGCCTTTGCAATCGAGTTATTGCCACGTGTGGCACCACACAGTTGTGCAAAGGCCTAAATGTTGTCGGTTTGCCCCTCCTATTGTCATAAGACCCTTCGAAGGACTCCAGAGAGGAGAAGGAGGGGCTGAGTCACCTGAACTTCGGGAGGGAAAGTCCTCACAAAACAGGGAAGTCACGACTCAGCCGGTTGGGGTGGGAAGTGCAACTGGTTACGACTCTGAGCAGAACCTGGAAACCCAAAAAGGGAACTCTTGAAACCGTGTCCCATGCCATCATCTGGCTTTCTTGCGTTCTATAAGGTGGTCTGGGCTGCGAGGGAAGGACTGGCTCAAAGTCCCCCGGTTGGCCTTTGGGTTAGATATTAAAGAATTAAAGCGAGAAACCCCAAAGAGAAACTCTATCCAGGTATTGGCTAAGATTCAATAAGGACTTCAGGGAACGTAATCCGAAGACGGATTAATTAATCGATCGATCGATTGATTGATTAGATAACCTTGGGCAAGGCCAAAGGGAGAAGTTGTGGGTGTTCACACTTTCATGTTTCTTAGAGAAATGACCATTTTTTAGCACACCTGGATTCGGACATAAAACAAGTCAATACAGGCAGTCCTCGATTTATGACCGTTGATTTTGTGACTGCTCGAAGTTAGAACGGCACTGAAGAAAAGAAACTCAGGACCATTTTCACACTTATGAATATTGCACCATGCCCGTAGTTACGTGAAGAAAATTCAGGTGGTTGGCAACTGATTCATATTTATGACGGTCACAATGTCTTGGAGTCACGTGATCCTCTCTTGCAAACACCTGACAGAGAGGAAGCCAGATTCACTTAACAATTGTGTAACTACAGTGGTGATTCACTTAACAACAGTGGCAAGGAAGGACATCAAATAGGGCAAAACTCTCTTAGCAATGGAAATTGTGGTCGTAAGTCGAGAACTACCTGTGAATTAGTTGTTTTCTCCTTATTTCACCTAGTGAGAGATGCTAAGTACTGCCTGGTTTTGAAACCAGGGGGGAAATTCTCCTCAGAATCCATTTAATAAAAATAAGAGTTAAAGTTTTAAAGTTAAAACAAATCAAATTAAAAATAAATCAGAATGAGAATCAAAACCAGAATTTGACCAGAGGAGGAGAAAAGGAAAGGAAGAAGGACAAGAAAAGTGAACCTCCAACTGAGATTAAATATAATAAAGGAAATAAAAGGGAGATAAAGGAAGAAGACTATGTTGGAAAATAAACTAAACTCCAAATTTCACCCAGAGAAATCAGGAAGGAATTCCCATGTGTTGTAAAAACTCATTTCCCTCTTGACAGGAATCATATTTTGCAAGAATCAGCCTTGCTCTGCCTCATTTCATCATTTATTAACTTGTTCTTAAAACAAAAACTGCCTAGAAAAAAAAGTTTTTTGCAATTTCTCCACTATTTCCCCTAAACAGATTTCTTCTGCATCTTAGCCTTCCCAACCTCGATTCAGACTTCAATTCCGTGACAAATTTGAGTTTACACAACCCTTGACGAATCTCGTATCTGATGTTGGTCTGAGGGGGAAATTGGGGAAAGATCTTCCCCTTTTTTCATGGAGATTCCCTCCCTGCCACCCATCAGATCGGAGATCCTTCTGAATCTTCTCTTAGGAGGTCAAGGGTCCGGTAACAATCTTCTTTTTCTTGAACAACCTCCAAGTGCCTTTCTGCACCTCTTCACCCGTTTGGGCTCATCCTAAGAGGGGAAGAGAAAGGCCGTCTTTGGTCAGGGCTGGTTCCCCAACAGTCGGGACGAAAAGCAAGACACAGCCAGAATAGTTCTTGACTTACGACCCCAACAATATCTGTGGCTACGTTTTATTCGTCCCCATTGGACAACTCTTCCTGCCAAAGCGGAAAAGTAAATTGCCTTGGTTGATAGACGAGCAGCCTGGTTGTTAAGTGAACCCCATGGACTTGCTGGTCTAAAGGTCGTAAAAGGGGACACTCCAAAGGTCACAAAAGGGGACACTCCAATGGGGACACTGCAACCGTCATAAGTACAAACCAGTTGCCAAATACCTGGATTTTAATCAGGTGACCACAGGGAGATTGCAATGGTCATCACTGTGGAAAACAGTCATCAGTTACATTTTTCAGTGCCGTTTCACTTTGGTCACTAAATAAACTGTTGTAAGTTGAGAACTACCTGTACAGAATTACAGAATTAGACGGGACCTTGGAGGTCTTGTAATCAACACGTGGGCCTCAATGGGACTGTGTACCTTATCCCCCCAAAATCTCAGTGCACTGGGGAATTATCTGAGGACTAGAAAAGAGCTGATGTGGTTCCCATCTTCAGAAAAGGGGGAAAATACAGACCCAGGAAACTACAGACCAATCAGCCTAACATCCATACCTGGGAAGATACGGGGAAAATAATCAAAAAGCAGACCCACAAACATCTAGAAACAAATAAAGTTGTAACTAGTAGCCAGCATGGATTAGTTAAAAACAAATCATACCAAATCAGTCTTGTTTAATTCTTTGACAAAGGGACTAAATTAGTAGACCGGCAAAATGCTGTGGACATAGTATATTTAGACTCCAGTAAGGCGTTCGACACAGTAGCCCACAACCAATTCCTGGGTAAGCTGGGAAAATGAGGGATAGACAGCATCACCACCTGATGGAGTGGTAGATGGCTGGCAAACCGTACTCAACAAGTAGCCCTTAATGGGTCTAAGTCTACATGGAGGGAAGTAAGCAGTGGAGTGCCACAAGGCTCCCTCTTAGGCCCAGGACTCTTCAATATCCTGATAAATGACTTGGATGAGGGAATAGAAGGGGAACTCATCAAATTTGCAGATCATATTAAACTGGCAGGAGCAGCCAACACCCCAGAAGACAAGCTCAGGATCCAAAAAGATCTTGACAAAGTTGAACAATGGGCCCTATGATCCAACAACATGAAATTTAATGTGGAGAAGAGAAATGCACTTAGGCAGGAAAAACCAAAGGTCCAAGGAGAAACCTGGCTCAAAAAGAGGAACCTTAGACTCCTACTGGATGATCCCTTAAATACGAGCCAGCCATGTATGGCAGCAGCCAAAAAAGCTAACACAACCCTGGGTTGTATAAACAGAGGCATAGAATCAAAATCACATGAAGGTTTATAAGTAAGGACACACATGGTATCTCCAGTGGCTGCATAGTCTCTTCTTAAAAAGAGAACATTTCTCCTTCATTCTAGTTTGCTTCCATTGTTTCTTGCCTTGCCTTCTGGTGCTTTGGAGAATATGTTACTGATGTGATTTGAGAAGCACAGATGAAAAATGGCATTTTTTTGAGGAGGATAGTGGGGGAATGAAATTCTGCCCATTTCTGGGGCATGGGACATGATGGATATGATTTAAGCTCAAACCCGAAACTTTCAGTTTCAGAAACTGGAATGCAGGAAGCAGAAAATAAGTTTGCACAATCTTGCAAATCAATCTGCCTTGCTTTTCCCACACCACCCCTAAAAAAGCACCTTTAATCGAATTATTTCCTCAATGTGCTTCTCCCTCCCCTTTCGAGAAGACTTCCGTCTTCGAAGTCTAAAATGCTCAAAACTGAGAACCTTAAGAGGACTCTCTGCAGAGTGCCGAAGGAAACAGGAAGAGAAATTCTTAGGGCTTTCCAGAAATGACTTAATTATATTTTTCAGCATGTCCCAACAGTGGGCAGATCACTGATCCAGGAAGCTTGAGAGACACTATAAGTGGAACGTTCTCTCAAACACATGTGGCATAAAACCTCCTTCTAGGTTGGAAGGTCATCACAGGAGGACTCAGAGATCCCACCGTCTTCGAACCTCCTCCTTTTCCTCTTCCTTCTCCATCCTCTCTGCAAACCCCGTTCCCTTCTAGCACTGATGATATTCCTTAGTTGGGTCATGAAACGTCTGCAAGAAAACCACCAAGCTCAGGGAGTAATAAGGACCTGCAAATATTCCCAAGGAATATTTCACAAGAAGAGTTCTCCACTCCTCTACTCATTGCAGAATACCTTATGCCACCAGACTTGAAATTCTAGACCTAGAAAACCTAGAACTACACCGTCTTCGGTCCAATCTAAGTATAGTATATAAAATTATACATTGCAATGTCCTACCTGTCAATGAATACTTCAGCTTCAACCATAACAACACAAGAGCAAACAATAGATACAAATTCAAAGTTAACCGCACCAAACTTGATTGCAGGAAATACGACTTCAGCAACAGAGTGGTCAATGTCTGGAATACTCTACCTGACTCTGTGGTTTCTTCCCCAAACCCCAAAAACTTTAACCTTAGTCTGTCTACTATTGACCTCACCCCTTTCCTAAGAGGCCTGTAGGGGGCGTGCATAAGTGCACCAACGTGCCTACTATCCCTGTCCTATTGTTTCTTTTATTCTTCTTATATGTACCCATGTATTCATAACTATGTTTTTACTTGTACCTATTATCTTGTAAGCAATTGACAAATAAATAAATAAACTTCTCTCTCTACCAAATGTGGAATGTGGAGAGAGAATTTCCTGAAGATGGGCTCTGGCACAGTTCTGAAAACTTGGGAAACTAAACCTCTGGACCTGGTAACCAATTCAGTTTGGATCCCACAGAAAAAAGAGAGAGATTCAAGCTACCTCCCAGCGTTGATTACTTGGTGGCCACAATCTGATTTCCTAAGGGGGAATCTTGGTAGTACCTGACAATTGCTTCAGCCATGTGGCTCTGCCTCCATCTACAATAGATCAGGGGTCTCCAACCTTAGCAACTTTAAGGCTAGTGGACTTCAACTCCCAGAATTCCACCAGTCTTAAAGTTGCTAAGGTTGGAGACCCCTGCAATAGATCACCCACCCCTTCACTGACACTCATCACTCACCCCATCTTCCTTGAAATCGCATTCATCAAAAAAAACCACATCTTCCAAGAGGCACAAGGTCTCCTTGATGGTGAAGTTCAGCTCTTGATGGCTTTCAGAAATGGGATCCTGAAACAAGAAGGTGGCTAGTTAGTTTGAAGGCCACCTACACCTTCTCCCCTGTTACATTGGAATTCTTGACGGCGCCAACAAATGTTGGCTACAGAGCAGAGTTCATGCGGCTCCCAGAAGTTCTGGCTTCCATGCCCAACATCCTGACGTGGATGAAGGCTCTTCAAGAGCTCCATGCTAGGAGAACAGGATGGATGGATTCCCCTTTTTCCACCAGCTCAATGGCAGTCTCAGAACTGCTGCCCATCAGGGATGGGTCTTCTCTACAAGTCTCCAAACAAGCCCATCGTGGACCTGAACTTAAGAGTACTTACCCACTGAGGCTCACCAAGGGCCTCCAGAAGCCGGTATACACAGTCTTCTCCTGCTCTGCTATTGTAGATAGCCACTGCAAGGGCCACAACCTTCTCGTAGGTCAAGGGTTTAGTATGTGGCAGTGAGGAGGTCCCAAGGAATGAAAGACCTCCAACCACCATCCAAGTCTTCCAGAAGTTCCCTTCCATCCTTGGTTTCTTCTCCAATGGAGGTCCACGGCCGATGTGGTCAGAAGGACCACCGTGTCTTCCTTTTATGTCCTGATACACAGGTCGTCAGCCTTCTGAATTTCCTGAGGTCCTTCCTACATACTCCTCTTGGGAGGGGGACCGACACAAAAGAGGGCCAGCCAGGAACCGTTTTGTCCAGGTGGGCAACTGGCATATAAAGGAACAGGTGCAGCCTCATGCAGAGTGATAGATTACAATCACCTCCATTTTTTCCCCTATTCACGAGGGATAGGGATGGATGCCAAGGTGTAACCTCACCTTGCAACCTCACAGCAGGAGACCTTCAATAATATTGTGCGGGGTCTTCGGTCTTGGCTACTTTCCAGATTGCCTGGGACAACTGACGGCGACGGTGGCTGTGTTGCTTCTTCGTCCCTCGCTGTCATTTTATGCCCCACTCCCTTCAGCCTTTTTTGCAGTCTGGTTTATCATTTTTTCCCCTCACTGAGAGTTTTTCAGTTTGAATTCTCATCCTAAATTCTCCCCTGGGAGCTTTCTGAAACCTGTAGAGCAGCAATTCTCAATCCTGGCAACTTTTAGATTTGTGGAGCTTCAGGTTATGGGGTTTTAAAGGGGGGTGGGGGGTCCCAGGTGTTTTTTTTAAAACTGATTGTCAAGTCTTCTCCAAGCATAATTAAGACAAGCCTTCTTTGGGATGAAGCTTACTTCTGGATTATCTTAGCATGAGGCCCATGTAGAAGAAGCTGGGGCTGGAGTGAAGAGGGGCATCAGTCTAGATTCTAGAATCGCTCCGTAGTCACAAGCAGACTAAGTCCAACTCTCCTTGAGTGGCGCTGACTGTTAGCTAACTCGCAGCAAGGGCTAAGTTAGCTCTGTTATTCTGAAATATTATAGGGTCTCCTGCTTGAGCTAGAGGTTGGACTAGAATAGAAGGGGCGTCAAACTCAACACCCACAGATCACATCCGCCCCACGGCATGCTTAGATCTGGCCTGTGGGGCTGCCCTGGAAACAGCGAAGGACTGGGCCGCGGTGATTCTACCAACGAAAACGGAACTCTGGAGGACCGCGCACGGCCCTTCCGGGCTCAGTTTTCGGCCGCGACAGCCTCCAGCAGTCCTCTGCCGGTGACAATGGAAGCTGGGAAGGCTGTTGCAACCAAAAATGGAGCCCTGGCGGGTCACACGCAACATCCCTGGGCTCTATTTTGGCTGACAGAGGGTAGCCGAAAATGGAGCCTCAACGAGTGAAGGGAGTTGGCCATGCTCCCCCAGGCCCTCCCCCGAGGTCAAACACAATCCTGATGTGGCCCACAATGAAATCGAGTTTGATACCCCTGGAGTAGAAGATCTCCAAGGTCCCTTCCCGCTGTGTTCTTCTGCAAAGGTCACCTGCTTAAGGAGGGGGCTGGGCTAGAAGACCTCCAAGGTCCCTTCCCACTGTGTTCTTCTGTTATTGATGGCCCACAAAGCCCCAGATTCATGGTGGGGAGCCAGAATGTTGAACCAGTAATTCAGGGGGCTGTTTGTCCCCTGTGAAACCTTATGTGGCATAGGGTCAGTCTATAGGTGGGACTGCCTTTCTCCTTTAGTTCCTGCTCGCCCCACCAGATCTAAGAGATCCCTTTTGTCAAGCAATGACCAAAAACCCATTGTCTTCTCTGGGGCAGCACCTGAACTGTGAAACATCTCCTCAGCCCCTACCCCAACCCTGTTAGATTCTCAGCAAGTTCTGCATTTCTGGCAATTTCCTCCTCCTCCCCCCAGGCTGTGGGGCAGGCTGTGGGGTGAACGCTGCTGTTGCTGGGGTTTTATGATCGAGATGGATTGTTTAGCTGGGCGATTGTTTGAAATTGTAGTTAATCTTCATCCTTGCGTGCCTTGTGCGATGGGCGGCCGTGGAAACCATAAAACAACAAATAAAGAAATTCATGCAGTGACCCTTGGAAAGGAGTTGTGTTTTTCAAGTTACAAAAGGGAGGAAGTCTTAAGTAGCACGAGAGAGAAAAAAGTATGTCTTTGCCACTTTGGTGTAGAGATGGTGCTGGTCTAAAAACCAGGAGATGGTGAGTTCTAGTCTCGAATTTGACATGAAAGCCAGCTGGGTGACTTTGGGCCAATCACTAAGAGATGGGGAGTTCTAGTCCCGCCTGAGGCAAGAAAGCCAGCTGGGTAACTTTGAGCCAATCACCAGGAGAGGTGAGTTCTAGTCCCACAGGCATGAAAGCCAGCTAGGTGACTTTGGGCCAATCACCAGGAGAGATGAATTCTAGTCCCACCTTAGGCATGAAAGCCAGCTAGGTGACTTTGGGCCAATCACCAGGAGACGGGGAGATCTAGTTCCACCTTAGACATGAAAGCCAGCTAGGTGACTTTGGGCCAATCACCAGGAGAGGTGAGTTCTAGTTCCACCTTAGACATGAAAGCCAGCTAGGTGACTTTGGGCCAATCACCAGGAGACGGGGAGATCTAGTTCTACCTTAGACATGAAAGCCAGCTAGGTGACTTTGGGCCAATCACCAGGAGACGGGGAGATCTAGTTCCACCTTAGACATGAAAGCCAGCTAGGTGACTTTGGGCCAATCACCAGGAGAGGTGAGTTCTAGTTCCACCTTAGACATGAAAGCCAGCTAGGTGACTTTGGGCCAATCACCAGGAGACGGGGAGATCTAGTTCTACCTTAGGCATGAAAGCCAGCTAGGTGACTTTGGGCCAATCACCAGGAGACGGGGAGATCTAGTTCCACCTTAGACATGAAAGCCAGCTAGGTAACTTTGGGCCAATCACCAGGAGACGGGGAGATCTAGTTCTACCTTAGGCATGAAAGCCAGCTAGGTGACTTTGGGCCAATCACCAGGAGACGGGGAGATCTAGTTCCACCTTAGACATGAAAGCCAGCTAGGTGACTTTGGGCCAATCACCAGGAGGTGGTGAGTTCTAGTCCTACCTTAGACATGAAAGCCAGCTAGGTGACTTTGGGCCAATCACCAGGAGACGGGGAGATCTAGTTCTACCTTAGGCATGAAAGCCAGCTAGGTGACTTTGGGCCAATCACCAGGAGATGGGGAGATCTAGTTCTACCTTAGGCATGAAAGCCAGCTAGGTGACTTTGGGCCAATCACCAGGAGACGGGGAGATCTAGTCCTACCTTAGACATGAAAGCCAGCTAGGTGACTTTGGGCCAATCACCAGGAGACGGGGAGATCTAGTTCTACCTTAGGCATGAAAGCCAGCTAGGTGACTTTGGGCCAATCACCAGGAGACGGGGAGATCTAGTTCTACCTTAGGCATGAAAGCCAGCTAGGTGACTTTGGGCCAATCACCAGGAGACGGGGAGATCTAGTCCTACCTTAGACATGAAAGCCAGCTAGGTGACTTTGGGCCAATCACCAGGAGACGGGGAGATCTAGTCCTACCTTAGACATGAAAGCCAGCTAGGTGACTTTGGGCCAATCACCAGGAGACGGGGAGATCTAGTCCTACCTTAGACATGAAAGCCAGCTAGGTGACTTTGGGCCAATCACCAGGAGACGGGGAGATCTAGTCCTACCTTAGACATGAAAGCCACTAGGTGACTTTGGGCCAATCACCAGGAGACGGGGAGATCTAGTTCCACCTTAGGCATGAAAGCTAACTGAAAGCTCTTTTGGGCTATGTTCAAACTCCCTCACAAGGATGTAGAAGTGGAGGAAATAGGAAGAGAAAAAAAATATTAGCTGTATTTGCTGCCTTGTATTATTTCTAAAAACAATAAAGGCAGGTTAAATAACATATACAAAAGTGAGGTCCCGAGTTGAGTGCTACTGTATTATTGTGGCTGTTGTTATCCTTGGCTGCAATGGTATGCCTTGTGATGATTGTTGGTTTCATAAAGCTTTAAATTGGAAGCTTGCCCAGAGTTCCTGTTGCAAAACAGGTGGCTGCATTAAAGGATTAAAGCGAACGAACAGAAGGAGAAACTCCATCAAGGCGTTGGCTAAGATTCAACCATGGCTTGATGGAACGTAATCAGAAAACAAATCGATCAATCATTTGGTTAGAGAAGATTCGGAAAACCACAGGCGGGAAGCTACGGAAAATACCTCCCTGTTCTTGGCCTCGTGTTTGCTTAAAGAACTGGGAAATTTTCAGGAGTTCTGGATTCACAGATTAAAAAATTAAAACTGTTGTCTTCCTCTTATTTAATTTATCAAGAGAGTTCACTTGGGGAAAAAAGGGGAAAACTCTACAAAACGTTTAAGCAGAAAAAAGGAGAAAAGGGAAGAAGAAAAGATAGGAATATTGCAGGTAATCCTCGACTTATGACTTCAACTGAGCCCTACATTTCTCTTCCTAAACCAAACCGTTGTTAAGTCAGCTTTGCCCCACTTTACAACCTTTCTGGCCACCACTGGTAAGTGAATCACTGTGTTTGTTCAATCACATGGTCGTTAAGCGAATCTGGCTTCCCCCATTAATTTTGCTGGTCAGGAAGTCGCCAAAGGGGGATCATGTGACCCCCCCCCAGGATGCTGCGACCGTCATAAATATGAGTCAGCTGCCAAGCATCTGAATTTTGATCATGTGACCTTGGAAAGGCTACAACGGTCATAAGAGTGAAAAACGGTCCTTTTTTTCAACAGCGTTGTAACTTTGAGCGGACCGTTGTAAGTCGAGGGCTGGCTGTAAGAGCCAATTGCTACATGTGACCGCAGGAGACGTGCAAATGTGAAAAAAGGATCATAAATCACATTTTTTTCGGGCCGACGTAACTTGGAACGGTCACTAAATGAAGGGTCGTAAGTCGAGGACTACCTCCCAGGTTTGGGTTCTCCAAGATCACCTCGGAGTTACAACTTTGTAGATCGATCAATTGTGCTACAAAAACGCAGGGAAAACATACAATGAAGTTGGGGAAATTCCGATTTAATCATTCAGCCAGACCGAATCGGGTCGGTTCTTCAATGTAGGTTTAAGAAGAGAAAAAAGGGAGAATCTTCTATCTTCTCCCATCGGAAGTTCTTCTGGGATGGGGGCCCTTCTGGATCCTCATCCATTACTACCAGCGGAAATGGGAAGCAATGGCCTGTTTGGTTTTCTTGATAACTTTCTTAATGCCTTTCTTGACCTTCTTGAAAAATTTCTTGAATCTCTTGACCCGCCTGGGCTGATCCTAGAGAGGAAGAGAAGGACCATGTACGTCAGGGGCAGGGGTGGGATTCTACTGGTTCAGACCAGTTCTATGGACCCGGTTGTTAAGGTTCTACGCAGTTCGGAGAACCAGCAAATCGTGCTCCTGGCTGGCCCCTCCCCTCCCTTCCCTGTCTACTCACGCCTTACCTGGCATGCGCATCATCCAACTTGCTTGCATTTGGTAAGTTGCTATTTTTCCATTTTTCCCCACTGACCATCAGCTGTTCTGGTATGCCGGGAGTTTTAATTAGCTAGAAAGCAGGAAATGGTTGGATACCGGTGATCTCCAGCAGGCCAGTGCGTGCACACAGGGAGGGCCTTCTCCGGGTTCCGTCGGCTGCCATGTGTCGCCTGGCGGTCCCAAGGGGTAGGGCCTTCTCTGTGGCGGCCCCTGCCCTCTGGAATACTCTGCCACCGGAACTGCGTACTGGCATGGACCTGAGGTCCTTCAGGCGCGCGTTGAAGACCTGGCTTTTCGAGCAGGCCGGCCTGGGCTGAGAGAGGGTTTTAATGTGTCTCCAGTAATTTTAATTTGAGGGTTTTAAGGGGGTGGGGTGGGTTTTTTATTCGGCCAAATATCCAATTTAATCTTTTTTAACTTTTGTATTATTGTTGGGGTTTTAGATTGGCTGTACACCGCCCTGAGTCCCCAGGGAGAAGGGCGGTATAAAAATTAAATTAAATAAAATAAATAAATTAAATAAATAAAATCTACAAGCAGAGCTGAACCTTCCTTAGGACTGAAGCTTCTATTTTTCAATGCAGACTCAGGTAGCAGATGGCAGAATGATAGATTTCTGAGTGAAGCTGTGATTCTCTGAGCAACTCAATCTGCCTGTCTGCTTTGCCTGATTTTGGGTAAAAGGTGCTCTTTTTTTATAAAAAAAATCTATATTTACATAAATATTTATAAATTTACATGCAAACCACTCCCAGCCAATCACATGGCCACCAAGCCACACCCACAAATTAGGCCATGCCCACAGAACAGGTTGTTAAGAAATTTTAATCTCATCCTTTGTCAGGGGTCCCCAAACTTGGCAACTTTAAGACTTGTGGACTTCAACTCCCAGAATTCTCCAGCTGGAGAATTATGGGAGTTGAAGTCCACAAGTCTTAAAGTTGCCAAGTTTGGAGACCTCTGCTGTATGTGGTCAGGGCTTAGTCCCCAACAAGTAGTTCAGGGGTGGGATTCTACCAGTTCACACCTATTCGCTAGAACTGGTTGTTAACATTCTAAGCAGTTCGGAGAACCGGTTGTTAGAAGAAATTATTGGCCTAATCCTGTCAGGAAGGCAGGAAGGAAACATTCTGGTGTTGCTTACAGAAACTGCCTCTCCATTAACTCTGATTACATTCTTGGCAGGACTAGACTTCCTGTCTCTGGAACTTCTCTGGGATTATTTTCCTCCTTTGCTGGTATTTTGCTTGTGTGGAGGGACCATTCAAAGTTACAATGGCACTGAAAAAAGTGACTTATGACCATTTTTCACACTTACGACTGTTGCAGCATCCCCACAGCCATGAAGCCAGGCGAGGAGATGCGTGCCTTGATGTGAGTGATATTGAGTTGGCCACGCCCAGCCAGTCACATGACCCCCAAGCCATGCCCACCAACTAAGCCACGCCCACAGAACCAGTTGTTAAAAAATTTGAATCCCACCCCTGAGTAGCCCCCATCCAGCCCTTTGCTGTTTCGGTTTCCCTGCTCAATATTTTATTTTGCCTTATTCCCAACTCTGCTTCCTCCGCTATGTTATATCTAGATTTTAGGATCAAATTCTTTCTCCTTTTCTTTTCTACTCTTTTCGGCCTAAATGGGTTGTGAACAGAATTACAAATAGTCTAGAACTCCCCGCCTCCTGGTGGTTGGCCCAAAGATACCCAGACGGCTTTTGTGCCTAAGACGGGACTAGAACTCACCGTCTCCTGATGACTCCCCCAAACTCACCAGCCACCATATGTGCTCGGGTGGGAATTCAGTCTTCTGGCGATTGGCCCAAAGTCACCCGGATGGCTTTCAAGTCTTTGGCAGGACTAGAACTGAAGCTGAAAGGTTAAACTTTGGAGCTAAACTCGCACCCATCCTCTCCCATGGCCCAGAAGTGGGCAGAACCCCCTTCCTGCAGCCCCCTACCCTTCTCGGCAGCGCCATTTTTTACCTGCGTTTCTCAAATCACGACTGTAACGAATGTGCCTTTGATTTGAGATTTTTAATTTCTGAGGCACAGGAGACGATGGGTGCGAGTTTAGCTCAAAAGTGCACTCTTTCAGCTTCAGAAACTGGAAGGGGGAAATGCTTTTGTAACGACTTGCAAAGCCAAACCTGCCATTTTCCTCCCACCCCATCCCTGCAGCACCTGGGACCGAGAAGTTGTCCTCCATGACCTTCTCCCTCCCCTCTGAAGAAGACCTCCCTCTCCAAAAGTCTGAAGCCTCAAAACGGAGAGAAGCAGACCAGCCCTGAGGAGCAGGAAGAGAAATTCCTACGGCTTTTTAGAAATTATTCCAGAGGGTCTCAACAGTGGACAAGCTTCAGATGGAACCAACGCTTGGGAGATACCATATAAGTGGTCTCCTCTCCCTTGAAATGGTTCAACCCTCCTTATAGGTTTAGAGCTTATCAGAGCAAAGTCCTATCCTTCAAACCACCTTCTTACCTTCTCTTCCTCCTCCTCCTCCTCCTCTTTCTCTTTCTCTTTCTCTTTCTCTTCCTTCTTCTTTTTCCTCTCCTCGTCCTCCTCTTCCTCTTCCTCCTCCTCCAACCCACTCCCTTCTAGCACTGATAATATTCTCTACTTGGCTCATGAAACATCTGCAAGGAATCCACCCAGCTCAGAGAGCACCAAGGACTCCATAGCCGTCGTTCTCCTCCTCCTCCTTCTCCTCCTCCTCTTCTTTCTCCTTCTCCTCCTTTCTCCTTCTCTTCCTTCTCCTTCCTTCTCCTTCCTTCTCCTTTTCCTCTTTCTCCTCCTCCTCCTCCTCCTCTTCCTTCTCCTCCTCTCCTCAATTCCCACTCCCTTCTAGATGACATTCACTAGTTGGGTCATGAAATGTCTGCAAGAAAGCTACCGAGCTCGGAGAGCACTCAGGATCTGATTGTTCAGTTCTGAGCTACAAATTTCTATTGTTTCCACCATGTTTCAACACTGGGCAGGTTGCTGGTTCAGGAGGAGCCAAAGCTTGGGAGATGCCATTGATGTGGAATCTCTTCTCTAAAAGATGCAGCCAAAGTAGGACCTCAGCTGAGACATGGGGTCTCTTTTGCCTTGCCAAAGGTTCAACCCTCCTTCTAGGTTTTGAGCTCAGGGCAGGAGGCCCATGCATCACATGGAATTCTTACCTTCTTCTCCTCCTCTGCTTCCTTCCCTTCTTCCTTCTCCTCCTCCTCCTCTGCTCTCTTCTCCTCCTCCAATCCAGCCACAGTAGCACAGAGGATTACAATCACCGGGGGTCTCTCCTCAAAGAAGTAGTAGC
This sequence comes from Bungarus multicinctus, assembly GCA_023653725.1. Lineage (NCBI taxonomy): Eukaryota > Metazoa > Chordata > Lepidosauria > Squamata > Elapidae > Bungarus > Bungarus multicinctus. The sequence continues at coordinate 2,992,597 of CM042840.1, forward strand.
CTCTGCATTGCCTGACCACCTGTGTGGAGAGAATCAAGCAATCTCCCAGAATTGGTTCCACAGATGCCCCTACCTGCTTTGCCCTGGAGAAATCTTGGATCAGCCCCTGAGGTTGCTTCAACCATGTCTTTCATTAGGCAAGATCTACCTTAATCTCCATGACGTTGGGCCTAAGTGTTGAGTTGGAGAACAGAGAAGACACCCAAGACAAAGATAGAAGAGAAAGAGGCAGCCTCAGATATGCTTTTTCTTCAACCCAATGGGGATGGAATCCAGTTTCATCTCACCCAGAAGATCCTACAGATGTCCCACGGCCTCAAAACATTACCAGTCCAGGTTGGCATCCATCACTCACCCCGTCTTCTTGGAAGTCACATTCCTCCAAGGAACGTACGTCTTCCACTGGACACACCGTCTCCTTCATGGTGAAGTTCAGCTCTTGGCTGCTTTCAGAACTGGGATCCTGAAACAAGACATGGTCTAGCAGGGGGTTAATCTGGAGGCCACCTGACCTTCCTCCCATGTTACCTTGGAACTACGTGGAATGACTCTCGATGGAGCCACCAGAATGTGGCTACAGAGCGGAGTCCATGCAGGTTTTGGATTCCATGGCCATCATCCTGAATGACCATGGATGAAGGCTCTTCAAGATCTCCATGCTTGGAGAACAAGATAGATGGATCCCTCCCTTTCTTCACTAGCTCTCCGGCGGTCTCAGAACTGGTGCTCATCAGGGATGGGTCTTCTCTACAAAAGGCTCTAAACAAGCCTATGGTGGACCTCAACGGAGGAGTATCTACCCAATGAGAGTCACCAAGGGCCTCCAGAAGCCATCATACATCGTCTTCTCCTGCTTTGCTATTGTAGATGGCCACTGCAAGGCCCACAGCCTTGTCATGGGTCAATGGTTTGTGTGGAAGTGAGGAGGTCCCACCGATGGAAGAGCCCCCAATCACCCCATCAATATCTTCCAGAAACAGCCTTCCATCCTTGGTTCTCCTGCCATGGAGGCCTACCACCGATGGGCGGGCCTCCCTTTTTCAGTTACCTCTCCAGACCCCTTCCCACAAGTGATTGGCCTCCTCTTTCAAAGGCTGTAAGCAGGACAGGATCAAGTCCACAGTGGACCTCAATGGAGGAGTACCTACCCACTCAAGCTGAGGAACAGCCTCCAGGAGACGGTAGAGGAAGTCTTCTCCTGCTTTGCTGTTGTAGATGGCCACCCCAAGCTCCACGGCTTTGTCGTAAGTCAGCGGCTTGTGTGGAAGTGAGGAGGTCCCACCGAATGAAAGAGCCCCAACCACCAGCAAGGCCTTCCAGACGTTCCCTTCCATCCTTCTTCTACTAAGGAGGGCCACAGATGATGTGGTCCTCAGAAACCAGGCTGTCTCCTTTTATGCCCCAACATGCAAGTTGTGCACTCGCTGGTGGATGGCCAAGGGGGTTTTCCACACCTTGTCCTTCCTGCACAATTTGACACTTTGGGGAGGAGTGGAGGCTGACCCAATCAAAAACTGTTTTGTTCAGGTGGGAAACCGGAGGACAAAGGAACAGGTGCTGCACCTGGCAGGCCCACGGAAAGTGGTTGGTATAGGTTACGGTCCCCTCCATTTTTTTTTCATTCACGAGGGTTGCGGAGGGATGCCAAGGTGTAACCTCAGAGTAGGAGACCTTAAATAATCTTGCGCAGGATCTTCCGCCTTTGCGTTAGGGTTGCGAAGTGTCGAGTAGCAGCCCAGAGAAAAAACTGTGTCCCCCAAACAGTGATATAAATGAGGCACTTTGGTGGAGGTGCAGGCCGAACAACCATGAGACTGTGAGTTCTAGTCCCGCCTTAGGCACAAAAGCCTTCTGAGTTATTATGGGCCCATCACCAGGAGACAGTAAGTTCTAGTTTCACATTTAGCAGGAAAATTGGCTGGGTGACTTTGAGGTGACTCCAGCAGACAGTGAGTTCTAGTCTCAGGCTTGAAAACTAGGTGGATAACTGGGCCAATCACCAGGAGTCCATGAGTTCTAGTTTCACCTTTGGCATGAAAGGTGGCTGGATGACTTCGGGCCATCTCTCTCTCTCTATCTGCCTACCTCACAAAACTGTGACTGTGGGGAAAATAGAAAAAGAAAGGGATATTAGATATATTTGATGCTTTAAGCTCTTTGTAAAAATAATGAAGACAGTTTTTAAAAATCTAAACAAAAACGAGGCCGTGAGTTGGTTGTTATGGCATTATTGGGCCTGTTTTTGTCCTTGGCTGTCAGGGTGTGTATTGTTGTAGTGGTGATTGATTGTATTGTGTTTAACTTGGTTAGCTACTCATCTTTGCTGTTATGGGTGTCTATAAAAATGCATTAAAGTCAACAAAAGCCCATGGAGAAACTCCATCAGGGTGTTGGCTAAGAGTCAGCAAAGACTTGAGGGTACCTAATCAATCAAGCAATCAATCAATTAAATGCAATTGTCTCAAATTATATAGGGTCTCCTGCATGAACAGGGGGTTGGACTAGAAGATCTCCAGGGTCCCTTCCAGCTCTATTCTGATATGATAAGGTAAGGTAAGGTAGTATAGGGTAAAGTAAAGTAAGCCAGATGAGAAGATAAAATTATTTTTAATTTATTTTTTTATTTTTGTCAAGCAAGTATTAGGTAACAGGTATAAATAAAAACATAATTATGAATACATGAAATGGATACTAATAAAAGGGAACATTAAGCAGGGACGGTAGGCAGGTTGGTGCGCTTATGCACGCCCCCTACAGACCTCTTAGGAAAGGGGTGAGGTCAATAGTAGACAGTCTAAGGTTAAAGTTTTTGGGGTTTGGGGAAGAAACCACAGAGTCAGGTAGAATATTCCAGACATTGACCACTCTGTTGCTGAAGTCGTATTTCCTGCAATCAAGTTTGGTGCAATTAACCTTGAGTTTGTATCTATTGTTTGCTCTTGTATTGTTGTGGTTGAAGCTGAAGTATTTATTGACAGGTAGGACATTGCAATTTATGATTTTATATATTATACTTAGATCGGACCGAAGGCGGCATAGTTCTAGGTTTTCTAGGTCTAGAATTTCGAGTCTGGTGACATAAGGTATTCTGCAACGAATAGAGGAGTGGAGAACTCTTCTTGTGAAATATTTCTAGACTTTCTCAACTGTGCTAATATCAGATACGTAATGTGGGTTCCAACTGATGAGCTGTATTCGAGAATTGGTCTAGCAAATGTTTTCTATGCTCTAGTTATTAGTGTAATATTACCAGAGAAAAAGCTACGTAAGATTAGATTAACAACTCTTAGCGCCTTTTTGGCTATGTAGTTACAGTGGACTCTAGCACTTAGGTCATTAGAGATGAGCACTCCAAGATCCTTGACAGAGTTTGGGTCATCAACAAGGTCTTGACTATTCAGCCTGTATTTTATTTTCTGATTTTTTTTTTGCCAATATGTAAGACAGAGCATTTATTTGTTGAGATTTGAAGTTGCCACTTGTTGATATAAGATATAAAAAGCTTTATTGACATTTTTTATTGTGAGCACACTGGCCCACATTCAAAATTAAATTCTGTTGCCTCCTCCCAGAACAGAATTAGTGGACAATCACTTAAATCTGAGCCAGCCGTGTGCTGCAGCTGCCAAAAAATCCACACAGCTCTAGGCTACACTAACAGAAGGATAGAATCAAGATCACGAGAAGTGTTAGTACCACTTGATAATGCCTTGGTAAGACCACACTTGGAATTCTGCATCCCATTTTGGTCAACATATTATAAAAAAGATGTTGAGACTCTAGAAAGAGTGCAGAGAGCAAAAACAATGATTGGGGGACTGGAGGCTAAAGCATATGAAGAAACTGGTTGCAGGAACTGGGTAGGTCTGGTTTAATGAAAGGAGGGAATAGGGGTGATATGATAATAGGCCTCCCATATTTGAGGGGCTGCCATAGGGGACTATTCTCCAAAGCCCCCAAGGACAGGACAAGAAGCAATGGATGGAAACTAATCAAGGAGAGAAGCAACCTGGAACTAAGGAGAACATTCTTGATAGTGAGAACATAGAACAACAGAGTTGGAAGGGACCTTGGCGGTCATCTAGTCCAACCCCCTGCATGAGCAGGAGAGCCTATGCCAGACAAATGGCTATCCAGTCTCTTCTTGAAAGCCTCCAGTGATGGAGCACCCATAACTTCTGGTGGCAAGGAGTTCCATTGGTTGATTGTTCTCAGTGTCAGGAAAATAAATGGAAACATCATCGCCCCACTCTCCATCTTGGTCACAATTAACCAATGGAACAGCTTGCCACCAGAAATTGTGGGTGCTCCACCACTGGAAGTTTTGAAGAAGAGACCAGACAGCCATTTGTCTGGCATAGGCTCTCCTGCTCATGCAGGGGGTTGGACTAGATGACCTCCAAGGTCCCTTCCAACACTGACATTCTACGTTCTCTCCTCTATGTTCAGGGCCAATCAGGAACAGGAAACAAGTCCTGCACCTGGTAGACCCACACAGGGTGGTTGGCGTTGGCGCAATTACAATCAACTCCATTTGTGTGGCTCAGGAGGGGTCAGGGATCTGTGCCAAGGTGTAACCTCTGAGAAGGAGACAATCTGGAGCAGAATCTGCCACCTTTGGCATCCTTTGTCGTGCCAGTGACAACCAAAGCAACAATGGTTACGATCTTTATACTTCACTAGCTCGATACCCGTGTTTCACTACGAAACTATGCGGTCGGGCTTAGTTTTGGGGGAGGAAAATAAGGGGGAAAAAATTCTGCCTCTGCCTACCAGCATCCACCGGTATTCATCTGGCTAGCATCCTGTCAGCATGTGAGAATGTTGAGGGCTGTTTGGAAACTGAAACAGTATTTGCTGTGTGAGCAAGAAGGAGACAGCAAGGAGCCTGGGTGTGGCTTAGCTCAACTGTTCTGTACTAAAGCTGCTTGGTGCTATGAAACTGAACCTCCTCTCCTCTGCTTGTGTTTTGCATTTGGAACAGATTTCTTTTCAGTGGGGAGGGGGAGTCGAACTCCTTAGCATCAGAGCGTGTTAATTGCTGTAGAAGAAATACTAATGAAATACTAATGATCTGAAGGTCCTTTCGAAACCCCTTGCTTACTGAGCCCCTAGAACCCAAGAGGAACGTATGTGCCAAATGTCAAGTTTGTAGGCTTGATGGTTCTGGAGATTTTGTGATGATGTGTGAGGGGTAGATATAAGGTAGATATATAAGATAGATGTCTAAGCAGGGGGCTGGACTAGAAGACCACCCAAGTCCCTTCCAGCTCTATTCTGAATTTAATTTAATTAATTCAATTTAATTCTCACCCATGCTGCCTTCACATCGGCCTCATGTCTCCTGTTTTATCCTTTTGCCCACTGGAGGTTTCAGACAGAATTATTCTCCTAAATTCTCTACTCAGATTTGTCATAAAGCATTTATCCAACTTGGAAATTTGAAGACAGCCAACTGGGTGACTCTGGGCCTATCAGCAGGATACTGGGAGATCTAGTTTTGCGTTAGGCAGGAAAGCCAGCTGGGCAACTTTGGGACAATCAGCAGGAGACGGGGAGTTCTAGTCTTGCTTTAAACATGAGGGCTGACTAGGTTTGGGCCAATCAGCAAGAGATGGGGAGTTCTAGTCCCGCCTTAGGCAAACAAGCCAGCCAGGTGACTTTGGGCCACACCCCCTTTCTCAGCCCCTCCCACCTCATAGGGAGGAGGAAGGAATATCAGATAGATATATTAGCCACCTTGAGCTACTTATAAAAATAATAAACATAGGAGAACGTTAAGGAAAATAAGCTGCGAGTTGTTGCAATGAGATCTTTGTGGCTTTCGGTGACTCCTGCATGTAGAAACAGTCCTTGACTTACGAACACAATCGAGCCTCAAAGTTCTGTTGTAAAATGAGACATTGGTCATTGGAATTACCTGTAACCCAGGATTACCTGTCATTCTACTCGCAACCCAGTTAGGCCCGAAATAAACCCGACTATCAAATCGAGATGAAACGTCGCGAAGGAAACAGAATTGGAGGTGAAAGACGAGATGTGGTTGGAAAAGAAGAAAAAACCAAGATTCTTGCCAAGAGAAATTTTCTTATTTATTTATTATTCAGAAAATCCACACAGACTTTTAAATCAGTCTCGGTGACTCCGGAGTGCTTCCAAAACATGGATTGTCCTCAAGCTACAATGGTTCATTTAGTGACCGCTCCAAGTTACAACGGCACTGAAAGAAAAGTGACTTATGACCCTTTTTCACTCTTACAACCGATTCAGATTCTTGGCAACTGACTCGTATTTATGATGGTCGTGGTGTCCCTGGGGTCACGTGATCCCCTTTTGCGACCTCCTGAGAAGCAAAGTCAATGGGGGAAGCCAGATTTGCTTAACGACTGTGTGACTCGCTTAACAAATGCAATGATTCGCTTAACAACTGTGGCCAGAAAATTCATCAAATGGGGCAAAAGTCGCTTAACAAACGTTTCACTTAGCAACATAAATTTTGGGTGCAATTGTGGTCATAATTCAAGGATTATCTGTAGAGGCAGAATAGAAAAACCGATTTTACTCCCCAAAAGACTCATATTTTGCAAAAGAGAAACTTCGTCTGTCTCATTTGGTATTTACAGGTTGTCCTCGACTTACGACCACAATTGAGCCGGAAACTTCTGTTACTAAATGAAACATTTGTCAAGTGAATTTTGCCCTGTTTTACGAACTTCCTTGCCGCATTCGTTAAACAAATCCCTGCAATTGTTTAGTCATCAACATGGTCGTTAAGCGAATCTGGCTTACCTTTGATTTTGCTTGTCAGAATATCGCCAAGGGGGGATTACGTGATTCCTTATGTGACCGTCATAAGTACAAGTCAGTTGCCAAGCGTCTGAATTTTGATCACAGGGAGACTCATATTTTGCAAAAGAGAAACTTCGTCTGTCTCATTTGGTATTTACAGGTTGTCCTTGACTTACGACCACAATTGAGCCCAAAACTTCTTTTACTAAATGAAACATTTGTCAAGTGAATTTTGCCCTGTTTTATGAACTTCCTTGCCGCATTCGTTAAGCGAGTCCCTGCAATTGTTTAGTCATCAACATGGTCGTTAAGCGAATCTGGCTTACCCTTTGATTTTGCTTGTCAGAATATCGCCAAGGGGGGATTACGTGATTCCTTATGTGACCATCATAAGTACAAGTCAGTTGCAAGCGTCTGAATTTTGATCACAGGGAGGCTGCGATGGTTATAAGTGTGGGAAAAAAACCTGTCCCGAGTCCCTTTTTTCAGTGCCATTGGAAATTTGAACGGTCACTAAATGAACCGTTGTAAATCAAGGACTACCTATATTGCCATTTTACTGATTCTAAAAGTCACGCCCTCGTTGGGAAAGCCTCGTCCGGATCTTTCGCCCTAAACAGGGGTCTAAACGGGAAAAGCAAAGCTGGGAAAAGGTGGGATTACTTTAATCGATGGGAGATTGGAAGATCCGGTCCTCCTGCATCGCAGCTCAGAAGCGGAAATTCACGCCAAAGACAAAGTGGTTATTCCGGAAGAAATCTCGAACGCCATCCCGGACCCTGTGGAAAAAGTCCTTGAATCTCTTGACACGTTTGGGCGGGTCCTAGAGAGGAAGGATGAAGAACACAGAGTTGTAGGGGACCTTCGAGGTCATGTAGTCCACCTCACCCAACCCCCGCTCCCAGCAGGAAACCCTCTTTCCTCCTCCTTCCCCTCTCTCCTCCTCCTCCTCCAAATTTACAGAGTTGGAGGGGACCCTGGAGGTCATCTAGTCCAACCTCCTGCTCTAGCAGGAAATCCTTCTCTCTTCTCCCCTCCTCCTCCTCCTCCTCCTCCTCAGAATTACAGAGTTAGAGGGAGCTTGGAGGTCTTCTAGTCCAACCCCCAGCTCTAGCAGGAATCTCTCCACTCTTTCTCCAAATAACGGAGTTGGAGGGGACCCTGGAGGTCATCTAGTCCAACCTTCTGCTCCAGCAGGAAACCTTCTTCTTCTCCTTCTCTTCCTTCTTCTCAGAATTACAGAGTTAGAAGGAGCTTGGAGGTCTTCTAGTCCAACCCCCTGCTCTAGCAGGAATCTCTCCACTCCTTCTCCAAGTAACAGAGTTGGAGGGGACTCTGGAGGTCTTCTAGACCAACCCACAGGAAACCCTATAACATTTCGGACATATCGTTGTCCAATCTCTCAACTGAGATGGGGTCTCCTTCCACCTGGCAAATAGTTAGACCCTTCTTCTAGGTTTCAAGACCCTCCTGGGGGCCACCACACCTCCTTCTTACCTTCTCCTCCTCCTCTTTCTCCTCTGCCTTCACTGTTCCCACCATGGTGTCACAAGTGAGAACAGCCACTGGGGGCCTCTCCTCCAGGAAATAGTAGCCTATGCATTGCCTGACCAGCTGTGGAGGAGAGAAAAGCGTGGTGAGAATCAAGATGACCTCTTGCAACTGATCCCATGGAGAACGCCATTCGCTTCCCTATGGACGAGCAATCTTGGAATCTTGGATCCTTCCAGGACAACGTTAGACAATCTAAGCTGATCGATCCTCGGTCTCTCCATGGACACTTTAGGAGAATAGGAAATAACTATTGAAGGATTCAAGTGTTGGGTTCCTTCCCCATCCATGGAGCTGGGTTGGCTTGGAGAACTGAGAAGAAGATGTCCCTCAAGACAAAGGTAGAAGTTGAAGAGCTCTTTCTTCAACCCAACGGGGAAGGAGCTCCTGTGTCACCTCTGTCAAGAAGACCCTACAGAGGTCTCCATCTACCATACATCACCCCACCAGCTGGGCATTGATCCCTCACCCCGTTTTCTTTGAAGTCGCATTCATCCATGGAAAATTCTTCTTCCACCAGGCACACCGTCTGCTTGATGGTGAAGTTCAGTTCTTGATTGCTTTCAGAATAGGGATCCTGAAACAAGACACAGCAAAACCGAAGAGCTAGTTTGAAGGCCTTCTCACCTGTTTTACGTTGGGAATCCTTTCTGAACTTGAAAGTGGCTGCAGAGGAGACTCCATGCCAGTTCTAGAAGTTCTGGGTTCCATGCCTATCATCCTGATGGACCACAGATGAAGACTTTTGGAGATCTCCATGCTAGGAGGACAGGGTGGGTGGGTCTCTCTTTTTCAGCTAGTCCCCCCATAGTCTCAGAAGTGATCCCCAAAGCGACGTGCCTTCTCTACAAAGGCTCTTAAACAGGCTAGGATAAAGTCCACCAAGGGCCTGAAATAGCTCTCTTAATTCATGGTTAGGACATTTCTAGCTTTTAGCCTAGCTTGGGAAAACCATACTCTACCAGGTGGTGTCCTTTCCTGAAGGATGTGGGAAGAATTGTTTTCAAAGAATGTCCAAAGTGCCATGAGCTCATGAAACTGTACTGTGCTCGAACACTCTTTGAGATGAGCAGTCTCTTGGGTGTAGTATGGAAGGTGCTGGACCAGGAACCACAGAAACCATCTCAGACATAGGAGCTTTTAGGGGGACTTTGGGCATCTCCTCTCCTCTTTCTCTCTCTGCCTACCCTACTTCTCAGGCCAGGAGAAGAAGGGAGATGGGGAAGTTGGGTTTTCTGCCTTTGACTTCTGAGGGAAGATAGACCACACATATTGTCATCATCTTCACCACAAACTTCATGGTTATCACCAACCTCCTCCTCCTTACCATCCTCACCTTCTTCATCATCTTCAATTTCATCTTCCTTCTCTTCACCATCATCCTCACCATCACCTTCAACATTCCCATCCTCCTCAACTTCACCCTCCTCACCCTCCTCATCCCCATCACCTTCATTTTCACCTTCATCATCCACATCTTCCTCATCCTCCTCAACTTCATCATCACTTTCAACCTCATCCCCATCACCTTCAACTTCATCATCCACATCTTCATCATCCTCAACTTCTTCATCCCCATCCCCTTCATCTTCATCATGCACATCTTCCTCATCCTCATCACCTTCCTCATCCCCATCATCCTCATCCTCCATCACCTTCATCTTCACCTTCTTCATCCCCATCCTCCTCATCTCCATCACCTTCATCATCCCAGCATCCTCCTCCTCCTCAACTTCATCATCATCATCATCCCCATCATCCCCATCATCCCCATCATCCCCATCAACTTCACCTTCTTCATCCCCATCCTCATCTCCATCCCCTTCATCATCCCAGCACCCTCCTCCTCCTCAACTTCTTCTTCATCATCATCATCATCCTCACCATCATCCCCATCACTTTCACCATCCCCATCTCAGGCCACCTCACCCACTGCCAGAACCCCATACCCATTCAGGCTGAGGAACGTCCTCCAGGAGACGGTAGAGGGAGTTTTCCCTGGCTTTCTTATTGTAGATCTCCACTCCGAGACGTAGGGCCTCGTCATAAGTCAACGGATTGTGGGGTAGGTGAGGGTGTCCAGAGACTGAAAGAACCCCAACCAGCAGCAGGGTTTTCCACAAGAACCCTTCCATCCTTGGTTCTTCGGCTGTGGAGGTCCGCGGCTGATGGGGTCCTCGGGACCAGGACGCCTCCTTTTATGTCCTGCTACGCAGATTGTCCAGTCGCTGGCGGACGGCCAGGGGTTTTCCCCCGTTGAATTCTCCGAGGTCCTTCCTGCAGAAGGGACGCTCCTCTTTCTTGGGAAGGGGGCCGAGACAAAGGAGAACCAATCAGGAACCGTTTCGTTCAGGTGGGAAACCGGAGCAGAAGGAAACAGGCCCTGCACCTGGCAAGACCCACGGAAAGAGGTTGGTGTAGGTTACAATCCACCACCGTTTCCCCCATTCACAAAGACAAGGGATCGTTGCCAAGGCGTAACCTCAGAGTAGGAGACCTTTCATCGCCATTAAACAACCTGGCATGGGATCTTCCTTTTTTGGCACCCTACACGACAAGGGACAACCATGGTGGTTCTGGCAGTGGCGTCTGCCTGTTGCTTTCGTCTGTTGCTCCACTCACCTCTGCCTCTTAAAGTGGGCTATTTCCCTCAGTGGAGTTTTCGGGCTGACCACCTCTCCCAAATTCTCCACCTGTCTGAAGTTTGTTAGAACAAGGATCCGCGGGTTTGGGTTTGGGAACAACCTCGGAGGTCTTCAACCCACTGCTCCAGCAGGAGACCCTACACCTGGGACCTTCAGCCTTGGCCAGTTTAAAACTTGTGAGCTTCAACTCCCTGAATTCCTCAGGCAGCCATGCTGACTGTGGAATTCTGGGAATTGAAGTCCACAAGCCTTAAAGTTACCAAGTTTGGAGACTCTTGCCCTATGCAATCCTGGATGAATGGCTGTCCGATTTTTAGGACATAGAATTATAGGGCTGGAAGGGATCTTGGAGGTCTTCTAGTCCAACCCCTGCTTGAGCTATACCATTCCAAAGACCGCCAGGGATTAAGCACCCACAGCTTCTGGTGGAAAGCTGGTTAATTATTCTCACTGTCAGGAAGTTTCTCCTTAATTCCACATTGCTTCTCTCCTTGATGAGCTATTGTCGCGTGTGGCACCACACAGTTGTGCAAAGGCCTAAATGTTGTCGGTTTGCCCCTCCTATTGTCATAAGACCCTTCGAAGGACTCCAGAGAGGAGAAGGAGGGGCTGAGTCACCTGAACTTCGGGAGGGAAAGTCCTCACAAAACAGGGAAGTCACGACTCAGCCGGTTGGGGTGGGAAGTGCAACTGGTTACGACTCTGAGCAGAACCTGGAAACCCAAAAAGGGAACTCTTGAAACCGTGTCCCACGCCATCATCTGGCTTTCTTGCGTTCTATAAGGTGGTCTGGGCTGCGAGGGAAGGACTGGCCCAAAGTCCCCCTGTTGCCCTTCATGGCTAAGGCAGGACTAGAACGTCAAGTAACGTATCTGTCCTGGATGGTCCATTTTAATTTACAGCACTAGAGTTGTAAAGAAGAGGAGGTGGAGAACAGTTCTTGATGCTCTCTGAATTTCATTGTTTTCTTGAAGACATTTCATGACCCAACTTGGTAACATTATCAGTTCTAGAAGGAGGGGAGGTTGAGGGGAGGAAGGGGAGGAGGGGGTATGTCAATGAATCAGTTGCTGAAGTCCAACCCTGGTGACTGGAGACTTCTGGGAGCTGAAGTCCAGTCGTGCTGGCTGGGACATTCTGCGGACTGAAGTCCACATGTCTTAAAGTTGCCAAATCTGTGAATGACTGCTGTCAATCATCCCCAATCTCCGCACGCCCCGAAGACCAACTACAAGCTGCATTTTTTGGCCCTGACCAACGCCAGCCAGGGAAGGTAGGCCGATCGAGAGGCGAAGAAAACTTCTGATTTTAGCTGCCTACATTTTAGCAGGAGGCAGATTTTTTTGGGGGGGGGGCAGTGTCATCTCAAAACTGAAGCCCACCCAAATCCTCTACACATTTGACCCGCAATGATGACAGTCCCTCCCTCCCTCCTTCCCTCCAAGCCCTGGCCAGATGCCCACTTCTCACGGGAGAAAAGCATTTTCCCAGTAAAGGATCGAGCCCCACCCAACCACCTCTCTGGGCTCCTCATCTGTCACTTCGGAAAATCAGTGGAGTGTGTAATTGTGCAGCAACCCAATTGTGCATTTTTGCCCAGTCAAGTGTGACCTGTGTGTGTGCACGCGTGCGTGCGTGCGTGCGTGCGTGCGTGTGTTGTGGTTTCTCAGAAACTGTGCGGGCCAATCATATTTTCAGCAAGCAAATACAACCAAAACGTTGACCTTGCAGATTAATTCAGTTGGAAGGACCCTCAGAAGTCATCTAGTCCAACCCGCTGCTCAAACAGGGCACCCTATACCTCCCAACTGGGCAACTGATCAATCCGATGTCCATCAAATACAGGTTGTCCTCAACTTAATGGCCACAAATTGAGTCCAAAATTTCCATTGTTAAGCGAGACAGTTGTTAAGAGAGTCTTGGTCTGTTTTACGACCTTTCTCGCCACTGTTGTAAAGCAGTTGCAGTTGTGAAGTTAGTCACATGGTCGCTAAGTGAATCCGGCTTCCCTGTTGACTTTGCCAGTCAGGTCACAATGAGGAGATCACGTGATCCCAGGATCCTGCGACGGCCATAAATACAAGCCGGTTGCCAAGTGTCTGAATTTCGATTCTATGACCATGGGGATGCTGCGACAGTCATTAAGTGTGAAAAAGGATCCTTAGTCCCTGTTTTTAGTGCCATTGTAACTTGAAGTGGTCATTAAATGGACGGTTGTAAGTCGAGGTTCTGAATTTGCCTCTTCTTTCTAATTTTGTTTCTGATTCCCCTTCAGGTCAGCAGCGGAGATGCCTGGTTCTTTGATGGGAGGAAAAAGCTGATCCAGAATTACGACCGACTCCAAGTCTTCCCCCCACCCAAAAACGGAGCAAACGCAGGAAGGATTTGTTGGAGGGTTAGAAACCACCATAAAAGCAAGGAGGGAGCGGATGGCTCTGCTGACTTTGGAATTAAGCTTTATATTTTCTGAGAAGAAAATGGGGAATTCCTTGTCTTTGTTTTGGATTTTCTTTCTGTATTCTGTTTCTTTTTTGTGGGTCTTTCTTTCATCCTTTCATCCTTCCCCCCCTCCCTCCCTTTCCTCCCTCTCCTTTCCTCCCTTCTTCCCTCCCTCCCTCTTTCCTTCTTTCCGCTATCTCTCCCCTTTCCCCTTTTCTTCCTTCCTTTTCTCTTTCTTTCTCATCTTTACCGTCACAAGCTTTTCCTTCCAAAGTAAAACAATACAAGTGAACAGCTGTGGTCCAAAGGAGATTTTATTATGCAATTCGGAAATAAAAACGAGAGGTAAAGAAACCAACAACTGAGATCCAGGGGCCAGCGAAGTCTTCCAAAGCGAAGCGGCCGGAGGTCTCAGGAGGAGAAGGGGTGTTTTTCCCCTCCTCTGATTCGCTCTGTTCCTTCAGCCGACTACAATATTAATGGGTGGCTTGTATTTATTCCAGAAACGGCCCACTTTCTTCAAGCCTCTCTTCCAGCGACTTCTGGTGATCCGCTTCAGCTGAATCAAGAAGATTTCATGAGATCCATGGGGGGTGGGGGTGGGATTCCCATCCAGGCCCTCCCTTAAAATCTGTGCAGAGCAGCGTTTCCCTCAGCTGGCCAATTGAAGGCGCCCGGACTTCAACTCCCAGAATGCACGCTGGCTGGGGGGTTCTGGGAGTGGCAGCCCAGCCGCCTCCATGCGTCCCACTTTGAAAAACTCTGGTCTAAACGCCCCCCAGGCTGACATCCTGACGGGCTTCCTTTAATCTTGGTGATCTGGGATAACCAAATAACTTTAGAGAGAAAGATCCGTGGAGGATACACAACATTTACACCTGACCCAAAGAGGCCTTTGGCAGAACCGGGAACTGGGGAGGAAGGGCTGGGACTGCCGCATTCGTTATAGCCCATCTTCTGGACAAGCCACGGATGGCAAGCTTTGATCTGGCCATCAATCGTGGTTTGCAACACACAGGAGCTGGACGGACAGGGTCCTGAACACAACATGGTTTCGCGGAGGCCCCACAGCTCAGCAGTGTCTTCAGCAGGAAAGATGCTGACATGCCGAACGATTTCCAGGGTTTGAGGTGGATTTGAGGTGACTCTCCCAACACACAACCTTATATTTGGTGAAATATATCGCATTACTCGGCTCTCTCACACTATAGTATCACGTGATGTTATGTTATAAGGCAGCACACAGGCAGCCCTCGACTGATGACGGCAACGGAGCCAGAATTTCTGTGATTAAGTGAGACAATGGTTAAGTGAATTTTGTCTCGTTTAGCAACTTTTCTTCCCACGTGTGATGAATGAATCCCTGCGGTGGTTAAGTGAGTCTCATGGTCGTTAAGTGAACCTAGATTCCCCATTGACTTTGCTTGTCAGCAAGTCGCCAAAGGGATTATGTGACACACACCCCCGGGAGGCTGCCACCGTCGTAAATAGGAATCCGTTGTAAAACGCCTGGATTTTCCTCATATGACCGAGGGGATCCTGCAGCGGCTGGTCACTAAATGAACCGTCGTAAGTCAAGGACTGCCCGGGATGCTTTCCACGTTTGAGGAAAAGGAGATAGAAGCAAAACTCACCTCTTGGTCAATGTCCTCACACAGGACGCTAAGAATCGGGGGTTCCTGTTGCGCTGAGTAGATTCCGGAACAATCTTGGTCCAGCTGTCCGAGACAAGGCGAGAAGGGTCAGCCATGGAGGACGCACAAAGGCTGTGCTACATACACACACACAGAGGCCACGGGGGAGCCTCCCCCAGAGGGGGGAAAAGGGGGCAAGGGGGCCACGGTGGCCATGGGGTCCCCCCCATTAGGCCCGGCGGGGCTGCGTGGGGCCTGCTCTCTGTTATCCAAACATGATACTTCCTCTCCCAGAATCCCCTTGCCAGCATGCTTGGACTTCAGTACCTGTCAGGGAATTATTATTATTACAGGAGTTGAAGTCCGTGCATTTTAAAATGCCTGAGGTTGAGAAACGCCAGCCTGGATTTATAGTGTAAAGTTAAGAGGGTCGTGTGGAGAGCATCTAGTCCAGCCCCCTGCCAATGCAGGAATCCAGGATTATGAATCCATTGTTCTCCTGGGAAAAGCACCCAGTGTGTGTGTGGGGGGGGAGGGGGCGGGGGGGAGAGAGAGATTGAATGATAAGGAGGGAGGAAGGCAGAGCTAAAGAAACAGCGAGAGGGACAGACAGACAGACAGATAATAGATAGGATAGACAGCGATGATAACGCTGCATCAGACACTTTGACTGTTTCAAACATATGTGGATTCTCCAACCTTTCTGCCCCTTCCCGGTCAGTGGCCACCACACTTCGCAAGGGGCTCCTCAAGGCAGGGAACCCCCAAAGCAGTCAAAACAGGAGAGCTTGGCCTGCAACCCCAAAGCTCCTCAACCCACAGGAAACCGAGAGGGAAAACCAGCCAAGGACGATGGGATAGGAGAGCTCACCCCATCTTCCTTGAAGTCGCACTGGGTCAGATTTTGGCTCTGCTGTGAGTATGGACACACCGTCTCCTTGATGGAGAACTTCAGCCCCTGGGGGGTCTTGCTGTTGGGGTCCTGCAGGAAGCAAAGGGGAGGCAGAAGAGGACACAGAATTAAACCCCAGAGGATCCCCCCAACCCACAAGACCTCCGTGGTTGCTTGCAAGAGCCTCAGCTAAAGGGCCTTTAGATCTCCCTTCCTTCCTTCAGGGAAACCAGGTTTCTCATCACAAAGTGCACTATAATCCAGGAAATAGTGGAGGCTGTTGCAGGCAGGGGGGAAAAATGTGTTTCCGGCAATTCTCTGATCCCAGGAAAGGAAAGGAAAGGAAAGGAAAGGAAAGGAAAGGAAAGGAAAGGAAAGGAAAGGAAAGGAAAGGAAAGGAAAGGAAAGGAAAGGAAAGGAGGAAGAGAGAAGGGAAGGGAAAAGAAGAGAAGGTCAGGAAAGGAAGGAAAGGAAAGGAAAGGAGGAAGAGGGAAGGAAAGGAAAGGAAAGGAAGAAGAGAGAAGGGAAGGGAAAAGAAGAGAAGGTCAGGAAAGGAAAGGAAAAGAAAAGAAAAGAAAGAGGGGGTGGAAAGAAACAGAATGTAAAAGGAAATGAAAGGGAAGGAAAGGGAGAGGAAATGAAAGAGGGATGGAGAAAAGGAACAGAAAAGGAGGAAAGGAGATGAAAGGAAAGGAAAAGAAAGAGGGAGGGTGGAAAGAAACAGAAAGGAAAAGGGGATGAAAGGAGAGGAGAAGAAAAGAAAGAGGGATGGAGAAAAGGAACAGAAAAGGAGGAAAGGAAAGGAAAGGAAAGGAAAGGAAAGGAAAGGAAAGGAAAGGAGGAAGAGGGAGGGGAAGGGAGGGGAAGGGAAGGGAGGGGAAAGAGAAAGAAAGGAAAGGAAGGGAAAAAGAAAAAAGAAAAGAAAGGAAATCCCCAGGATCCCATTGCCTCTCCTTCCCATGGGGCCAAGATCTCCCCCCCCAATACCCCCCAGACTCACCCAGTCCGGCTGGGGTTCAGCCTCCAGCAGGCGGAAGGCAAACTCGGAGGGCCGCCTCTGGTTGTAGAGGTCAATGGCCATGGCGATGGCCTGCTGGTAGGTCAGGACCTGCCTCTGGGGGGCTGCGGCAGCCAAGCCCAGGATCAGCAGAACGGCCCAGGCAGCAGTCATCTCGCTCAGGTGCCTTCTCCAAGGGGGAAACTGAGTCTTGCTGGCCCAGCTGCAAAGGCCACTTGGGGCTGCCCTGTTTATAGCCCCTCTCTTCCTCTCCGGGGTGGGTGGGGGAAGCAGGTGGCTTCCCACCATCGCCCCCCCCCCCCCTCAGGAGAGGAAATGTGGGTTTGGGGTCCAACCGAAGAGGTGGGGGGGAGAAGACGGTTGGAGGAGTCCTGTCGAAATCCCTCTTGCGCAACAGAGCATCTGGGGAAGCTTCAGGGGTCTCTGGGTTAGGAGGGAGAAAACCCTCTGGAATGAAGCAGCCAAGTCAGCCCATCAGTTGGAAGAAGCTGAGTCGGAAGGTTTAGATCAGGGTTATGGTTTCTACTGTTTGGAGTTTGTTTCCTCTAGAGTAACATCTCTCATTCTTTCTGTTTCTCTCTCTCCCCCATCTATCCATCCATCCATTTATCTATCTTTATTATTTTTACAAATAACTCAAGACTGAACTTATCCAACACACTTTCCTCCTCTTTTTTCTCTCCAGAACATCATCCCTGCGAGGTGAGTGGGTCTGAGAGAGTGATTGGGTGAAAGTCACCCAGCCGGTTGTCCTGCCTAAGCTGTGACTATAATTCTCAGTCTCCTACTAATTGGCACAAAGTCAGCCAAATGCTTTTCATGCTGAAGGTAAGACTAGAACTCACCAAATAAAGTCATAACTAGTAGCCAGCATGGATTAGTTAAAAACAAATCATACCAAATCAGTCTTGTTTAATTCTTTGACAAAGGGACTAAATTAGTAGACCAGCGAAATGCTGTGGACATAGTATATTTAGACTCCAGTAAGGCGTTTGACACAGTAGCCCACAACCAATTCCTGGGTAAGCTGGGAAAATGAGGGATAGACAGCATCACCACCTGATGGACTCGCAACTGGCTGGCAAACCGTACTCAACGAGTAGCCCTTAATGGGTCTAAGTCTACATGGAGGGAAGTAAGCAGTGGAGTGGCACAAGGCTGCATCTTAGGCCCAGGACTCTTCAATATCCTGATAAATGACTTGGATGAGGGAATAGAAGGGGAACTCATCAAATTTGCAGATCATATCAAACTGGCAGGAGCAGCCAACACCCCAGAAGACAAGATCAGGATCCAAAAAGATCTTGACAAACTTGAACAATAGGCCCTATGATCCAACAACGTGACATTTAATGTGGAGAAATGCAAGGTTTTTTTACACACCTGGGCAGGAAAAACCAAAGATTAGGAGAAACCTGGTTCAAAAACAGCCACTGTGAGAGGGACCTTGAGGTCCTAATTGACAATCACTTGTACAGGAAGTCCTCGGCTTACAACAGTTCGTTTAGTGACTGTTTAAAGTTATAACGGCATTGAACAAAGTGGCTTATGATTGTTTTTCACAGTGATGGCCTCTGCAGCATCCCCATCAACATGTGATCAAAATTCAGGTGCTTGGCAAGTTATGACCATTGCTGTCCCTGGGTGTGTGTGTGTGTGTGTGTGTGTGTCACATGATCCCTTTTTGCGACCTTCTGACAAGCAAAGTCAATGGGAAAGCTGGATCCACTTAACGACCAGGTTACTAATTTATCAACTGCAGGGATTCGCTTAACAACTGTGGCGAGAAAGGTTGTAAAAAGGGTCTAAACTCACTTAACAAATGTCTCACTTAGCAACATAAATTTGGGGCTCTATTGTGATCATAAGTCGAGGACCACCTGTATATGAGCCAGGTAGTGTGCTGCAGCAGCCAAAAAAGCTAATACGATCCTGGGTCATATAAACAGAGGCATAGAATCAAGATCACGTGAAGAATTAGTGCTGCTCTATAAAATTCCTAACAAGGCCATACATACTGGAATCCTGCAAACAATTTTACTACTACAAAAAGGATGTGGAGACTTTGGGGGGGGAAAGTGCAAAGAAGAGCAACTTAGATGATCAAAGGCCTCGAGGCTAGAATACATGAAGAATGGCTGCAGGATTTGGGTCTGGCTAGTCTAAGAATAAGGGGTGACATGAGAGCAGTCCTTCAATATTGGAGGGGCTGCCATAAAAAAGAGGAGCTTAAATTATTCTCCAAAGCATTTGAGGGCAGGACAAGAAGCAACAGGTGGAAATTGATCAAGGAGAGAAGCAACCTGGAACTAAGGAGAAACTTCCTAACAGTGAGAACAATTAACCAGTGGAACACCTTGCCACCAGAATTTGTTGGGTGTTCCAACACTGGAGGTTTTTAAGAAGGGACTGGACAGTCATCTGTCTGAGATGGGATAGGTTCTCTGCTTGAGCAGTGGACTGGACTAGAAGACCTCCAAGGTCCCTTCCAGTTCTATTCTATTCTATCCCCTGGTGATTGGCCTAAAGTCACCCAGATGGCTTTCGTGCCTAAGGCGGAACTAGAACTCCCCATCTCCTGGTCAAAAGACTCCCAGCCATCTTTCACGGCTAAAGAAGGATTAGAATTCACCGTCTCTTGTTTCCATCTCCATCTATTTTATCTAGTCTTTTTTAAAAAATATTTTAACATTTTTTATTCTTCATGTTGAATCTTTTAATGTTTGAAAATTCCTCTTCTTTTACCTTGTGAGCCATTTAGAGTCGCTTAACAGGCAGTGGAGAGCATTACCTATCCAGGAAATAAACATATAAATATGGTTGAAATGTTTTTTTTTTTAATTTGTTTTCTTGCGAGCCGTATAGGGTGGCTATACAGGTAGTCCTCAACATACAACAGTTCATTTAGTGACGGTTTGAAGTTACAACTGCATCGAACGGAGTGACTTATGACTGTTTTTCACACTTACGACCGTTGCACGTTCCCCACGGCCACGTGATCAGAATTCGTATTTATTTGATGGTCGCATTGTCCCGTGATCCCCTTTCGCAACCTTCTGACGAGAAAAGTCAACGGGGAAGCGAGATTCATGTAACAAGCATGTTAACTAACAACTGCAAGGATTCACTTAACAACAGAAAGGTCGTACAATGGGACAAAACTCACTCAGCTACAGAAATATTGGACACAATTGTGGTCATAAGTCAAGGACTGCCTCTATAAAGCAAACCAATCAATGTATCCATCAATCAATGGGGTGGAAAAAGACGTTTGCTGACCTGGGAAGAGGAAATTTATTTTTTCTTTTGATACGACAGAAATCTGCCATTTACTGTTTGAAATTCTTTGCTTTCCTTTGGCTTGAGAGGATGAAGCTTATAAAAATGTCAAAGGCATATAATTTTATTTCCTGATCTTACCTAGGAAAGTGAACCTCAGACAGAGTTAAATGCCGTAGTTTAAAGCAGGCAAGGTAAAAATAATTGGTTGACCAATTAAAAAGTTGACCTCTGGTTTTCATCAGTTTTCCAACCTATTTGCTGCCCTGTAGGAAAATTCTGATGATTCTTTCCAGTTTTTCAAGATTTATTGATTTATTCTCCATATTTATCTTGTGACTTACCTGCCTGGTTGCAGATGGAGATGAGGGGAGGACTTCAACTCCCAGAATCCCCCAGCCAGCCACACTTTAAGAGGGGAGGACTTCAACTCCCAGAATCCCCCAACCAGCATGCTTTAAGAGGGAAAGACTCCAACTCCCAGAATCCCCCAGCCAGCATGCTTTAAGAGGGGAGGACTTCAACTCCCAGAATCCCCCAGCCAGCTATGCTTTAAGAGGAGAGGACTTCAACTCCCAGAATCCCCCAGCCAGCCACACTTTAAGAGGGGAGGACTTCAACTCCCAGAATCCCCCAGCCAGCATGCTTTAAGAGGGAAAGACTCCAACTCCCAGAATCCCCCAGCCAGCCATGCTTTAAGAGGGGAGGACTCCAACTCCCAGAATCCCCCAGCCAGCCACACTTTAAGAGGGGAGGACTTCAACTCCCAGAATCCCCCAGCCAGCATGCTTTAAGAGGGGAGGACTTCAACTCCCAGAATCCCCCAGCCGGCCATGCTTTAAGAGGGGAGGACTCCAACTCCCAGAATCCCCCAGCCGGCCATGCTTTAAGAGGGGAGGACTTCAACTCCCAGAATCCCCTAGCCAAGATGGGGAATTTATCCAATTTGTTAGATATTAGACATTATTGTCAATATTCATTTTTAACATCAAATTGACCAGGATCAAACTGGACACCAGTATGAATTAGCTTTCTTTGAATAGACTTCTAAATTTTTCCAGAATAACAAATTAAATTAAATTAAAATGCATTTAACTCCCTGGGAGAGCTGAGAAGGGCAGGTCACCCCTCAATGTGTGGAGTCTTCAGAGGACCACAAGTGAAAATCCAGCTGATTCTTTCCACTCACAGACCCCTGAAGAATGCAAAGAATAATCAAACCCTCAATTTAATCAGCTCCAGGCAAAATCTGTGTGGGATTAGAGATGTTTTTTTGGGGGGAAGGGACCCTCAAGGACAATCATGCTCTACTCCACTCCCCACACCCCCAGATTTTGAGGGGGCCATCTTGAGGTCTACCTGGAGTATTGAGGACACCCATCTCTCAACCCCTAATGGCTTGAAACTGCTGGAGGAACCACTTCCTAACTGTTGGCCCAGGTCAACCCAGCCAGGAGGCATCTGAAGAAGTTCCTCAAATAAGTGCCGAGTCAGCCAACAGTGGGCAGGGATCCTGCGGTGGAGCCCTCCCCCATTTCTTTCCTGAAGGAGAAAGACCTCCACCTCCCACCTCCGAAAAGACCCACCGCCCCTCAAACCGTTTCCTCTCCAGGTGCCACGCAGGCTGTTAGACTTGTGTCACTCACCGCCCGGGTGGTAGAGCAGCCAGGCCAACCTTTTACACACCCAGCACCGGCATTCGTGCAACGTGAGTGGGATTGTTCTCCTTCTATGCCCCCCACTCTTGTAAATCCTTGACAAAAGTGTTGAAGAGTAGGGGGGCCTAAGACAGAGCCTTGGGGCACCCCACTTTTGAAGAAGAGATTGGACTGAAATAGTGTAGGGCTTCCTATTTGAGCACGGGGTTGGGCTAGATGACCTCCTAGGTCCCTTCCAACTCTGTTATTCCATAATTCTTTTTTAAAATTTTTTTATTGATTTTTGATTGTTTAGTAAAGACCCTGTTTTTTCAACAGGCCGGCCTGGCCCAGTAATAATTTGTGGGGTTTTAAATTTGGTATTTTTAATTTTTTATCAGTTTTTATACTTGTTAATTTTATATTTGGCCACTAATTTAATCATTTTAAATTGTTTTTAACTTTATAACTTTACTCTGTTTCTGTTTTATCTGGCTGTACACCGCCCCGAGTCCCTTTTTTGGGAGAGGGGGCGGTATAAAAATCTAATAAACTAAACTAAACTAACTAAACTAAACTAAACTAAACTACATATTGTTGGTGCTTAATAAACATCATGTTGTCTGGGTTATTTAATTGCTGAACAGTACAGTTTGCCTTCTTAATCTCCACCTCTTTTTTTCCAACCACTGGTAAAATAAAATCCATGTTTGATTATATTCTTTGTCCTCTTTCTGTTTAATCTTCAGCGTAAGTCTGTCCCTTTCTGCACAATCTAGTATCTTCCCAACTATTTCTTCGTCTCGCAGTATTTCTTCATTTTTCCAGTATTGTGCAACTGTAACCTGCACTGCTGTTAAGACGTGCAATATTAAACATATACTTTGCTTATCAAATTTTTCTGACGTTATATCTAATAAAAACAGTTTAGGTTTAAAATCTACATGTTTTCCTATCATCTTTTCTAGTCACTTCTGTATGTTTGCTCTTTTCTCTTTTCTTCAACGCAGGTCCACCGCAAGTGATAAAATGGGCCCGTTTTTTTGGGTTACATTTCCAACATTTGCTAGACATATTTTTAAACATTTTAGCTAGGGCCATCTAGAAAACATTTTATATAAACTTTCTTTATAAGAAGCTGCCATTTTCAATTTATAGTTCCTTTTCCCAATAAGTTTTGCCATTTCTCTAATTCTATATTATAACCAAAGTTTTTTCACCCACTGTGGCATTGTATCTTTTTGTTATTCTGTAATTCTATAAAGATCTCCTGCTTGGGCAGGGGTTGGACTAGATGACCTCCAAGGTCCCTTCCGTCTCTGTAATTCTGTAATACTGTAAGGGTCAGCTGCTGGAGCAGGGGGATGGACTAGATGACCTCCAAGGTCCCTTCCAAGACTTCTGATAGAATTCCCTCCAAGTCAGATGCATTTCCACTAAAGACTAAGGTAATCCTCGATTTACAACAGTTCGTTTAGTGAATGTTCAAAGTTATAACGGTGCTAAAAAACAGGACTTACAACTCTTCTCCACACTTATGGCCATTGCAGCAGCATCCCCATGGTATTTGTGATCAACATTCAGATGCATGGCAACTGACTCATAGTTATGACTGTTGCAGAGTCCTGGGCTGACACGAACCCCTTTTTGTAACTTGTCAAGGGGGAAACCGGATTCACAACCGCCTGACTAGCTTAACAACTGCAGGGATTTGCTTAACAACAGTGGCCAGAAAAGTCATAAAATGGGGCAAACCACGTGCAACAAATGTCTCAGCAACAGAAATTTTGCATTGAATTGTGGTCATAAGCTGAGGACTATCTGTATACCTTTATTGTGGTTTGCCATTCTGGGAGTTGAAGTTTACCCCTCTTAAAGCATTCTGGCTGGGGGGTTCTGGGAGTTGAACTAGAATTTAAATGGCAAAAACTTTGGGACAGAAATTACAAAATTACAAGTTTTCAGCAAACTGCATATAAGGAAAATCTTTATAAAATGTTTTATAGGTGGCATTTGCCATCAGCAAGACGAGTCAAAATGTTTAAAAATATGTCCACCAATGTTGGAAGTAAAACCAGACTCCAGATACCTATTATCTTATGTGGTGGGCATGTATGAAAGCAAGAAAACATTGGATGAAAATACACACATGGCTAGAAAAGATGATTAAGCAGCATATAAATATTTACACACCCCTCACATCCTGGACATAAACTGTTTCAACTCCTTCCCTCAAAACGACGCTATAGAGCATTGCTCACCAGAACAACTAGACACAAGGAGAATTTGTCCATCACTCTGCTAAACAAATAATTCCTTCAACACTGTTCAACTATTACAAAGTCTGCACTACTATTACTGCTAATCTTCTCATCACTCCCTATCATCCATCCCCTCCCACTTGTGACTCTAACTTTGTTGCTTGTATCCTCACGATTTATACTGACTGTTTCCTAGTATGATTTGATGTTGATTGTACCCTATGACTATCATTAAATGTTACACGTTATGATTCTTGATTCTTAACTAATGTTCCTTTTCTTTATGTGCACTGAGAGCATTTGCACCAAGACAAATTCCTTGTGTGTCCAATCACACTATTCTATTCTATTCTATTCTATTCTATTCTATTCTATTCTATTCTATTCTATTCTATTCTATTCTATATAAGTTTAAAGCCAGAAATATTTTTGTTAGGTATAATACCAGAAAGCTATGATAAAGGGGCTGTATACTTAATGCTACTTGTACTGATAGCAGTGAGAAATGTATTTCCGCAACTTTGGAAAAATGAGAAGACCCCACCAGATGAAAATATAATTCAGAAACTGGACTGTGCAGAGATGGATAAATTGACATTGAAAATAAAAGATAAAAGAGATACAGAGTATCTGTGGAATAGATTTTATCAATGGTTAGGGATAAGAAATAGAAATTAGATAAAGAAAGATTATTGTTATGCATAAGTAGCATATGAATGTTGTTTATAAGTATTCTAGTACAATTAATATGATCATAAATAAGCTAATAAAATTACAAATATTGTTATAATTATTAAGTGCATTATTATTATTATTACTATTGGTATATTTGTTATTTTCTTCTTTTGTAAAATGATGTGCCTGGACAATACACTGTCTTCAAAATATTTATATATAAATAAAAAACTTGACTTAAAAAAAAAGCATTCTGTTTGGGGAATTCTGGGAGTTGAAGTACGGGATACAAATAAAGAAAAGATGGATGGACGGATAAATAAATTTTAGAATTTTAGAATTTATTTGATTTGTCAATCACTTACAAGATAATAGGTGTAAGTATTTACATACAGTAGTTATGAATACATGAAATGGGTACATATAAGAAAAATAAAAGAAACAATAGGACAGGGATGGTGGGCATGTTGGTGCGCTTATGCACGCCCCCTATAGACCTATAATAATATCTATATCTATAATAGATAGATATCTATTATGATAGATGGATGGATGGATAGATGAGGGAGAGAGAGAAACAGAAAGAATGAGAGATGTTACTCTAGAGGAAACAAACTCCAAACAGCAGAAACCATAACCCTGATCTAAACCTTCCGACTCAGCTTCTTCCAACTGATGGGCTGACTTGGCTGCTTCATTCCAGAGGGTTTTCTCCCTCCTAACCCAGAGACCCCTGAAGCTTCCCCAGATGCTCTGTTGCACAAGAGGGATTTCGACAGGACTCCTCCAACCGTCTTCTCCCCCCCACCTCTTCGGTTGGACCCCAAACCCACATTTCCTCTCCTGAGGGGGGCGGCGATGGTGGGAAGCCACCTGCTTCCCCCACCCACCCCGGAGAGGAAGAGAGGGGCTATAAACAGGGCAGCCCCAAGTGGCCTTTGCAGCTGGGCCAGCAAGACTCAGTTTCCCCCTTGGAGAAGGCACCTGAGCGAGATGACCGCTTTGTGCTGAGAAACCTGGTTTCCCTGAAGGAAGGAAGGGAGATCTAAAGGCCCTTTAGCTGAGGCTCTTGCGAAGCAACCACGGAGGTCTTGTGGGTTGGGGGGATCCTCTGGGGTTTAATTCTGTGTCCTCTTCTGCCTCCCCTTTGCTTCCTGCAGGTCCCCAACAGCAAGATCCTCCAGGGGCTGAAGTTCTCCATCAAGGAGACGGTGTGTCCCTCCTCACAGCAGAGCCAAAACCTGACCCAGTGCGACTTCAAGGAAGATGGGGTGAGCTCTCCTATCCCATCGTCCTTGGCTGGTTTTCCCTCTCGGTTTCCTGGGGATTGGTGGACGCCTTGCCCACTTCAATGCCAGAAGCAGATCTTGGGAGTCCCCAGGTGGACCACTCTGGGGTCCCTGTCTGGGCTCAGCCTGCACAGGTCCACCCAGTTGCGGTCATCATGGCGTGAAGGAGATGGTGAGACTTTGGAAAGAGAGCGGAGGAGAGCAAGCAGGATGATTAGGGGGCTAAAACATAGGAAGATAATAATAACAGATAACAGATAATAACCAGAGTTGGAAGGGACCTTGTAGGTCACCTAGTCCAACCCCCCGCCCAAGCAGGAGACTCTACACCATTTCTGACAAATGGCGGTCCAATCTCTTCTTGGAAGCCTCCAGTGATGAAGCTCCCACAACTTCCGAAGGCAACTTCTGTTCCATGGGTTGATTGTTCTCCCTGTCAGAAAGTTTCTTCTCATTTCCAGGTTGAATCTCTCCTTGTTCAGTTTCCATCCATTATTCCTTGTCTGGCCTACAGGTACTTTAGAAAATAGCTTGACCCCCTCCTTCTCTCTGTGGCAGCCCCTCAAATATTGGAAGATACTCTCATGTCTCCCCTGGTCCTTCTCTTCACTAGACTAGCCAGGCCCAGTTCCTGTAACTGTTCATCATACGTTTTAGTCTCCAGTCCCCTAATCATCCTGGTTGCTCTTCTCTGTACTTTTTCTAGAGTCTCAACATCTTTTTTATAATACGGTGAACAAAACTGAATGCAGGACTCTAGGTGTGGTCTTACTAAGGCTTTATAGAGTGGTATTAGTACCTCCCTTGATCTCAATTGTATCCCTCTGTTAATACAACTTAGGATTGCATTGGCTTTTTTGGCTGCTGCTGCGCATTGCTGGCTCCTATTTAGCTGGTTGTCCACTAAGACCCCAAAATCCCTCTCACAGTTCCTGCTATTGAGCCTGGTTTCACCCAGTCTATATGTGTCCTTTTGGTTTTTCTTGCCTAAGTAGAGGACTTCACTTTTATCTACACTGAATTTCATTTTGTTAGATGTGGCCCAGTGCTCTAGTCTGTCAAGATCCATCTGGGTCTTGAGCCTAATTTCTTGGGTGTTGGCTATTCCTGCCAGCTTAGTATCATCTGAAAATTTGGTAAGTTTCCTTTCTATTCCCTCATCTAAGTCGTTAATGAAGATATTGAAGAGTCCTGGGCCTTAAATGGAACCTTATGGCACCTCACTGCGTACTTCCCTCCATGTAGACTTAGACCCATTAAGGACTACTCGTTGAGTACAGTTTGCCAGCCAGTTGCGAGTCCATCTAGTGGTGGTGCTATCTATTCCACTTTTTTCTAGCTTACTAAGAAGTAGGTTGTGGTCTACTTTGTCGAATGCCTTGCTGAAATCTAAATATATTATGTCCACAGTATTTGCTGGTCTATTAATTTAGTCAATGTGTTGAAGAATGAAATAAGATTGGTTTGGCATGATCTGTTTTTAACAAACCTGTGCTGACTGCTAGTTATCACTTTTGTACATTATGATTCTTGATTCTTAATGAATGTTCCTTCTTTATGTATACTGAGAGTATTTACACCAAGACAAATTCCTTGTGTGTCCAATCACACTTGGCCAATAAACTATTCTATTCTATTCTATTCACTTTACTTGTTTCTAGATGTTGGCAGATCTGTTTTTTTATTATCTTTTCCAGTATCTTCTCGGGTATTGATGTTAGGCTGATTGATCTATTTTTATTTATTTTATTTGTCAACTGCTTACAAGGTAATAGGTATAAGTATAACATAGTTATGAATACATGGATACATATAAGAAAAATAAAATATAAAAGAAACAATAGGACAGGGACGGTAGGCACGTTGGTGTGCTTATGTTTTATGTTATGTTTTTTATGTTACGTTGATGTTTTTGAAGATGGGAACCACATCAGCTCTTTTCCAGTCTTCTGGTAATTCTCTGGTGCTCCAGGATTTTTGAAAGATATGGTGCAGTGGTTCTGAGATGACCTCTGCCAGCTCCTTTAAAACTCTGGGATGTAATCCATCAGGTCCCGGTGATTTGTGTTCATCAAGATCAGACAGGTGTTCTCTTACTATTTTTTTGCTTATTTTAACTTTTATTTCTGGTCTGTCCTTTACAGTTATGTTTTTGGTGGGTTGAGCTATAGTCTCTTTTTGCGTGAAGACGGATGCAAAGAATGAGTTAAGCAGTTCTGCTTTCTCTCTGTTGCCTCTTACTTCCTTGCCATCTTCTCTCTTTAGCGGACCGACTGTTTCCTTGATTTTTTTCTTGTTTTTTGTATGTTGGAGGAAACTTTTTTTATTGTCTTTGATTTTTTGTTGCAAATCTTTGTTCGTTCTGAGCCTTTGCTATCCTGACTTCGTCTTTGCAGATTCTGGTTATCTGCTGATATTCTGCCTTAGGTGTATGTCCTTCTTTCCATTTTTTGTACTTGTCCTTTTTTCTTTCAATTTGCCAGAGAGATCTTTGTGCAGCCATGCTGGTTTCTTCTTGGATTTCTTGTTTTTCTTTCTCAGTGGTATTGTGCTGGTCTCGGCTTCTATGATTATACTTTTTAGAGTTTCCCAAGATTCTTGAGTTGTTTTCCTCTTTAAGATTTTCATCCATGGAATCTTTCCCAAGTTCTCTTTAAGTTTATTGAAATCAGCTCTTTTAAAATCCAAGACTCTGGTGTCATTATGTTCTGTTGCTTGTGTTTGTGTTATGTTGAATTCTGGTATGACATGGTCACTCTCACCCAAGGTTCCTGCACTTTCAACTCCCTCTATCGCTTCTTCTCTGTTTGTAAGAATTAAGTCCAGTATGGCTGTCTCTCTATTCCACTCTCTACCTTTTGGACAACAAAATTGTCAGGAAGAATGGTGGCAGGAACTGGGGATGTCTATCTGGTGAAGAGAAGGACCGGGGGAGGACATGATAGGGGTCTTCCAGGATTTGAGGGGCTCCTACAAAGAAGAGGGGGGTCAACCTATTCTCCAAAGCACCAGACGGACAGGAGAAGCAGCGGATGGGGACTAATCTAGAGCCAAGGACAAACGTCCTGACAGGGAGGACAATTAACCGGTGGAACAACTTGCCACCAGAGGTTGTGGGAGCTCCGTCCCTGGAGGCCTTCAAGAAGAGACTGGACAGCCATATGTCTGGAATGGTAAATAAGGGCCTCATGCTTGAGTTCCTGCTCCGTCCGTGGAGGCTTTTAAGAAGAGACTGGAAACTGCATAGTAGAGGGTCACGAGCAAGGGGTGGGACTAGAGGACCTCCAAGGCCCCTCCCGATTCTTTCCTTCTGCTCTGAAAGTCCTTCCGAGTGGAGGAGGAGTTGGGGAGTTCCAGCTCCAGCTCTCTTGATGGACCCCTTTGGGCAGGTGGGTGGTTCAGCCAAGTGGGGGCCCTTGCTGCTTGTGGAGTGGGGGGGGGCCTGACCAGGAAGAGGGCCTGGCCCCCTTGCCCCCTTTTCCCCCCTCTGGGGGAGGCTCCCCCGTGGCCTCTGTGTGTGTGTGTGTGTGTAGCACAGCCTTTGTGCGTCCTCCATGGCTGACCCTTCTCGCCTTGTCTCGGACAGCTGGACCAAGATTGTTCCGGAATCTACTCAGCGCAACAGGAACCCCCGATTCTTAGCGTCCTGTGTGAGGACATTGACCAAGAGGTGAGTTTTGCTTCTATCTCCTTTTCCTCAAACGTGGAAAGCATCCCGGGCAGTCCTTGACTTACGACGGTTCATTTAGTGACCGGCCGCTGCAGGATCCCCTCGGTCATATGAGGAAAATCCAGGCGTTTTACAACGGATTCCTATTTACGACGGTGGCAGCCTCCCGGGGGTGTGTGTCACATAATCCCTTTGGCGACTTACTGACAAACAAAGTCAATGGGGAATCTAGATTCACTTAACGACCATGAGACTCACTTAACGACCGCAGGGATTCATTCATCAAACGTGGGAAGAAAAGTCGCTAAGCGAGGCAAAATTCACTTAACCATTGTCTCACTTAACCACAGAAATTCTGGCTCCGTTGCCGTCATCAGTCGAGGGCTGCCTGTGTGCTGCCTTATAACAAAACGTCACGTGATACTATAGTGTGAGAGAGCCGAGTAATGCGATATATTTCACCAAATATAAGGTTGTGTGTTGGGAGAGTCACCTCAAATCCACCTCAAACCCTGGAAATCGTTCGGCATGTCAGCATCTTTCCTGCTGAAGACACTGCTGAGCTGTGGGGCCTCCGCGAAACCATGTTGTGTTCAGGACCCTGTCCGTCCAGCTCCTGTATTTTGCAAACCACGATTGATGGCCAGATCAAAGCTTGCCATACATGGCTTGTCCAGAAGATGGGCTATAACGAATGCGGCAGTCCCAGCCCTTCCTCCCCAGTTCCCGGTTCTGCCAAAGGCCTCTTTGGGTCAGGTGTAAATGTTGTGTATCCTCCACGGATCTTTCTCTCTAAAGTTATTTGGTTATCCCAGATCACCAAGATTAAACGAAGCCCGTCAGGATGTCAGCCTGGGGGGCGTTTAGACCAGAGTTTTTCAAAGTGGGACGCATGGAGGCGGCTGGGCTGCCACTCCCAGAACCCCCCAGCCAGCGTGCATTCTGGGAGTTGAAGTCCGGGCGCCTTCAATTGGCCAGCTGAGGAAAACGCTGCTCTGCACAGATTTTAAGGGAGGGCCTGGATGGGAATCCCACCCCCACCCCCCATGGATCTCATGAAATCTTCTTGATTCAGCTGAAGCGGATCACCAGAAGTCGCTGGAAGAGAGGCTTGAAGAAAGTGGGCCGTTTCTGGAATAAATACAAGCCACCCATTAATATTGTAGTCGGCTGAAGGAACAGAGCGAATCAGAGGAGGGGAAAAACACCCCTTCTCCTCCTGAGACCTCCGGCCGCTTCGCTTTGGAAGACTTCGCTGGCCCCTGGATCTCAGTTGTTGGTTTCTTTACCTCTCGTTTTTATTTCCGAATTGCATAATAAAATCTCCTTTGGACCACAGCTGTTCACTTGTATTGTTTTACTTTGGAAGGAAAAGCTTGTGACGGTAAAGATGAGAAAGAAAGAGAAAAGGAAGGAAGAAAAGGGGAAAGGGGAGAGATAGCGGAAAGAAGGAAAGAGGGAGGAAAGGAAGGGAGAAATGAAGGAAAGGGGGAGGGAGGAAAGAAGGGAAGAAAGAAGGGAAAGGGAGGGGTGGGGAGAGGAAGAAAGGAAGATAGAGAAAGAGACAGAGAGAAAGAAAGAAAGAAAGAAAGAAAAAGAAAGGACGGAGAGAGGAAGGGAGGGAGAGAGGGAAAGAGAGGGGGAGGGGGAGGGGGATAGAAAAGAAAAAAGAGAAAGAAGGAAAGAAAAAGAGAAAGGGGAAATAGAGAGAGAAAGGAAAAAAGGAAGAGAAAGGAAGGAAGAGAAAGAGGGAGAGGGGGAGAGAGAGAGAGAGAGAAAGAAAGAAAGAGAAAAGAAAGAATGAGGGAGGAGGAGAGAGAGAAAGAAAGAAAAAGAGAGAAAAAGAAAGGAGAAGAAAGGAGAGAGAGAGAAAGGAAGGAAAGTAGGGAAAGAGAAAGAAAGAAAAAGAAAGAACGAATGAGAGTGAGAAAGAAAGAGAGAGAAAAAAAGGAGAGAAAGAAGAATGGAGCGAGAAGAGAAGGAAAGAGGGAGGGGAGAGAGAGAAAAAAGAGAAAGAAAGACAGAAAAAGAAAGAGAGAAAGAAAGAGGGGGAAGGGGAAAGAAAGGTAGAAAGGAACAGAGAAAGAAAGAGAAAGAAAAGAGAAAAGGGAATGAAAGAAAAAGAAAGAAAAAGAAAGAAATATATAGAGAAAAAAAGGGAAAGAAAGAAAGAAAAAAGGGAAGGAAAGAAAGAAAGAAAGAAAGAAAGAAAGAAAGAAAGAAAGAAAGAAAGAAAGAAAGAAAGAGACCTACGACATGGGAACCACAGACCGCTTCCCGTCAGCTCTGCTGATTGCGAGACTTTCTCCGCCTCCCCCCACCCAAAAAGCAGAAGTCCCTCACCCACTTCTCTCACGCCCCTTCCTCATCCTTTCTGTGCTCCCCCCCCCACTCTGAGCAACCACCCCTTTCTGGAAATCCCCCCTCCTCCCCCTGGTGGTTGCCCCCCCCCCACTCCCCCCCCCCCAGGGTCCCTGGAAGGCCTTATAAAAGGGGAGGGTGAACGTGGCTGGAGGTCACTTGTCCAGCACCCCAGGATCTCGACAGCATGCAGACCGCCCGGGCCAGGCTCCTGCTGATATTCAGCCTGATGCTGGGCACCACCGGTTGGGCTGCAGAGGGGGAAACCCCCAGCGATCACCATGCCCAGCTTCATAATCAGAACTCAGGACTGGATTCGGCCTTCCAGCTGTTGCAAGTCGAATCTCTGCCAGATGGGGTGAGTTGGAACTCCCGTTCCCCCATTGACTTGGGACCCCCGTTTCCTGCCCTGGGGCTCCAGCTAGCCCAGCCCAGCCCCAACATCTGCATCGTGGAACGGCTGGAATTTACGTCCTTGACTTACGACCGTAAGGGTGCTCGGTGGTGGGGAAGGCCATTAAGCGAGTCGGTTGAGCTTCACAGTGGCGAAAATTAAGTGGGTGGAGAGTCCCATTTTGCTGGGTTTTTTTATTTTTTTTGGTGCAGCAGCCGTTAAGCGAATGCCATGGTCCTTAAGCAAATCCAATTATCTCGGAAACGGGCAGAAAAACCACAATGGCAACCGTTATAAATGTGAGTCGGTTGCCTAGCACCCCAAATTCTCTCACCAGGCTGTGGGGGGGGGCATGAAATTTGACTGTCAGAGCTTAGGAAACGTGTTATAAGAAGCCCTGGATAGATCAGCTGTCATTTGGAACGGTCGCTAAGTGAGGACTGCTTCTCTTTCCCCTCTGCTGGGGTTCTTTGGCTCTGGGAACTTTCAAATCCAGATCTTCTCCCTGAAGGAGACCCGTGTCCAAATTCCGGGGATTTGAACCCGGACAGTTGTGGCTTTTAAGGAGGATGGAGTGAGTTTCCTCTCACTCCTTTCTCTCCAGACGGGGAAAAGAAATGAACAATTCAACACAAAAGGCTCTTGCACAATCCTACAAGCGACACCTCCTCCTCTTCTGCCCCCTTCGTTTCACGCAGGAGAACTTTAAGGGGATCACGCTCGGGGTGGAGGGGAGAAAACGCCCCTCCCCACAGGTGGTCCCTGACTTATGACCAAAATTTCGGTTGCTGAAAGAGACACCGATTAAGTGAGCTTTGCCCTACGCTTTTACAACTTTTCAGGCCACCGTTGTTAAGTGAACTCCTGGCAGCTGTTAAGTGTAATCAGGGTTAACGGAGAGGCAGTTTCTGTAAGCAACACCAGAATGTTTCCTTCCTGCCTTCCTTACAGGATTAGGCCAGTAATTTCTTCTAGCAACCGGTTCTCCAAACTGCTTAGAATGTTAACACCAGTTCTAGAGAATAGGTGCAAACTGGTAGAATCCCACCCCTGATCTGTGGCCATGTGACCATGAGGGGGATGCTGCAGCGGTTGTAAATGTGAAAAACGTTATGTCCTCTTCTTTCAGGACGTGATAACTTCAGATGGTCACTAAATGAACTGTTGTAAGTTGAGGACTCCATGTATTTTCAAGGAGGCAAGATCTGTGTTTTGAAATAGTGTTTGGTTTTTAAGATGATTTGCACCTTCAGGTTCCAACACTATTAATTTTGCAACAGCGAAGGGAATGAGAAAGAAAGAGAAAGAAACAGAGAGAGAAAGAAAGAGAAAGGGAGAGAAAGAAAGAAAGAAAGAAAGAAAGAAAGAAAGAAAGAAAGAAAGAAAGAAAGAAAGAAAGAAAGAAAGAGACAGAGAGAGAGAGAGAGAAAGAAAGAAAGAAAGAAAGAAAGAGAGAGAGAGAGAGAGAGAGAGAGAGAAAGAAAGAAAGTAAGAAAGAGAAAGAGAGAAAGCAAGAGAAAGAAAGCAAGAGAAAGAAAGAAAGAAAGAAAGAAAGAAAGAAAGAAAGAAAGAAAGAAAGAAAGAAAGAAAGAAAGAAAGAAAGAAAGAAAGAGAGGCGGTGGGCAGGAAGGGAGGAGAATATAGATATAGAACCTAGAATTGTAGGAGGGAAGGGATCTTGGAGGTCTTCTAGTCCAACCCCTTGCTCAAGGCAGAGACTTTATACTGTCCTTGTCCTGTCTATTTTTGAAAACCTGCAGTGAAGGGAGGGAGGGAAAGAAAATGGGAGTGAGAAAGAAACAGGAAGGGGGGGGAGAATAAATCCCTTTTATCAGCACCACTGTATATTTGATAGGTCACTAAATGAACTGTTGTAAGTTGAGGACTCCACGTATTTTCAAGGGGGCAAGATCTGTGTTTTGAAATAGTGTTTGGTTGTTAAGATGATTTGCTGTCTAAAGGACTGCCTTTGCTTCTTGAATTGTTATTTTTAATTATATTTAAGACCTGTGATACTTCAACTCGGGAACAGACAGAGAATTAAGTTCCTAAGATTGGAGAAGACACTGGTAGTCCTTGACTTATAAACATTTGTTTACAGACCATTCACAGTTACAACGGCCCTGAAAAAGTGACATGACTGGTCCTCACACTTATGACCATTGCAGCATCCCCACGGTCACGTGATCAAAATTTGCTTGCTTTACAACTGGCATATATAACCATTCATTTAGTGACTGTTCTAAGTTACACCACCACAGAAAAAAACGGATTTATAACCGCTTTTCACAGTTACGACTGTTGCGGCACTCCCAGGGTCAGTTGATCAAAATTCAGACACTTGGCAGCTGACTCACATTTATGACGGTTGCAGTATGCCAGGCTCATGTGATCCCGTTTTGCGACAAGTCCAAGGGGAAAGCCGGATTCATTTAACAATTAAAAACTGTAGGGATTCACAACTGTGGCTAGAAAGGTTGTAAAACAGGGTGAAACTCTCTTCACAACTGCCTCGCTTAGCAACATTAATTCTTGCCTCAATTATGGTCGTAAGTCAAGGACTGCCTGTATTTACCAGAGTGGCAGCAGATCACCATTTGCAAATTTCCCAGCCGGCAAAGTCAAGGTAGAGAGCTTAATGGCCCTGTGATTCACTTAACAAATGCGGTGATTCACTTAACAAATGTGGCGATTCACTTAACAAATGGGGTGATTCACTTAACAAATGCGATGATTCACCTAACAAATGCGGTAATTCACTTAACAAATGAGGTAATTCACTTAACAAATGTGGTGATTCACTTAACAAATGCAATCAAAAAGTCTTCGTAAAACTGGATTCTACTGACTTTTAGCAACTCCTTTGCTTAGCAATTCTGGCCACAGTCGTAAGTCCAGGAGTACTTGCGATGGTGATCTAAGGTGGGTCAATTGAACCTCAAATACTCATTTGGGTTCAATTGACCCACCTTGGATCACCATCCCTGTGTCTTTTAATTGTGTTGTGTTGTGGTAAAGGAACCAGATGGAGAGTCCCAGAGATGAATCTCTCTTGAAACACCTAAAATCACCTGACGCTGAGCCCAGCCTACCCCACAAGGTTGTGGTTGACGCAAGCAGGACCGAGCTTTGTCTTCTATGTCTTGGTACAGGTGGTGAAAGAATTTTCCAGCACTTCCTCGGCCCAGCCCGGATCCCCCATCCTCCCAGTCAAGTATGACACCATCGCTCAAGGCGTGAGTTTCTTGGAAAAAAAGTTTCCTTTTTTAGGCACCGAACGGCATGGCTTACGAAACCCTCCCGAAGGTGACAGAGGAGCTAAAAATTGAATTTTATTTCACTCAAACTTCAATGAAACGGGATCTGTCTTGCAAAACATTTCCTTCTGAAGGGTAGTCCTTGACTTAAAACCACTCGTTTAGTGGCTGATCAAAGTTACAAAGGCATAGAAAAAAAGGGCTTTAGCGCCTACAAAGTCGGGAGGCTCATTGTGGGTGGGTTGCCGTTGTGATTGGTGTCTTGATGTAATTGTCAAAGTTGTGAGCGTTTCCATTGCTGGATGTTTCCCACAAGAGATTGGACAGACAGTGGTGGAGGGTCTCCTATTTTGGGCGGGGGGTGGGGTTAGACTAGAAGACCTCCAAGGTCCCTTCCAGTTGTAGGATTCTATGTAATTCCATGTCCCATCAGCTAAACAATGGAAGGGCTAAGGGGCAGTCATGTTTGATTGGGCTTTAAGGGAGGGGTTCCATTTTAAGACTTGTGGACTTCAACTCCCAGCTGGCTGAGGAACTCTGGGAATTGAAGTCCTCAAGTTTTAAAGTTGCAAAGCTGGCTGAGGAACTCTGGGAGTTGAAGTCCTCAAGTCTTAAAGTTGCCAAGGTTGGAGACTCTTGACTTAGATGACCCTTCTGGTCTCTTCCAACTCTATCATTCATGGCTGGCTGAGGAACTCTGGGAATTGAAGTCCTCAAGTCTTAAAGTTGCCAAGGTTGGAGACCCCTGACTTAGATGACCCTTCTGGTCTCTTCCAACTCTATCATTCATGGCTGGCTGAGGAACTCTGGGAGTTGAAGTCCTCAAGTCTTAAAGTTGCCAAGGTTGGAGACCCCTGACTTAGATGACCCTTCTGGTCTCTTCCAACTCTATCATTCATGGCTGGCTGAGGAACTCTGGGAGTTGAAGTTCACAAGCCTTAAAGTGGCCATGGTTGTGGACCCCTGCTTTAGGGCATCTGTTGCAGAATATCTGAGTGCAGAGCTAGCAGGAAGTCCCCTGTAGAATATCTGGAGAACGTTTGCCTGAAGGTCTCTATTCTTCTCATGGGACCCCAGCCTCCTTTTCTGCACGAATCCCATCAACAACCTCCTGGGAGACAGGGAATTCTAGTCCCGGCTTAGGCAGGAAAGCCAGCTGGGTGACTTTGGACCAATCACCAGGAGACAGGGAGTTCTAGTCCCGCCTTAGGCATGAAAACTAGTTGGGAGATTTTGAGTCCATCATAAAAGACAGGGAGTTCTAGTCCCATTTTAGGCATGAAAGGTGACTGGGTGACTGTGCAAATCACAAGGTGACAGTGAGTTCTAGTTCCACCTTTGACATGAAAGCCAGCTTGGTGACTTTGGGTCAATCACCAGGAGATGAGTGAGTTCTAATCCCGTGTCCAGCTGAAGGACTTGATGTGCTTCCTGGTCTCTCAGGGCTCTTCCAAGAAAGATGATTCTTCTTCTCCTCCTCCTCCTCCTCCCTCTCCCCCCTCCTCCTCCTCGCCCTCCTTCTCATTTCTTCTTCCTTTTTCTTTCTTCTTCTATTCCTACTCCTACTCCTTCTTCTCCCCTCCAGAACCATCGGGTCAAACGGCATGGTAGAATTCGCAAGGTCTTCAGGAAGCTGAAGAAACTACTCCCCGGAGGTGGGTCCATCATCGCTCAAGCTAAACCAAACGGAAGATTCCATATCGCGTGAGAAGATGGCTCCTCCCCGCACGGCTGGTCTGGTCCAGAGGTTTCCCACGCTCGCCTGCCACGGAAAGACCCCCCCCCCAGAAGAGATGGGGAGGGGGGCCTTCCAGACGGCCCCCTCTTCTCCCTGGTCTTTGAGGGGCCTCTTCCCTTCCTCTGTCTTCTCGATTGCTTTCAGAATAAAACTCCCAACTTGTGTTCATCCCTGCCTCATGTTTACGACAGGTAGTCCTTGACGTACGACCACAATTGAGCCCAAAATGTCTGTTGCTAATTGAGGCATTTGTTAACGTGAGCTTTGCCCTATTCTATGAGCTCTGTAGCCACCGTTGTTAAATGAATCACTGCAATTGCTCAGCTAGTCACACAGTCGTTAAGTGAGTCTAGCTTCCCCATGGACTTTGCTTGTCAGAAGGTCGCAAAAGTGAATCACATCACACCCCTCCCCGCAAGGATGGTGTAAGCATCCTCAATATGAGTCAGTGGTCAAACGTTTAAATCTAGATCGTGCAATGGTCACTAAGTGTGAAAAATGGTCATAAGTCACTTTTTTCAGTGCCCTTGTAATTCTGGCCGCTAAGTGAACAGTTGCGTGTTGAAGACTGGATTTGTATGCGTGTATTTATGTATATTGGTTGAATTTCAAAGGAGTATGAAATTAAAAAAATAAAGAGAAAAAAAGATTGGGAACCAAAAAAATGGGACAGAGAGAAATTTAGACGAGATTTCAAGACTCTCGTTAAAATGTTCCACAATCTGAAGTTTCTCAAACTTGGTTCCTTGAAGACTTCAGCTGTGTGGGGTGTGTGCGATGGCTCTACATGCATCTCAGGGGCCCCTTAATAGGAGACCAACCACTTGGTTAGAAAACAAATATAGGAAGTCCTTGACTTAGAACCACAATCGATCCCAGAAGTTACGTTGCTAAGTGAGAAGTTTTGTTAACCTGAGTTTTGCCCCATTTTACGAACTTCCTTGCCACCGTTGTTTTAAGGGAATCCCCGTCGCTGTTCAGTGAGTCACACGGTCGTTAAGTGGCTTTTCCCTGGCTTTTCTTGGTCAGAAGGTCGCAAAAAGAGGATCGCATGAGCCGGGGACACTGCGGCCCGTTGTAAATTTGAATCAGTTGCCAAAACTCTGAATTTTGTGAGTATGCGCACCGTCTCCCAAGGTCATTTGCACATACCCTAAATGCTTTAACAGGCAGCAGTCCTTGACTTACGACCACAACCGACCCCCAAATTCTAGTTGCTAAGGGAGGCGGCATGAATTTTGCTCCCTTTTACGATCTTTCTTGCCCGTTGCTAAGTGAATCCCAAAAGTTGTTATGTTAGGAATACAGTTGTGAACTGACCCTGGTTTCCTTGTTGGCTTTGTTGACCCGGTCACAAAAGGAGATCACATGACCCCAAGATACCGAGACCGTCATAAATATGAACCAGTTGCCAAATATCCAAGTTTTGCATAGGCATGCACACAAACATACATAAATTGGCGGGGGGAACAGCAGACTTCAAAATAAAAGCAATCCACCTGGGCCCGAAGGGATATCTACTATTATCTATTATTATGATTTATCCCTTGTTACTTATATGTATGTAGAGAGCTTATGCACTGGAGACAAATTCCTTGTGTGTCCAATCACACAACAGTGGTGGGTCTTACCTGGGATGCCAATAAAGATGCTTACAGGGAAGAGAAGAAGGCTCTGGTGGACTGGCGCAATAAAATTAACCTGCTTCTAAATGTTAATAAAACGAAGGAGAACACTGTAGATTTTAGAAAGAGCCAGCACAGTCATACTCCACTCAATATCAAGGATGCAACTATAGAGGTGGTCAACAGTATTAAGTATCTGGGGGTGCAGATAACTAACAATCTGCTCTCCACACGTCGTCCTTAGTGAAGTGTGGATGAGGACAGCACATCTTTCTCCTTCTGTCTTGGACACTTTTTACAAAGGCACAACTGAGTGTTTTAACAAACTGCATCCGTTTGGTTTAGTGGCAGCAGTGCCTCAGATAGAAAGTCCCTACAGAGAGTGGTGAGGACAGCAGAGAGAAAGCCCCTACAGAGAGTGGCGAGGACAGTCGAGATTATAGGAAGCTCTCTTCCCATATTCAGGATGCTGATTACAAGCACTAAGTGCGTAGAGCTTGAAGCATTGTGAGACCCCACACACACGCTTTACAGTCTGTTTCTGTTGTTCCCCTCTGGGAGGGTTTGAAAGTATTTATAGCACTATCAGATTCTGTAACAGCTTTGTTCCTTATGGTAAACTTGCAATATTTGTTTCTCTCTCCATGTACATGTATACATCCAAACTAGACTGTGTTGCTTCTGTCATGTAATATAGGTGGGTATATTCTGTCATGCTTATGTAGTGTATATTGGAGGCGGTGACCCTTTGAAAGCTGTATGCAACGAAATTTCATTTTAATGGATGCCAATTAGTGGACATTCAAAATAACAATAAAGTTATTCTAGATCTAAGTCTAACTTAGCCAATAAAGAATTTAAAAAAGAAAAAGAATAAAGAGGGCCAAGTCTGATCTTAATTTTAACTGAATTGTTAAAATTAACTGAATCTTGAGATTTTGATCTTCCTTCCGTCTCCCAAGCTCACTCGCACAGACCCCTATGTACAGTAGTCCTCGACTTACAACCACAACTGAACCCCAAATTTTGTTGCTAGCGAGACAGAGTGAATCTCCCCCCCCCCTTTTACCAACTTTCCTACCCTGGTTGTTAAGTGAATCACTGCAGTGGTTAAGAATAGAGTTGTTAAGTGAATCTGGCTTTTCCCGTTGACTTCGCTGGTCCGAAGATGGCAAAAGGGGATTGTGTGACCCACTCAACGCTACAACCGTCATAAATATGAGTCAGTGGCCAAGCAGCTGCATTTTGACCAGGTGACTGTGAGGATGCTGCAACGATTATTTGAAAACACTCCTTAGTCCCTTTTTTCCAGTGCTGTTGTAAACTTGGAACGGTCACTAAGTGTACTGTCGTAAGTCGAGGACTACTTTTGCAAGCCCCCTGATTTCTAAAGCTCCGTGGTATGTCCTGTTTTCAGCCAAATGTAGCAGGCACAGATAACACCCGAGGGGCGAAAAAAATAAAGAGACTTACACTAGAGAAGCCCTTTGGGTTTCAAGTTACATATATTTGCAAGAGGGAGAACAGAAATACAGCCAACTCCCCTCTTCTCTTTGCAGAGGCCTGGTCTGCACACCCCCCAAAGGATCATGGGATGGTTTACATACATGATTTCACATTAACACGTCGACGGTTCTACATTCACATGGAGACACTGGCTGAGGTGGTCTGACTGCCCTCTGCAACCTGGAACGCAGCTCACAATCCAAATGTGTTCGGAGCCGAAGTTTTTTTTGCGTCTATTTCAGTACTACGGGAGTGTCCACGTACGATGGAGACACAGTACACAGGCGGGGAACACAGGAGTCCTTCTAGATACTCTCTAGGAGCCCCTTTCTGGTGTCAACGTGGGCTGGCCTTCGCAGAGAACCTCCTTTGGGCCGCACGGCCTGCCAATTATCAATCCCCACCCCACCCCGGTTTGCTGGATTTCCACGCCTCCTGGGGATGGATCACAGAACAGCCATGTCTGGCGACTACAGGAACCATGGGGCTGGGAAAAGACCTGTGAGATTGAGAGGGGACAACTGTTTTGGGAGCTTCTCATTTGGTAAAACTGAATTGCCCGTTGGGGAAATGAGTCATTTTTGGACCAAGGATTTCCAAGGTTGTTAACGCAGACGTTTTATTACAAACTAGGTAACATCATCATGCTAGAAGGAAGTGGGATTTGCCGGGGGGAGGAGGAGGAGG
This sequence comes from Bungarus multicinctus, assembly GCA_023653725.1. Taxonomy (NCBI): domain Eukaryota; kingdom Metazoa; phylum Chordata; class Lepidosauria; order Squamata; family Elapidae; genus Bungarus; species Bungarus multicinctus. The sequence goes on from CM042840.1 coordinate 3,033,944, forward strand.
AGAAGAAGGAGAACTGTGGGGTCCTCGTAGCTCTCTGAACTGGCTGGTTTTCTTGCAGACATTTCATGACCCAACTAGGTTACATCATCAGTGTAAGGAGGTGTGTGATTTTATTCACATCGGCTTGCTCTTTCAGTATTGATTAAGGCGTTTCCTTAACTGAGCTGCTGTTATTGTTGAATTATTGTTAGTGTGGTGTTAATCTCTGTTTATTGGGGTGCTGACTGGTCTTTTGGTCTTATTTCCCTTTTAGGCTTTCAATTGTCTCTTTTGAACGGCGTGTAAATGTGGTTTGCCTCTGTGTGTCTGTCAAGGGCTGAGTTGTCGGAGGGCCTCCAGAAATTACCTTGCTTTATACAAAGCTAGAAGGGTGGTGAGCTAAACAGAGAGCCAGCCCCCTTCCCTTTTAACACTGATAATGTTACCTAGCTGGGTCCTGAAACATCTGCAAAATACCCCCAACCAAGCTCAGACAGCATCCTGAATCCCCCCCCAGTCCTTCTTCCCCCTCCTCCTCTCTGCAACCCTCCCTCCCCTCTAGCACGGATGATGTTGCCCAGTTGGGTCACGAGATGGCTGCAAGGGAAACCCCCCCAAGCTGAAGCACCGGGGACCCCCAGCATTTGCCTCTCCTTCGGACCCCCGTCTCCTTCCTCATTTTCAGTGCTTTTAGCCGGCTGTACATTGGATCTGAAAAACAATGCAGGGACCCCCAGCCCCCCCCTCCCCCCGTCCCCTCCCCATGGCCCGAGGAATAAAAGTGGGCTGTGAGTCTCAGCCGAGAGGAAAAGTTTTTTTTTTTTCTTAATTGCAAAGAACAAACCAGCATAGAAAAAGAAATTTGGCCTGATTTTTTTTTTAAAAAAACAGCAACACCTGGAGGGACTTTTCCCCAACCTTATTAAACAGGTGAAGATTTTTTTGCATCCCCCCCCCTCCCCCCCCCCCGCCCGCAAATCTTTATTTTAGGCCCAACTGTCTTGAGTTCCCTAGTTCGATTGCGTTCAAGGAGGATAGCCTTTGCAATTGTGCAGCCAATTGTAAGGCGTTGTTAGCAGCAAAACCAAAAGGAAAAACCAATGAGTGACATAAAATAAAATAAAATTTATAGAGTTTCAGGGTTGTTGTTTCTCCTCCCCTCCCACCCTTCTGCATGGACCGAATCAGAAATCAGATACTTGGGTAGAGATAAGTCAACCAGAATGAAATCAGGGGATTCATTTCTGCGCCAATCAACCATAGAAGTTTCCAGTTGCGAGTTGTGCGGTTGTGGTAAGAGAACCGGAGCCAACGAATGCCTTACCTCCTACAACGAACGATCTGATTTCTGATATGTTTTTTTTCCTTCCTCTCCATCAGGAGGGATACTTTAGCCGGCAGACTTGCATCTGAATGAGTCACAGCAGGGCTGAGTACAATACAGATAGTCCTCGACTTACAACAGTTCACTTAGTGACCGTTCGAAGTTACAACGGGCACTGAAAAGTGACTTAGGACCATTTTTCGCCCTTATAACCAACCACTGCAGCATCCCCATGGTCAAGAAGTCAAATAGACTTTGGACAACTGACTCCTAGTTACGACGGTCACAGGGCCCCGGGGGTCACCCTTTTGTGAACTTCTGACGAGCAAAATTAATGGGGAAGCCGGGTTCACTTAATGACCGTGTAATTCACTTAAGAACTGCAGCGATTTGCTTAACAAACATGGCAAAAAAATGGGGCAGACCTCCATCTATTTCTGATTTAGCAACATTCTGGGCTCAATCGGGGTCGTAAGTCGAGGATTATCTGTATTGAATTTGTTCCCAAAATTTATTTATTTATTTATTTTTGGATTTTTATACCGCCCCTCTCCCAAAAGCAGGACTCGGGGCGGTATATAGCCAGATAAAACAGAACAAGCTATAGGAATTATAGAGTTAAAAACAATTTAAAATAATTAAATTTGTGGCCGAAAGATAAAAATTGTATCAAAAACATATAAAACAGATAAAAATTAAAATATCAATTTAAAGCCCCCACAATTGTTACTGGGCCAGGCTGGCCTGTTGGAAAAAACAGGGTCTTTACTGCACGCCGGAAGGTCTGAATGTCAGTTATGGCCCGTATCTCCAGGGGTAAGTCGTTCCAAAGGGAGGGAGCCCCTGCAGAGAAGGCCCGCACCCTCGGGACCGCCAGCCGGCATCGTCCAGCCGACGGAACCCTGAGGAGGCCGACCCTGTGGAAGCTCACTGGGTGGCGGGAGGCCGTTGGTGGCAGCAGGCGGTCCCGTAAGTACCCAGGTCCCGAGCCATGGAGCGCTTTGAAGATGATCAATACCACCTTGAATCGCACCCGGAAGGCCACAGGAAGCCAATGCAGCACGCGCAGGAGCGGTGTAACATGGGAGCTCCGGGGAGCTCCCAAGATCACCCGCGCAGCCGCATTCTGGACCAAATGCAGCCTCCGGATGTTCTTCAAGGGGAGCCCCATGTAGAGAGCATTGCAGTAATCCAGGCGAGAGATGACAAGGGCGGAAGTGACCGCGCGAAGTGCACCCAGATCCAGAAAGGGCCGCAACTGGTAGATCCGACGGATCTGGCAAAAAGCCCCCCTGGCGACGGCCGTGATGTGATCTTCTAACGCCAGCCGTACATCCAGGAGGACACCCCGATTGTGTGCCCTTTCCATGGGGGGCAAAATTTCTCCCCCCACGGCCAGCGACGGAATAAGCTGGCTGTATCTGGGCATAGGAAACCACAGCCACTCGGTTTTGGTCGGGTTGAGTCGAAGCCTGTTAAGACCCATCCAACTCTGCACGGCCTCCAGGCACCGGGTCATCACTTCCACGGCTTCGTTGGGGTGGCCTGGGGTAGAGATGTACATCTGAGTATCATCAGCGTACCGATGGAACTCTACCCCGAACCTATGGATGATCTCGCCCAGCGGCTTCATATAAATGTTGAACAGTAGGGGCAAGAGCACTGACCCCTGAGGAACCCCACAGATCAGGGCGATCTCTGTCCCCCTGTCAATACAAATTGCGAGCGGTCGGAGAGGAAGGAGGAGAACCACTGCAATACGGTGCCTCCCAATCCCCCCAGCCGTCGCAATAGGATACTATGGTCAACAGTATCAAAAGCCGCTGAGAGATCTAACGGGACCAAGACAGAGGAGCAACCCCTGTCACGGGCCCTCCAGAGATCATCCACTGAGATTGCCAACTCTCTGAAAACGAAGTAGCTGCTTTAAAGAGCCACAGTGCTACGTTCAGCTTTGGGGTTAAATTTCAAACCACAGCCTCCGTTTTGCAAGATATTCGGGGAAACCGTGATCTTCAGAAGGGTTACTTCTTTGGAAGCAAGCTCCCTCTTGGCTTGTTGTTACGCTCAAGTTGAAAGCTACCTCCAAAGGTGAAGGATGGGAATCCTACCCTGAATTTTGGCTATAAACAAGGAAGTTCCAAATCAAAACCAATTTACTCAACTCATAATAAATGCAGAGGCTCCCTAGGCAGGCCACATTGTTAAGTACTTATGGGGGGGTGCAGTCCACCCTGACGGTTGGGGACCCTATTAAGAGAAGGCTGCCTGTTGAACCGGGCCAACTTCCTCAGGAGGCCTTTCCACAGCCTTGTTTTCTCGGGCGGGAAAAGGGTGGAATGTGCTAGAAATCCATATGTTTATCCCAAACTATGGTATGATATGCTGGTCAGGGAGACAGGGCACCAGGTTCATGTAAACAGAAGTTATTTTCCTTGTTGTTGTAGTGTTTTTCACATTCATGAGGAGGGGGAAAGTCCTTCTCAGCTTTGGAAGGAGGGGAGGGGGAGGAGGAAAAGAAGGAGAAGGAAGGAGAAGAAACAGACAAAGGAGGAGGAGGAGGAAAAGAAAGAAGAGGAGAAGGAGGAGGAGAAGAAGAAAGAGGAGGAAGGAGAGGAAGACGGAGACAAAGGAGGAAGAGGAAAAGGAAAAAAGGAAGAAGGAAAAGAAGAAAAGGAGAAGGAAGGAAGGAGGAGAAAGAGACAGAGGAGGAGGAGAAGGAAAAGAAAGAAGAAGGAGAAGGAGAAAGAGGAGGAAGGGGAGGAAGAGAAAGAAGGAGGAAGAGGAAATAAGGAAAAAAGGAAGAAGGAGAAGAAAGAGGAGGAAAAGAGGAAGGAAGGAAGGAGGAGAAAAGATTGATCAGTATTAACAGTAATACTTATGATTTTTTCTTCCTCCCCCCCATCTTTTCTCACACACCAACCCCACCTCCTTCCCACATAACAACAAAGCCTGAGGCAACAACCACGACATTTGGCCGAGACCCCCGAGAAGGGTAAGCAGCTTCCCCCCAAACTCTTTGGATTGGCCCAACTCCGTGGGACCTCAAGAAACCCCCCCCCCCCACCCCCATTGGCAGCCACGGAGGTGTGTGTGCGTGCGTGTGTGTGTGTACACGTGTGTGTGTGTGTGTGTGTGTATGTGGAGGGGCCCACACCTCAAGCACCCCTTGAGACGATGTGCCCCCCTCGGCCGGGCCGGCCCGGTTCCTCAGCGTGCCCCTCCTGCAGCCTGCATGCAATGCACATGGTGCCCCCGGCCTGCTCCCTCAAATGGCCATCAGCGGGATGCAGCCCACCCCCACCCCTCCCTCGTGGCACACCATGGGCGCCACGAACGTCCAGCGGTTGCTTTCCGGGTCGTACATTTCTACCGAGCTGAGGTTGGACTGTCCATCGTAGCCGCCCACGGCATACAAGCGGCCGCCGGTGGCCGCCAGGGAGACGCGGCTGCGCCGGGTGTTCATGGGCACCAGGAGGTACCACTGATCGGAGGCCGAATTGTAGACCTCGGCGACGCTGAGGAAGGCTGAGCCGTCGTAGCCGCCGCAGACGAAGAGCTTGCTGCCCAGGGAGGCCGCCCCGTGCCGACAACGCTTATTCGACATGCTGGCCACATTGTGCCACGAGGCGGTGTGGGGATTGTAGTACTCCACCTGGAGGCAGGGAGGAAACCACCGGTCAGCAGAGGGCGGGTGGACGGGACAGAGCGCAGGGAGGGGGATGGGCTTCCAGAAAGGACACAAGCGACGGCTCTTTGGAGGGGCGACAAGGTCTCAGATTTGAAAGAGAGAGAGGAGAGAGAGGGGGAGGGAGGGAGGGAGAGAGAGAGAGAGAGAGAGAGAGATCGGATTCTTCAGGCGTTTATGCCCTGACATTGTTATTAATAAATAATTCGGAATGGAGGACATTTTATCATAGGCTTCTCTATCTTCCTCACAACAACCCTGAGTGTTGATTGGCTCTCTCAGCCCAACCCAGCTGGCTTTCATGTCTAAAGCGGGACTAAAACTCCCTGTCTTCTGGTGATTGGGCCAAAGTCACCCAGCTGGCTTTCATGTCTAAGGTGGGATTAGAACTCCCTGTCATCTGGTGATTGGCCCACAATCACCCAGTTAGCTTTCATACCTAAGGCGGGACGAGAACTCCCTATCTCCTCCAGCTGGCTTTCATGTCTAAGGCGGGCCTAGAACTCCCTGTCTCATGGTGATTGGCCCAAAGTCATCCAGCTGGCTTTCATGTCTAAGGCGGGATTAGAACTCACCGCCTCCTGGTGATTGGCCCACAGTCACCCAGCTGGCTTTCATACCTAAGGTGGGACTAGAACACCCTATCTCCTGGTGATTGGTCCAAAGTCACCCAGCTGGCTTTCATGTCTAAGGTGGGACCAGAACTCCCTGTCTCATGGTGATTTGCCAAAAGTCACCCAGCTAGCTGTTCATGTCTAAGGCAGGACTAGAACTCCCCGTCTTCTGGTGATTGGCCCAAAGTCACCCAGCTGGCTTTCATGTCTAAGGCGGGACTAGAACTCCCTGTCTCATGGTGATTTGCCAAAAGTCACCCAGCTAGCTGTTCATGTCTAAGGCGGGACGAGAACTCCCCGTCTTCTGGTGATTGGCCCAAAGTCACCCAGCTGGCTTTCATGTCTAAGGCGGGACTAGAACTCCCTGTCTCATGGTGATTTGCCAAAAGTCATCCAGCTAGCTGTTCATGTCTAAGGCGGGACGAGAACTCCCCGTCTTCTGGTGATTGGCCCAAAGTCACCCAGCTGGCTTTCATGTCTAAGGCGGGACTAGAACTCCCTGTCTCATGGTGATTTGCCAAAAGTCATCCAGCTAGCTGTTCATGTCTAAGGCAGGACTAGAACTCCCCGTCTTCTGGTGATTGGCCCAAAGTCACCCAGCTGGCTTTCATGTCTAAGGCGGGACTAGAACTCCCTGTCTCATGGTGATTTGCCAAAAGTCACCCAGCTAGCTGTTCATGTCTAAGGCAGGACTAGAACTCCCCGTCTTCTGGTGATTGGCCCAAAGTCACCCAGCTGGCTTTCATGTCTAAGGCGGGACTAGAACTCCCTGTCTCATGGTGATTTGCCAAAAGTCATCCAGCTAGCTGTTCATGTCTAAGGCAGGACTAGAACTCCCCGTCTTCTGGTGATTGGCCCAAAGTCACCCAGCTGGCTTTCATGTCTAAGGCGGGACTAGAACTCCCTGTCTCATGGTGATTTGCCAAAAGTCATCCAGCTAGCTGTTCATGTCTAAGGCAGGACTAGAACTCCCTGTCTTCTGGTGATTGGCCCAAAGTCACCCAGCTGGCTTTCAGGTCTAAGGCGGGACTAGCACTCCCTGTCTCATGGTGATTGGGGCAAAGTCACCCAGCTCGTTTTCATGTCTAAGGCTGGACTAGAACTCATCACCTCCTGGTGATTGGCCCACACTCACCACGCTGGCTTTCATGCCTAAGGCGGGACTAGAACTCCCTGTCTTCAGGTGATCGGCCCACAGTCACCCAGCTGGCTTTCATACCTAAGGCGGGACTAGAACTCCCTATCTCCTGGTGATTGGTCCAAAGTTACCCAGCTGGTTTCATGTCTAAGGCGGGACTAGAACTCGCTGTCTCATGGTGATTGGCCCAAAGTCATCCAGCTGGCTTTCATGTCTAAGGCAGGACTAGAACTCACCACCTCCTGGTGATTGGCCCACATTCACCCAGCTGGCTGTCATACCTAAGGCGGGACTAGAACTCCCTATCTCCTGGTGATTGGTCCAAAGTCACCCAGCTGGCTTTCATGTCTAAGGTGGGACTAGAACTCACCACCTCCTGGTGATTGGCCCATAGTACCCAGCCGGCTTTCATACCTAAGGCGGGACTAGAACTCCCTATCTCCTGGTGATTGGTCCAAAGTCACCCAGCTGGCTTTATACCTAAGACGGGACTAGAACTCCCTGTCTCATGGTGATTGGCCCACAGTCACCCAGCTGGCTTTCATGCCTAAGGCGGGACTAGAACTCCCTATCTCCTTGTGATTGGTCCAAAGTCACCCAGCTGGCTTTCATGTCTAAGGTGGGACTAGAACTCACCACCTCCTGGTGATTGGCCCATAGTCACCCAGCTGGCTTTATACCTAAGGCGGGACTAGAACTCCCTGTCTCATGGTGATTGGCCCAAAGTCACCCAGCTGGCTTTCATGCCTAAGGCGGGACTAGAACTCCCTATCTCCTTGTGATTGGTCCAAAGTCACCCAGCTGGCTTTCATGTCTAAGGTGGGACTAGAACTCACCACCTCCTGGTGATTGGCCCGAAGTCACCCTGCTGGCTTTCATACCTAAGGTGGGATTAGAACTCCCCGTCATCTGGTGATTGGCCCACAATCACTCAGCTGGCTTTCATGTCTAAGGCGGGACGAGAACTCCCTGTCTCATGGTGATTGGCCCAAAGTCATCCAGCTGGCTTTCATGTCTAAGGCGGGATTAGAAATCACCACCTCCTGGTGATTGGCCCACCCAGCTGACATTAAAACCTAAGGCAGGACTAGAACTCACCATTTCCCGGTGACTGGCCCAAAGTCACCCAGCCGGCTTTCATACCTAAAACAGGACTAGAACTCACCGTCTCCTGGTGATTGGCCCAAAGTCACTCAGCGGCTTTCATGCCTAAGACGAGACTAGAACTCCCCGTTTATAACTAACCCCTAAATAGACAGTAAATAACAAAATAATAAATTACACTGCTTGATAAAACTTTTTCTGACGTGTTTGCTTTAACCCCAAAAGCGAGAACTTTCGGAGAATTTTATGAAAACTGGAACCACAACAGCTTCATAGTTCTGCCCCGATTCGTCCTTTGGAAAATGCTGGTTCTTAACAGGATAGCAGAATCGGAAGGGACCTTGGAGGTCATCTAGTCCAACCCCCTGCTCGAGCAGGAGACCCTATCCCATGTGAGACCAACAGTCGTCGAATCTCTTCCTAAAAACCTCTGGAGGCCCTCCTGATCGCTAGGGGCAGGCCAGAAATAAACCACAGCCCAAAAACAGACTTACGCTGTTGAAGATTTGCAAGCCATCGTGTCCGCCGGAGACGAAGATGCGGCCTTCGAAGACCGTGACGCCGGCTGCGCTGCGATTGGAGCTCATAGGGGTCCCCACCGTCCACCTTCACAAGGTCAGCAAAGGAGAGGGGGAAGTTGCGGTAGTGGCACACACACCTCACAAATGGCATTCAGGAATACTCACTTGTCCGTCTCGGGCGAATAGGCCTCCACCGAGTTCAGGGAGGAGGTGCCGTCGTAGCCCCCACAAACATAGATCTGTCCGTCTAGGACCACAGTTCCCATCGCACTGAAATAGGGCGGGGACACATGAGATTTCAGGACGACCAACTTTTAATAGCGCACTTTTAAAAAGTGTGGCTCAGCCATCTCGATTTCTCCCACTCCCAGAACCCCCCAGTCAGCCATGTTTTAAGAGGGGAAGACTCCCAGAATCCCCCGGCCAGCGTGCTTGGGAGACCCTTCCTGACCGGTGGGAAGCCCACCCACCACGCACCTCCGTTTGCTGTTCATGCTGCCCACTCTGGACCAGGTGTCGGTCTCGGGGTTGTAGACTTCCACGGTGCTCAGCCGCCACTGCCCATCGTATCCTCCAATGGCGTACAAGAGTCCATTCAGCACGGCCACGCCCACCCGGCTGCGGGCCGTGGTCATTGGCTGGCACTTCTCCCAGTGGTTGGCTACAGGGTCGAAGACTTCCACCACGTTCAGCGAATCCCCTGCGTAGAAATTTGCTGCTGGCGTTTTAAAAAGCGATCGGCAAAACTGCCCCTGTATGGGCGGCCAGCCTTAACTCTCTGAACCCAGAAGGCGTTACAGGTAGTCCTCGACTTACAACCATAACTGAATCCAAAGGTTTTCACTGTTAAGCAAGACAGCTGTCAAGTGAGCTGTCTCGTTTTACGAACTTTCTTGCCATCGTTGTTAAATGAATCTGCTGTCAATTTAGTACAGGCATGAAAGCCAATCGGGTGACTTTGGGCCAATCACCAGGAGTCAGTGAGTTCTAGTCCCACCTTAGGTGTAAAAGCCAATCGGGTGACTTTGGGCCAATCACCAAGAGACAGGGAGTTCTAGTCCCGCCTTAGGTGTAAAAGCCAATCGGGTGACTTTGGGCCAACCACCAGGAGACGGGGAGTTCTAGTCCTAGTTTTTCCCCAAAACCAACGTTCACTTCCAGATTTTGACAAAAACACAAAAACGCCCAATTAAAATCTTCCTCAAACACTGCAGCATTCGCTTAATGATGGCAGATTCACTCAACGATCATGGTGACTCGCTTAGCGACTTCTGCATTAAAAAAAAGTCATAAACTTGGATCGACCCAGGGAGGAGCTGCTTTAGGAACCTCATGACTAAAGACCACAACTGGCAGGTTTTGTTAATGGTCGTAAATTGAGGATGACCTGTCTGGAGTTCAACAGGGGGCGGAATTGAAAGTTACCTGCCGAATTGAGTCCTCCCACGGCGTAGATCAAGCCGGCGATGGACGTGCAGCAACGGGGCTGCGTCTTGAAAGCGAGGAGAGGCCGCCGGCGCTCTGGCATGAGGTGGTAGTCTTTGGCTTCGTCCACGAGGTCCCTAAAGCATATAAACCGTTGGAAGGGACCTCGGAGGTCATCCGGTCCAACCCCTTGCCTGAGCAGGAGACTCTTACAGAATAATAGAGTTGGAGGGGACTTCAGAGATCATCTAGTCCAACTCCCCGCTCAAGAGAGGAACCCTTATGGAATTATAAAATAATAGAGCTGGAAGGGATTTTGGAGGTCATCTAGTCTAGCCCCCTGCTCAAGCAGGAGACCCTATCCCATTTCAGACAACTGGCTGCCCCATTTTGCTTCTTGACAACCTCCAGTCACGGAGCCAGGAAAAATGCTGAGCCAAGCAGATGAATGCAATTCTTGTGCTGCCTTTCATAAAACCTTGTCCTTGGGAGGAATCCTTGAGATCATCAAGGCCAGAATCAGGATTCCAGCGATCGCCCTAATTAAATCATGAGTCTTGAGCCAGACTCCCAAAACTTCAAAGGATTTATTGGCAGCCAAAATGTCGGCGTGACCTGGATGTAGCCGATTCTGAGACACGTCATTCACTGTCACCCTCGACCCTGTTTTTTCCCTCAACCCTCTGGGCGTATCATAATTCATATTCTCCAACGAAACACGTCCATAGCCAAGAGTCATCAATCATGAGCCGAGAGCGCGGGAGGACCTCTTGCAGGGCAGGGCAGAAGAGTTTTCCCGATTCCTGCACGACAAAATCGCTCAGATTCGGGGCGGGCTGGACTCCAATTGGGTGGTCCCGGGGGAGGTGTCTGGGGCAAGTCTTGAGACTATTATCTGGGAAGAGTTTGACCCTGTGACCGCCGAGGGTGTGGACAGGTTGCTGGGGGGGCTGAATACCACATGTTTGTTGGACCCGTTGGTTTCGACCGCTAGGGAGGTGACACGAGGCTGGCTCCAGGGGATTATCAACGCTTCGTTGAGAGAGGGGTCGCTTCCTACTGCCCTGAAGATGGCGGTGGTGCGGCCCCTCCTCAAGAAGCCTGCCCTGGACCCGGCTGTTTTAAATAACTATTGTCCAGTCTCCAACCTTCCTTTTCTAGCGAAGGTTGTTGAGAGTGTGGTGGAGCATCAGCTCCCTCAGTACCTGGAGGAAACGATTTACCTCGATCCTTTCCAATCGGGCTTCAGGCCCGGGTACAGTACCGAAACAGCATTGGTCGCGTTGGTCGATGATCTCTGGAGGGCCCGTGACAGGGGGTTTTCCTCTGTCCTGGTCCTGTTACACCTCTCGGCGGCTTTTGATACTATCGACCATAGTATCTTATTGTGGCAGTTGGGGGGGTTGAGGATTGGAGGAACTGTCTTGCGATGGTTCTCCTCCTTCCTCTCCAACCGCTCGCAATTTGTGTTGACGAGGGGGGGGGGAGGTCCACCTCTAGGCCCCTCATTTGTGGGGTGCCTCAGGGGTCGGTCCTCTCCCCTCTCCTGTTCAACATTTATGTGAAGCCGTTGGGGGAGATCATCCGTGGTCTTGGGGTGTGGTGTCATCTGTATGCAGATGATACCCAGCTCTACATCTCCACCCCAAGCCACCCCAACGATGCTGTGGAGGCTATGTCCCGGTGCCTGGAGGCCGTGTGGAATTGGATGGGCGGGAACAGGCTCCGGCTCAACCCATCCAAGACCGAGTGGCTGTGGTTTCTGGCGGCCCAATATAGTCAGCTGACTCCATCGCTGGCTATTGGGGGAGAGATTCTACCCCCTACAGGGAGGGCTCGCAATTTGGGTGTCCTCCTGGATGCACGGCTGTCCTTAGAAGACCATATTACAGCCGTCTCCAGGGGGGCTTTTTATCGGGTTCGCCTGATTTACCAGTTGCGGCCCTTTCTGGATCGGGACGCTTTACGCACGGTCACTCATGTCGTCACCTCTCGCCTGGACTACTGTAACGCTCTCTACATGGGGCTCCCTGCGGGGAGCACCCGGAGACTCCAACTGGTACAAAATGCGGCTGCACAGGTGGTTATGGGGGCGTCACGAAGCTCCCATGTGACGCCTCTCCTGCGCGAGCTGCATTGGTTGCCGGTGGCTTTCCAGGTTCGCTTTAAGGTTCTGGTTTTGACCTTTAAAGCGATCCATGGCATTGGACCAGGTTATCTGCAGGACCGCGTTCTGCCGGTAATCTCCAACAGACCTGTGCGTTCCCACAGGGAGGGCCTTCTCCGGGTGCCGTCAGCTTCTATGTGTCTTCTGGCAGCCCCCAGGAATAGGGCCTTCTCTATGGGGGCCCCCGCCCTCTGGAATGGCCTGCCTCCAGAGATACGCACCAACACGGACCTGAGAGCTTTCAGACGTGCATTAAAAACTTGGCTCTTTGAGCAGGCCGGCCTAGGCTGATCTAGGATTTTTAATTTTGTCTTACGTTTTAATTGGTTTTTAATATTTGGGTTTTAATTATCTTACGGGGGAGGGGCAAAATTTTTAAACAGCCTAAATTATTTAATCTGTTTTTAACTTTTGTATAGTGTATTGGGGTCTGTGATTGGCTGTGCACCACCCTGAGTCCTTCGGGAGAAGGGCGGTATATAAATATTAAAAATAAATAAATAAATGTTCTCCAATTAGAGATTTGCTCAGCAGAAACTCCAGTCACCTAGTTATCATCTTTGCACGGTATGAATGGAATGCACTTTCGATTCCAAACTGCTGCCCTGCTCTTTCAAACTCCTTTCTCCTCCCCCTTTCTGTTGGCAACTATAAAACAGTCCTATAAAACGTTTTATGACTTGACACAGCCTTCATTCCGTGCAAAAATAGGATTAAAACACCCACGATGACGGGCAAGGACGAAAACAGGTGACTCCTGATTTAAAATATAGAGGTACCAATTTAGAAAGAGCAGCATTTCATTCTATATGAAATGATTGTCTTTTTATATTTGCATCTCTGTGTATGAACACACTGTAGTAAACTTACTGTGTAGTATGTACTACATTGTATAACATATGCAAAATGTTTCTGTCTCCCCACAATTTGCCTTGAAATAATTTCTTAAAGCACCCAGATCGTGCTCAGTTTTGCATTTTTAAAGAACGCTGACTTTATTACAAAAGGGTTTAATTTATTTATGCGTTTTATTTATTTTATTGTCAGAAGGAAGGTCGGTGGTGAATAATAATAACCAGATCGCCATAAGAAGCACAGCTGGGGCAGATAACCCCAAATGCTGAATACATTAGCTTTTAAATCAAAGCCACTGAATTATTTATCCCCTGTAAGTAATTGCGAGATTTCCAGCAGAGTGCTATAGGGAATCCTCACCGAGAGACCGCAAGGGAAACCGAGGCACTCGATTCCTGCAACCAACCCTGGATGAACAACAGCAAACTGAAGGCCGAGGCGTTGTAAATGGAAAGAAATTTGTTCATCTTCCCATCAGTTTCATTTCAGAATTATACAAAGTTGTACCCGGTTGCAAAAGGCCTAATATTAACAGTTGCAAACCTGAAGTTGTTTGTAAAAATACAGCTTGGTCCTGGCACTTACGACCACAATGGAGCCCAAAGTTTCCGTTGCTAAGCCAGACTGTTGTGAAGTGAGTTTTGCCCCCATTCTACGACCTTTCTTGCCACTGTTGTTAAGCGAATCGCAACAACTGTTAAGTTAGCCACATGGTTGTTAAGTGAATCTGGGCCCCTCCCTTGGCTTGGCTTGTCAGTTGGTCGCAAAAGGGGATCATGTGACCTCCCACTGGGAAAAGGCGACAACAGTCCTGAAAATTTTTTGACTTATGACCATTTTTCAGATTTGTGACCATCACAGCATCCCCATGGTGACCTGATCAAAATTCAAGACACTTGGCCACTGACTTGTACCTACGACGATTGCAGTGTCCTGGGCGTCATGTGATCCCATCTTGTGACCTTCTGACGAGCCAAGTCAATGGGGAAGCCAGACTCATTTAACAACCATATGACTAACTCAACAACTGCAGGGCTTTACTTAACGACGGTGGCCAGAAAGATCATAAAATGGCACAAAACTCAGGTTGAAACTTTCTCATTTAGCAATGGAAAATTGTGGTCATAAGTCATGTTTGTCTGCTGTACTTGGCAGAACTGTCGCACAGCCTTCCTTCCTTCCCCCTTCCTATTTTTCTCCTCTCCTTCCCTCCCTCCCTTACCCTCCCGCTCCCCTTCCCTTTTTCTTAATCCTCCTGCTTTCTCTTTCTTCCCTCTTTTTCTCTCTTGCTCCTCCCTTCCTCCCTCATCCCCCTTCCTCCCTATCTTCCTTTCTCCCCTTCCTTCCTTTCCTCCCTCCCTCTCTCCTCCCACTCTCTCTCCCTCCCTCTTCCTTCCTCTTTCCTCCCTCCTTCCCTTTCTTCTTATTTCCTCTCTTCCTCCCTCTCTTCAGCATATAACTGTCCATCTTCACATTACCACAAAACTTCTCTAGAGGCAAACTCCTGGTTTCCCAGCACAGGGAGGGAGGGAGGGACAGAGAGAGAGAGAGGGAGGGAGGGAGCGAGGGAGAGGGAGAGAGGAAGGAAGGGAGAGAGGGAGGGAGAGAGGGAGGGAGGGAGAGAGAGGGAGGGAAGGAGAGGGAAGGATGGAGAGAGGAAGGGAGGGAGAGAGGGAGGGAGAGAGAGGGAGGGAGGGACAGAGAGAGAGAGAGAGGGAGGGAGCGAGGGAGAGGGAGAGAGGAAGGAAGGGAGAGAGGGAGGGAGAGAGGGAGGGAGAGAGGGAGGGAGGGAGAGAGAGGGAGGGAGAGGGAAGGATGGAGAGAGGAAGTGAGGGAGAGAGGGAGGGAGGGAGAGAGAGGGAGGGAGGGAGAGAGAGGGAGAGAAAGAGAGGGAGGGAGAGGGAGGGATGGAGAGAGGAAGGAAGGGAGAGGGAGGGAGAGAGGGAGGGAGGGAGAGGGAGGGATGGAGAGAGGAAGGAAGGGAGAAAGGGAGGGAGTGAGAGAGGGAGAGAGGGGGGGAGGGAGGGAGAGATTTGTGTGTGTGTGCGTGTGTGTGTTCTGAGGCCCTCTGGTCGGTTGGGCCTCCCATCCCACCTGCACTTGTGGCAGCTGCGGACGAGGTCATCCTGCTGCACGCGGTCAGTCAGGAACTGTGGCCGGCAGAGGGGCAGGCGGATTCTGGACAGGAGCTCCGGCAAGTAGGCCTCCCGCTGTTCCCGGTCATACCTGACCCAGGCCAGGGCGGCTTCGTAGACCTGGTGGGGGGGGGGGGGGGGAGAGAGAAAGGCGGGGATCTCAGCATCCAGGTGAGCAGCTTCCCCTGCAGGTAACGCCCTGCGCGGGTCACAACGGCCCCCTCCCCCACCCGGTTTGATCTCACTACAGGTGGTCCTCGACTTACGAACACAATTCAGACCAAAAGTTTATGTTGCTCAGGGAAACATTGGTTAAGTGGGGTTCCCCCCCCATCTTTAACACACAAAGGAGTTGTTAAGTGAACAACCTGGTCGTTAAATGAATCTGGCTTCCCTGTTGACTTTGCTGGTCGGAAGGTTGCAAAAGGGGATCGCATGACACTGCGACCGTCATAAATATGAACCAGTGGCCAAGCGTCAGAATGTAAATCACGTGACTGTAGCGATGCTGCAATGGTCGTAAGTGTGAAAAATGGTCGTAACTTTTTTTCAGCGCCAGGGTCACTTTGGTCACTGAACTCTTGTTAAGTCGAGGAGACGACCTCCTCTACGGCACTTATGCCTCTGCCTGGTCTTGTCGTAAAACACAGGTAGTCCTCGACTTACA
The DNA here is from genome assembly GCA_023653725.1 of Bungarus multicinctus. Taxonomy (NCBI): domain Eukaryota; kingdom Metazoa; phylum Chordata; class Lepidosauria; order Squamata; family Elapidae; genus Bungarus; species Bungarus multicinctus. Next base: position 3,049,561 of record CM042840.1, read on the forward strand.
ACGGTCCGTTTAGTGAATGTTCAAAGTAACAACAGGACTGAAAAAATTTACACTCACACTTATGACCGTTGCAGCATCTCCCCTGGTCACATAATCCACATTCAATAATCAAATTGTCCTCTTGATAGCTGACTTGTATTTATGACGGTTGCCACGTCCTGGGTCGCCTGGTCCCCTTTGGGGACCGACTGCAAAGCAGCCTCAATGGGGAAGCCAGATTCACTTTACAACCACGTGACTCACTTAACAACTGCTGTGGTTCACAACAGCCATGGAAAGAAAGGTCGCAAAACGGGACAAAGATCAATGGAAATCTGGGGTCGCTCAATTATGGCGGAAGGTCAAGGACAAACCTGTAGGGGGGCTGGCCATTTTAAGCCATCATCGTTAACTTTGAATGGCTGTTAAACGAACTGGCATTAAGCCGAGATCTACCTGTACAGAATAACAGGGTGTGAACAAATGAACTTTCAGGGAATTTACCCTTTTGTATCCACTGAGTGTGTATCGGTAGTCCTTGACTTACGACCATTTGCTTAGTGGGCATTTGAAGCTATGACGGGACTGAGGAAAGGGACTTATGACCATTGCAACATTCCCCACAGTCACATGATCAAAATTCAGATGCTTGGAAACTGGCGTGTACTTAGGACAGTTGCATGGGATCAAGCATTTGCAACCTTCCCGGCTGGCTTCCAAAAAGCAATGCAGGGAGCCTGATTCGCTTAACAACCGAATGGGGCACCCTGCAACACAGCAATTTGCTTAACAAATGAGACAAAAAGCTCGCAAAACCAGGGAGAGCTCATTATTAAAACGGGGCTCTGCTCACCTCACAACCGCCTTGCTTAGCAACAGAGTTCTGGGCCGTACGTTGAGGACTACCTACGTTTTCTACCTTGTCTTAAGGACGTCCAGCGTTGTCGAGTTTTTTCCCCCTTTCCTTGTGCCTATAATTAACTATTGCACACCACCTGGGGTCCTCTTCAGTTGTGGGTTCTTGTGTGGAAGCAGCTTCCATGGCAGCTGGGCAGGGCGAAGGAAGAATGAACCCCACCGATTACAGGAAATTCTCTTTTTCCCTTTGGGCCTGGGATTTTGGAAACCAGCATCTTGGAAAGCATGCAAGAGGAATTTCCCGGACGGATTTATAATCTGCTAATGGCATTAAAAGGGTGTTTTGAATTCTTCCTTCTCTGGTTTCCCACCGTCTGGACTTCGTGCAACCAAAGAGGAAACCAGTTCCTCTCTGGTTCCTCTTTTGTTTTTGTCTGCTCTCCCTTCCCTTCTTTTCTCCTGATTTCTCACAAACCCAGGGAGTCCTCGGCTTACGGCCTCAACGGAGCCCAGTGTTTCTCTTGCTGAGCAACACAAGTTGTTTGGTGGGTTTTCGTCCCGTTTGACAACTTCTCCTGCCGCACTTAAAGGAAATCGCGTTGAGTTAGTATCACACGGTCGTTAAGTGAATCCGGCTTCCCCCATCGACAGCGCCCCTCAGGAAACCACGCGGCCCCTGGGGACATGGTGGCCATCATAAATACGAGTCAGTTGCCAAGCACCTGCCTTTTTGATGGTGCGAGACAAAGATGTGGCAACGGTCGTAAGTGTGAAAAATGGTCGTAAGTCATTTTTTTCAGTGCCGTTGTTATTTCAAACAGCCACTGAATGAATGGTTGTAAGTCAAGGAGTGCCTGTAGTTGTAGTACTTGTGTAGTTCAGGGGTCTCCAAACTTGGCCAATTTAAGACTTGTGGACTTCAACTCCCAGAATATCTCAGCCAGGGAATTCTGGGAGTTGAAGTCCACAAGTCTTAAAGTGGCCAAGGTTGGAGACCCCTGGTGTAATTGGTTGGGGAAAAAGAAAACCCGGAGCGTATTTCAGGGTCTGGAAGGGGCCCCACCTGCTCCTCCAACTTCACGTGCAGTTCATCCCGGGAGGTCAGCTCCAGTACGTCGTCGTAAGGCAGAGCCAAGAACTCCTCCGACATGGAGACCTCCACGAAGTGCTGGTGGACGAAGCTGTTGGCGGCCTCGTACAGGACGGCACACATCATGGTCTCCGCAAACTGGCGCACGCCCAGGCAGTTCTTGGGGTGAAGCCTTCGGACAGCAGAGAGAGAGAAGGGCGGGGTTGAGTGGAAAACATCTTTCCTCTTGGCCTCCTTTCCAAAGGCTAACCTGGGCTGAGATGCTTCCCTTTCCAAGCCCAGAGAAGCAAAGGCTGCCATCTGCTGGGACAAAGCAGCATAACGTGCGAATGGCCTTGGGGGACGGAGGGGAACAAGGATCAGGAAACAATTAGATAAGGGAGGCAGGAGCAGCCCCCCCACCCCCACCCCCCCCAGTTGCTTAAGAAGCAGCTAAAGAAGGACCGATCCTAATGGGTCAATCGGATAACGCGGGCAGCAGCCCCCACCTCCTGGGCATCTCGCTGGATCTCTTCCTGCGCAGAGGAGAGCGGCTGGCATGAATCTCTTCGCCTTAAGGTTGCGTTTGGGGAGCGGTTGTGGCGACACCGTTTCGCCAGAAACCATCATTTCCGCCCAGTTCGTGGCAAACTAAAGCCCACTGCAAACTGGTGGTCTGTTTAATAACCACCATGCAACGGTCACACAATCTTAACAGCCCTGCTTTATAACCATTGACTCTATGAGGGTCATAACTCGAGGGCTATCCTGCAACGTAAATTTCCTTGATATTTTTGGTCCTGGGAGACCGGGGGGGGTTTTAAGGTCTTCTGCCTTGAGCAGGAGTTTAGACTAGATGACCTCCAAGGTCCTTTCCAACCCTAAGGGGTTTCATTTCCAGATTTTTTGCATCCGCGCTCACCTCTCTTTGAGGAAGGAGCAGCACGCATCCTTGATGTTCTGCAGCTGCAGGAAACTGGCTCCCATCAACAGAGACTGGACATTTTGCTGGTCTATGGCCAAATGCCCATTGTAGGCAAAATTGATCAGAGCTTCCAGGGCGCTAAAATGGGGCAAAGAAGAGCCGATAGTTATTGATTTATTAATCAAATTCGTTTAACTGACCGCGTCACGAAAAGTGACTCGGAGGAATGGGCAAACACTCAGTTTTAGTAACCCACGCCATCCAAAATGCATGTATCGCTCTCCAATTCATAGTCCCTGGTTAAACGGGAGGCCCTTGCGGGTTCTAGATGTTCGAAAGGAGCACACCATGCTTCTGGTCCTCAAGAAGGTAGAAATAAACTAGAAAACCACCACTTCTCCTGTGAAACGGATGCCCCAGAAAGCCGGCAGTCAAACATCTTTCGTAATTGCTAGTTGCCTCTTATATAGGAAATTCAGAGGGGCGACTTGATTGTTTTCTTGCAGCACAGAACAGAAAAAGAACAGAACAATAACTTTATTGTCACTTTGAATGTACACTATTCGGCATGCCTTAAAATGAAATTTTGCAATGTTGCAGTCAGCTCTCAAAGGCTCACCACCTCCAATATGCACTACATAAAGATGACAAATAAATGAATAAATACAAAAGGATGCATGTACCCCCGTGTGTTATATGATGCAGGGAAGCAAGGCAGTTTAGTTCAGATGTGTACATGTACGCGGCAAAAAAACCCGAACCTTGCGAGTTTACCAGACGGATGGCGTAAGGAGCAAAGACGTTTCAAGACCGAATCAGGTAACATCATCAGTGTTAAAGGAAGTGCTAGAAGCAAATTGTTTTTCCCTTCTAGCATTGATGATGTTCCCTTGGTAGGTCATGAAACGTCTGCAGGAAAGAAACCAAGCTCATAGAAAACCAAGGACCCCACAGCCCTCTTCCTCCTCCTCTCCACAACCCCGTTCTCTCCTAGCCCTGATGACGTTACCTAGCTGGGTCGTGAAACGTCTGCAAGAAACTCAACCCCCGGCTCAGAAAGCCCCAAGGAGCCCACAATAAAAGGAAATAAATTCGGCCCATCCCAAGGGGGTGTGGGAATTGTCCTGAGCCCTGGAACCCCCCGCTTTACCTGGGATCCATGCCCTGCATGACGATCTCATCCTGCTTGCATTCCATCATATCGTTGGTGAACATGGCGTGGAAGTAAGGAATGGAGGCCGCCAGGACGATGCGGTGGGCGCTGAACTTGTGGTCTCCCACCTGAACAGGAACAGAAGCAAAAGCAGGAATCAGTCCTTCAACTCGCAGCTAGGGAAGGGATAAAAGTCTCCTTTGGTCTGGAAGCTCTTCCCGCAGTTTGTCTTTTTAGAAAATAAAAATAAATAAATCTGAAAATGGAAAAAAAAACACCTTCATATGTCTGTCCCTCTTTTTTTCTTTTTGGAACAATAAAAGTCGGTTTGCAATCTTGCGTTTTATTGGTGGCCTCCCCCCGCCTCCCTCCCGCACCCACCCCGAATTTCTGTCTGTGTCTTTGGGCTGGGCTCTCTTCCAGCTTAGCTCCGGGTGATCATCCAAGGGTGACTAAAGGCACCCAGGTGCCAAGCATCTTCGCCCAGAGGGAGGAGTGACTTGTTTTTGCTGGAGAAAGATTGCCAGCCAGATTAAATCGCTTCGGTTTAACAGTATATTTGGGTTCAATTCGGCTTCTCTGACTCCGGTTTGCAGGAAGGCGCCCAAAATGCAAAGGTTTGTAAGCAGAGTTTACAATCTGGCCCTGCCAGAGATTCAAAAAACCCTGACTTATGTACAAAGGTAGTCCTCGAATTGCAACCGTTCATTTAGTGACCGTCCGAAGTTACAAATGGCACTGGAAAAGGGGGACTTGTGACCTGTTTTGCACACTTATGACCACTGCAGCATCCCTGTGGTCACCATTCGGACGCTTTGGCAACTAACTCGTGTCTATGACGGTCGCAGCGTGCCAGGGTTGCGTGATCCCCTTTTGCAACCTTCTGACAAGCAAAGTCAATGCGAAAAGACAGATTTACTTAACAGCTGGATGACTAACTTAATGACTGCAGAGATTCACTTAACAACAGAGGCAAGAAAGGATGTAAAATGGGGGGGGCAAAGCTCACTTAAGGAATGTCTTACTTAACAACGGGCTGAATTATGGCCGTAACTCGAGGGCTAACTTGCCTTTTTTTCCAGTCAGCCTGATCCCCAGTCATGGCCAAAAGAATAATTATTCTACACTAATTCTGATTTTGCCTTGCAGGTGTGTCTCTGGATATACGTGCCCCAGAACCAGCCTGTTTGTCACCTCTAGTATAATTATATTTTATTAAATGTAGCCTTGGATTTTTGGCTACTGCAATTTGTCACTGCTCTGCCTCTCCTCTCAGAGCTTTTATATCTCAAGGCCAACACGTTGCAGCATTTCTCTGAGAAGGACGCTTTAGAGTTCCACTCAAGCTCTGGGTTACTACATTAAGAAAAGCAAAATTATGTTGCCTGTTATGAAACAGTCAAAGGTATCACTATAGCTGCAATTGTAGCCATGCCTCTCGGGAGCCTTATACCCCCCTGCACACCCAGGGGTCCTGCACACCCCAGGGTGCCCACCAACAGAGAGAAATGGCAGAATCAGCTTGCAATGTTCTCTTTCCTCAGGCAGGAGAGGAGGCAGCAAGGCAAAAGGCCCAGGAAGGCTCAGGCTGCGACAAAAAGCTCTAAGTTTTTCAACCATTGGGGTGGGGGGAGTGGGGGGGGTGTCACAGAAAAGACTTGGCAGTATAAATAGAATATTTGTAGCTCAGGGATGCACTGAGGGGGTCCATGGTGCTCTCTGAGCTGGGTGGTTTCCTTGCAGACGTCTCACGACCCAACTGGATAACATCATCAGTGCTAGAAGGAAGGAAGGAAGGAAGGAAGGAAGGAAGGAAGGAAGGAAGGAAGGAAGGAAGGAAGGAAGTTGGAAAGGAGGGAATAGAATAGAATAGAATAGAATAGAATAGAATAGAATACTTTATTGGCCAAGTGTGATTGGACACACAAGGAATTTGTCTTGGTGTAAATACTCTCAGTATACATAAAGAAGGAACACTCGTTAAGAATCAAGAATCATAACGTACAACACTTAATGACAGTCATAGGGTACAATCAACATCAAATCATACTAGGAAACAGAGGATACAAGCAACAAAGTTACAGTCATACAGTCATAAATTGGGAGGGGAGGGGTGATAAGGAGTGATGAGAAGATTAACAGTAATAGTGTACACTTTGTAAATAGTTGAACAGTGTTGAGGGAATTATTTGTTTAGCAGAGTGATGGCTTTCGGGAAAAGGAAGGAAAGAAAGAAAGAAGGAAGGTGGGAAGGGAGGAAAGAAGGAAGGTGGAAAAGAGGGAAGGGAGGACAGAAAGAAGGAAACAGGGAGGGGAGGGGCGAGGAAAGGAAGGAAGGGAGGAGTGTGGAATCCTTGGTGCTCTCTGAGCTGGATGGTTTTCCTGCAGACGTTATATGACCCAACTAGGGAACATCATCAGACCTAGAAGGAAGAGGAGTTTCCAGGGAGGAGGAAGAGGAAGATGACTTCTCTAAGCTTGGTGGTTTTCTTTTCATGGCCAACTAGGGAACCTCAGTGCTGGATGGGAGGAGGATTTGAAGGGAGGAGGAAGAGGAGAAAGACTGCGGGGTCCTTGGTGGTCTCTGAGCTGGGGGTGTTTCTTGCAGACGTTTCACGGCCCAATTAGGGAATGTCATCAGTGCTAGAAGGGAGGAGGGTTTGTGGAGGAGGAGCAGAGGGGAGCTCTCTTGGTGGTTTTCTTGCAGCCTAACCAAGGAGCCACTGAGAACATTGACAAGGCAAGCCACGTGTACATAAACAGAGAGATAAACCCCACTCCCTTCTAGCACTGATGACGTTCCCTAGCTGGGTCACGAAACGTCTGCAAGGAAACCACCCAGCTCAGAGGGCAACAAGGACTCCCCCAGTTCAACCCTGAGCAATGAACATCCTCTCCTAATCAAGATCGGCCACGTTTCCAGAACAGCCGCCGTCTGCAGTTTCCTGAGCCTAAAACGTGCTTCCGAAATCAGACGAACCTCTCCTGCTTTCCCCCCCACCCCAAAAAGATCTGCTGTGCCAGGCAGGCGAGGAAGAGACAGGTAGAGAGAAACGGGAGTCCAGCAGGGGCTATTTATGCCCGGAAAAAGCAAAGAGGCCTAAAATTGCCTGATGAATCAGAGTCACAGAGTGTCCTCTCAAGAAATGCCCCATTTAATTCGGTCAGTTGTGATCTAGATAACAACAAAATGACATGCTGAGCGCACAACACAATCAAAAGCTGGTGTGTGCGTGTGGCAGGGGCCTTGTTAATGGTGGGGGGGGGGGGGGAGAGAAATTTCTTTGGGGCATTTGCTGAAGGATGCGAAACAAGGTTGGTCTTCCCATAAGACAGGGGGCCAAGATGCCACTTTACGAATTGTGGACTTCAACTCCCAGAATTCCACAGCCAGCGCCTGCGCTGGCTGTGGAATTCTGGGAGTTGAAGTCCACAAGTCTTAAAGTGGCCAAGGTTGGAGACCCCTGCCCCAAGGAGCATCAACCACTTTCTTCCAGGTCTAAATACGTGCCGTGCTCAAGCTGCCATTCTCAGAGCAGCCAGTCAGCCTGGCGAGAGGCGAAGTCATCACAATCTGGAACACTGGACACCACACAGCGAGGTCATTTGGTCAATGGAGGTCAAGGCGAAGCATCTCGAGTCGGAAAAATCCAAGGGAACGGATGTAAGAAAAGGGGACCACAAGGAGAGGCAGTTTGGCATCCAGGAACTAGCAGACAGTGAGTTCTAGTCGTGCCTTTAGACAGGAAACCGAGCTGCATGATTTGGGGCGAATCACCAGGAGACAGTGAGTTCTAGTCCCATCTTAAAGCAGGTCAGTTGGATGACTTTGAGCCGATCACTAGGAGATGGTGAGATCTAGTCCTGCCTTAGATATGGAAGCTGACTGAGTGATTTTGGGCCAATCACCAGGTGACGGGAAGTTCTAGTCCTGCCTTAGGCATGAAAGACAGCTGGGTGTCTCAACCCAACCCAACCCAACCTCACACAGTTATTATTGTTGTGAGGAAAAGAGAAGAAGGAAGCATGAGAGATATCCCTCGTCTTGAGTAGATCAAAACATATAAGAACAGGTGGGCTAAACTCGTCAGCAGGACCCCCGAAAAAGATCTCGGGGATTCATGGACGAAAGCTGAAGAGGAACCAAAAACATTGTGCCACTGCCAAAAAGGTAAATGCCATCCCAGCGAGCATGAGAAGTATAATTCCTCTTCACACCCTGAACATCAGCAACCTTCCACTTCTTGGAAATCCCTCTTAGAAAAAAGGACGTTGAACAAAGAGGTCTCTAGTCAGAAAAGAGGTATTTTTAGCCTGGAGAAAACAGCCGACAGACAGGATAATTGAACGGACGAGACATAGAAGACAGCACAACCTGTTCTGTGTCGTTGCAGGAAAACACACACACACACACAAGCCAAGCAACTACAGGTAGTCCTCAACTTATGACCACAGTTGTGCCCAAACTTTCTGTCGTTAAGCAGGGCTGTTGTTAATTTTTTCCCATTTTACGAGGACCACCTGTGTGGGCGTTTTTCAAAACCGACACCATTGTAAGCTGCCCGGAATTACCTTGAGATAAGAAAGGCGAGCATATAAATTTTATCAATCAATCAATAAAAAATAATAACCCCTCCGATATTGTGCAGTTAGGGGAATTCAGTCTTTGTGGATAATCTCACAGCCACAATTGGGCCCCAAATTTTTGTTGCTAACTTTTGTTTGCCCCATGTTATGACCTTTCTTGCCACTGTTGTTAAGTGAATCACTGCGGTTGTTAAGTCAGTCACATTGTTATTAAGTGAACCTGCCTTCCCCATTGAATTTGCTTGTCAGAAAGTCGCAAAGGGGATCATGTGATCCACTGTGACAGTCGTAAATACGAATCAGTTGCCAAACATCTGAATTTTGATCACGTGACCACGGGGATTGCTGGAACGGACGTAAGAAGCGGACACAAGTCATGTTTTTCAGTGCCGGTCGTAACTTTGAATGGTCACTACATGAACGGTTATAAGTTGAGGAGTATCTGTGTAAGGTTTAAAATGCAAGGAAGGAGATTTCAGCTGGACAACAGCTGAATGGCCAGAAAAAGGGGTCAACCACCTGGTATGAGGAACGGTGGCAGGATTTGGGTTTGCCTAGTTTAATGAAAAGAAGGACATGGGGCGGTTTGACAGCAGCCTTCCAGTATTTGAGGGTCTGCCCTAAAGAGAGGGGAGTCAACCGATTCTCTAAAGCCCCTGCAGGCAGGAGAAGAAACAATGGATGGAAACTAACCAAAGAGAGAAGAAACCTGGAAGTAAGGAGAAACTTCCAAACAGTGAGAACAATTAACCAGTGGAACTGCTTGCCACCAGAAGTTGTGGTTGCTCCTTCACTGTTTTTAAAGAAAAGACTGGACAGCCATTTTCCTGAAATGGTATAGAGCAGCGGTCGCCAACCAGTGGGTCGTGAGAAAATTTTGGTGGGCCGCAGAGAAATCTCACCGCCAGAGCAACCACCCAAAGCAATTAATCCAGGCTGCACGGAAACACAAGGCTGCTCAGCCCACATGGCCTGCGGGAACCCTCCCCGCCCACTCACTCCTTACCCGGCCAACTTGTCTGCTAAGTTGCAACTGTTCTGCTGGGCTGAGAGATTTAGATTAGCTAGGAAGCAGGAAATGGTTGGGTTTCTTACTTTCTAGCTAAGCACAGTCGAACCTACCTTAGGACTGAAGGTTTGATTGCAAACAAATTCAGTGCAGACTCATGGCAAGCAAATTTGAGAGACTGAGCTACCCGATGGCAGATAGATAGATCACACAATGATTCTGTGAGCAACTCAATCTGCCTGCTTTGCCTGATTTTGGGTAAAAGTTGCTTTTTTTATAAAAAAAAAATCAATATTTACATAAATGGTATGTTGTGAGTTAATTTTGTAAGTTTGCTTGCTAGCAAATTTTATGGGTTTGCTTGCAAGCAAATTTTATGTGACAGACTGAGCTAGCCGATGGCAGATAGATAGATCTCTGAACGAATCTGTGATTCTGTGAGCAACTCAATCTGCCTGCCTGCTTTGCCTGATTTTGGGTAAAAGTTGCTCTTTTATAAAAAAAAATCAATATTTATATAAATATTTATAATATTTACATACAAGCCATGCCCAGCCAGTCACATGACCACCAAGCTAGACTCACAAATTAGGCCACATCCGCAGAACTGGTTAATGGTCCCTGGGATCTAAAATTATGACTTTGGTGGTCCCTGAGGTCCAAAAAGTTGGCGACCCCTGGACTAGAAGACCTCCGAGGTTCCTTCCAGCTCTGTTATTCTGTTCTAGTAGAATCTCAGTTGCTGGAGGGTCTTAAACAGAGGCTGGAAAGCTTCATGGTGGGAATGGGGTTGGCCTAGATGACCTCTAAAATCCATTCCAGTCCTTTTATGTTCTGATTTTGTGAAAGGGTTTATACCTCCCCTTTTTGGGTCGACTGAGGTGAGCCCATGGGGAAGCACCAAGCATTAAAAACATCACATGTCCCCCTGACTAAGCACAGAAGCTCTTTGTTGCTTACAGACCATAAAGCATTAAGAAGCCGTGATGGGCTACTTATAAACAATAAATGGATTCCCGAGGCTGAAAATAAGAATTCTGGGAAATGGCCTCCTTGGAGGCTTCCTAGAAACATTTAGCTGCTAGAAAGAAAATTGATGGACTTAAGGCTAATGGATGGTGTCTCCTGGACTTGTGAACAAACTCTCTCTTAGCACTGATGATGTTACCTAGTTGGGTCATGAAATGTCTACAAGAAAACTGTCAAGCTCAGACAGCATCTAGGACTGCACAGAAAGAGAAACCCAGATAAGAAAGGATTAACCCCAGACAAATAATGGAGCAAAAAACAATACTCCAACCATGGAACTACCGGGGGACGGGGATATACTTCCAATGACACGGCAGGACAAACTGATCTACTGTATGTAAACAGAGAGCAAACCCTCTGTAACTGATGTTAACTAGCTAGGTCACAAAATGTCTGTAAGAAAACAACTGAGCTCAGAGACCCCCTCAAAAATTGTCCTCCTTCACCACCCTGCAAACTCCACTCCTTCTACTACTGAAGATGTTACCTATCTTGATAATGAAACGTTTGCAAGAAATCAACCAAGTGCAGAAACACTAAGGACCTCACAATTTCCTCCTTCTCCATTCCATAACCCTCTCTCCCTTCTAGCACTACTGATGTTCCCTAGCCGGGTCATGAAACGCCTGCAAAAAACCCACCCAACTCAGACAGCACCAAGCACCCCACAATCCTCCTTCTCTCTGCACATCTCACTCCCTGCTAGCATTGATGATATTACCTAGTTGGGCTATGAAATGCCTACAGAAAAACCACCCAGCCCAGAGACCACCAAGCACCCCATAGTTCAACCTTGATCTCTAAATATTTCCTTCTGTGGGAAGAATAATTTTCTACATTTGAAGGATTAAAAACACAATGAAAACCTTTGATAGACCTTCCAAAGGAGCTTTTATTTCAAGAGGCAACTGGACTTTCTGGTTTTTCTTTGAAGACGTTTCGCTTCTCATCCAAGAAGTTTCTTTAGCTCTTCAGTTCTTGGACGAAAAGCAAAATGTCTTCAAAGAAAAACCAGAAAGTCCAGTTGCCTCTTGAAAAAAAAGTTCCCTCGGGACAACCATGACCTGGAGGACTGAGAATCTCCGCAGACCTTTGATAGATAATACTTGAAAAATCAGAGAATGGCGCTTACCCTGTCAAATCACCCTTGTTACTCTGGTGCAGCTAATAACCTGACTAACGGAAAGCATTCCTTTTGTGAGTCATTCAATTCTTGGAAAAATATCTTGTGTGCAAAATTAACATATGCAACGGGAGATGAAGTACCAGAAACTGGGCTGCAATTAAAATCTAATTTCCACAGACTTCTCCGCAGGAATATATAAAAACCAGGCATAATTATCAGCTGTTTTTTTTTTTACAGTCAAGCCCCCGTAAAGTAGCCTGCGACACATTCTTAAGAGATGGTGCGATGCATTCTTAAGAGGTGGTGCTATGCACAGTGCACAACGCTATGCCAGAGGGGCTACACCCAATATTTGGGACATTAATCATCTCGACAGTGACGTCATGCCCAGAATGACACAGGGGAAGAAAAGTGTCGGAAACAGAATTTTAATTGGCAAAGGGTGAAAAAGGAAAACTGTTTGAATGCAGCTGGTCCTGGACTTACAACCATTCATTTAGTGACCGAAGTTACAATGGCACTGAAAAAAAGGGACGGATGACTGTAGCATCCATCTACGATCGTGTGATCAAATTCAGATATTCGGCAACTGATTCGCACTTATGACGGTTGCAGTGTCCTGCAGGGTCACACTATCCCCTTTTGCAACCTTCTTGATGAGTGACGTCAATGGGGAAGCCAGATTCCCTTAACAACCGTGTGACTCACTTAACAACTGCAGGGATTTTGTCCTTAACAAAGGACAAAACTCACTCAACAAACATCTCACCTAGCGACAGATATTTTGGGCTCAATTGTGGTCATAAGCCAAGGACTACCTGCACATATATTTCTTTTATAATTTTGTGGGTTTTTTTTCAATGCATAGTAGCATCCTAGTCACTGTAGGAAGGACGGAATATATTAGTAGGCAATTGTTTAATGACTTTCTCTGCACTAGGAAGAGCAGCTAAGACGATTAGGGGACTGGAGGCTAAAACATACTAAAAATGGTTGCAGGAATTCCGGTATATCTAGTTTGGTGAAAAGAAGGACTAATGGGGGGACATGATAGCAGTCTTTCAGTCTTTGAGGGGCTGCCCTAAAGGAGAAGAGGGGATCAAGCTATTCTCCAAAGCACCAGAAGGCAGGATATGCAGCAACGGATGGAAATTAATCAAGGAGAGAAGAAACCTCTGGAGCTAAGGAGAAACTTCCTGACAGGGAGGACAATTAACCAGTGGAACAAATTGCCTCCAGAAGTTGTGGGTGCTTAAAAACACAGGAGGCTTTTAAGAAGAGACTGGAAAGCCATCTGTCTGAAATGATATAAGGTCTCCTACCTCAACAAGAAGTTGGGTGAGAAGACCTCCATGGTCTCTTCCGACTCTGCTAGTCTATTCTAATTCTATTCTATATTCCAGTCTCTTTTTTTCTTTTCCTATTCCTTATTCTATTCTATTTTCTATATTCTATTCTATATTCTATTATTTATATTCTGCATTCTATTCTGTTCCCCTATTTTATTCTATATCATATTAAATTCTGCATTCTATTCTATTCACTCTTCTCCTATTCTATTCCTATTCCTTAATCTATTTGATTTTCTATTATTTTCTGTTTCTATTTTTATTATATTCTCGTCTCTTCTATTCTATATTCTATTCTTTCTCTATTCCTATTCTATCTGCTTTCTCCATTCCATTCCCTATTTTATTTTTTTGGCATTGCCAGATATTTTCTATTTAAGCTCCTAACATCATGGTATAAATGACCTTGTTGGTCAAGAAACTTTAAGAATTGAAGATTAAAAAATTTAAAAAGCAGGTGGTTTAAGAAATGAGGGTTTAGGGTTCTTTAAACTGGTGACATGTTTTCAGCCCAAAGCCAATTATCCTCTTATTTTCTATCTACAATTATCCTCTATGACATTTATACTACAGGGTATCCTCGCTTTACAACTGCAATGGAGCCACAATTTTCCACTGCTAAGCCAGACAGCTGCTAAGTGAGCCTCATTTTATGACCTTTCTTGCTATGGTTGATAAATGAATCTGCAGTTGTTAAAGGAATCTCTGCTCGTCAGGTCGCAAAAGGGAATCACGTGATCCTAGGACATGCAACAGTCATAAATACGAGACAATTGCCAAGCAACTTAATTTTGGTCACATGACCATGAGAAGGCTGCAAGAGACGTAAGTGTGAAAAACAGTCAATACTTTTCAGTGCCGTCGTAACTTTGGTCCCTAAACAGATGGCTGTAAGTCAAGGACTCTACCTGTACTCTTCTATTCCTCAACCTTTACAGACAAAACCTAGCAAGAAAGGGTTGATTTATTTGGTCAATTTATACCGCTGCCTGTTTCTTCTACATGAGTCTGAGAGGCGGTACCTGCTGAGAAAACTCAACCGCAATACAAACAACCTGACCCAAAACATAATCACCAAAACCACATAAAGCCAGACAGACAACCCCCCCAAAAAGGGGGGAGCATCTAATCTACAATAGAAGGCACTCAATTTTGGGGATCCTCAGCAGCAACGGTGCTAAAATGAGGGGATACTCCTGCAAGCAATCAGGAAGTCTGCTAGGGGCAGGACCCTTTTGCAGCTTTTTCTAGAGGCTGGAAGGTAACCCAGTGTCCCTCCGGACATCCTCCATCCCCTCTCCGCAAACCCCACTCCCTTCTAGCATGGATGATGTCACCTAGTTGGGTCTTGAAACGTCTCTGAGAAAGCAACCAAGCTCAGAGAGCACCAAAGATCCCACGAATGTCCTACTCCTTCTTGCCAACCCCCACACCCCATTCCCTTCTAGCCCTGATGATGTTACCTAATTGGGTCATGAAATGTCTGAAGGAAAACCACCCAGCCCAGAGAGCCGCAAGGACCCCCAGAGTCATCCTCCTCCATTCCTCCTCTTCCTCTCCCTTCTCTTTCTTCTCCTCCCTCCTCCTTTACATCTTTCTCCCCCTCCCCTTTCTTTCCCTTCTCCTTCTCTTTCTTCTCCTCCCCTCCTTCCCTTCCCCCTCTCCTCCTCTTCCTCTCCTTTCCCTCCCCACTCCCTCGTTCCTCCCCTCCTGCTTATTTACTTCTTTCTCCCCTTTTCTTCCCCCTCTCCTCTTCCTCTCTTTTCCTATCCTTCTTTTTCTTCTCCCCTCCTTTCCCTCTCCCTCCTCCTCCTTTCTCCCTCTCCCTCCATTCCTCCTCCCCCTCCTCAATCCCCTACCCACCCATTTAGCACTGACGATGTTCCCTAATTGGGTCATGAAAGCTCAGGGAACATCAACGACCCTCAAGGGAGGCTCTACTCCCAGATATTGTAAATTGATCAGGTTCTTGAGCGGGGACGGTGGGGGCGCCCAAGGGGCGCCCCAAAGGTCACCCAAACGTCCCCCTCGCCCCAGTTCTCCTCCCTTGCCCTCTCTCCCCTAATCCCTCCCTATTCACCCCCTCATTTTTTCTCCCCTCCCTCCCCTCCCCTCCTCTGGGTCCCCCTCCCTCCTGTCAATCACGCGCCCTCCACAGGCCCACCTTGAGGGTCACGTCGCACAGCTTCCCCTGCCGCCTGATCTCGCCCATCACCCCGTAGCCGCGGCTGGGCAAGTCGCCCACCGAGAAGTGCACCAGGTCCTCCGGGTCCAACTCCGGGTCCGGCCCCGCCGCCTCCAGCATCTCGTCGGCTTCCACGCCAAAGCCGGCTCTGCCGGGACCAACCGTCCTCCTTGCACGCTCGCCCGACGCGGTTTGGCTCCGCCCGGCCACCGTCGCTTCGCCGCCAGGAGATCTCCAGACCGGAAGCCAGCTAGGCCCCGCCCTTTCGTTCCGCCCGCGCTGAGCGGAAGCGCCCGTCGTCGTGGCAACAGAGCCTCCGGAAAAAGCCGTCGCTGGGGCGACGGCGTGCTTCGCGCATGCGCCATTGCTCCTCATTACTCTGGAACCGGCTTTATTTTTTTCCCTCCCCGAGAGGATGGTGGCGGGCTTCCTTTCGCCTCCGCCTGGGACCGCGCCCCGCTAGATCGCGACGGCGGATGGTGTCTCTCGACGGGAAGGCCCCAAGCCAGGGTAGGGGGCAGAGGCAAGGTGGATCCTCCGCGCCGCCCCTCCCCCTCCCCAGGGTCCTCCAAATGAGTCTGGGGGCGCTTGTGGGGGAGGGGAAAGGAGGCTCTGCTTGGCTTCTTTGGCCTCGGTTATTCTGCCTGGTTTTCCCGTCCCGTCCCTTCCCTCGGAGAGCCTCTGCAGCCCCTGAAGAGTTTTATTTTTGGGGGGGGGCGTTTTTTCTCTGGCAGCTCTTGTCTTTTATCTTTGGATTTTGGGAGGGGGGGCTTTTAATTGTAAGCAGCCCAGAGCCTGTCTGTCTCTGTCTATCTCTACCTAATTATTTCTATATATCTCTATAATCTTTCTATATCTATTTATATCTATGGTATCTATTATCTATAATCTATATCTATTTCTCACCTGTCTTTGTCTGTCTGTCCATCCTTTTATCCATCTATCATACATGTCTATTACCTTATTTCTCTATCATCTATATATCCATCCATCCATTATTCATATCTATTATCCTACCTGGCCAGCCATTCATTGTATATGTCTATTTTCCTATCTGTCTGTCTATCCATCCATGTATCTTGCATGCCTATTATCCCATCCATCCACCGTATATGTCTATCCCATTTACCTATTCATGCTTCTTATGTATCTATTATATCTGTCCATCCATCATTCATTCTTGCCTATTATCTCCATTGATCCACACATTGATCCATCCACCATATATGTCTTCTATTTATCCATCCATCCATCCATCAAAGATTCCTATTACTTCATCCATCCATCAATTGTATATGTCTATGTTTATTCTAATACCCTATTTATCCAATCATTCTACATGCCTTATATCCATCCATCCACCGTATATGTCTATTCTATGTATCTAGTCTATCTATTCGTCCATCTTACATGCCTATTATCTCATCCATCCAACCAACCAACCACTGTATGTGTATTTTTTCTCTATCAATCTATCTCTATCATCTATCTATCCTGAGCCTACCTACCAACCAATCATTTATCTATATTAGTTTTCTATATTGATCTATCATGTACCCATATTTATTTATATCGCATCTATCATTCCACATATTGCATCTACCTTTTACATATCTGTTATCTTTCAAATCTGTCTTTCGCATCTATTGTTACCCATAAATGAGATAGGCAATACATAAATCAAATAAATAAATAAAATGTATTAATTAATATTCTGTCTTATTGATTGATCTATCATTCACATTTATCCCCTACATTGCATCTCTTTTGCATCTCTATTCATTATTTATATTCTGTGTTACTGATCGATCAACTAACATGACATATTTTGCATCTATCTCAATTACATTCTGTCTTATTGATCTATCATCTGTTTATTGCATCTTATCACATTTACCTTTTGCATCTGTCAGATGCCAGATGCGGCCCTTTTTGGATCGAGATGCCTTATGCACGGTCACTCATGCCCTGGTCACCTCCCGACTGGACTACTGTAACACCCTCTACATGGGGCTCCCGAATGGGAGCATCCGGAGGCTTCAACTGGTACAGAATGCGGCCGCGCGGGTGGTTATGGGGGCGTCAAGGTTCTCTCATGTGACGCCCCTCCTGCACGAGCTGCATTGGTTGCCAGTGGCCTCTCGGGTGCGCTTTAAGATTTTGGTGTTAACTTTTAAAGCGCTCCATGGCATCGGACCAGGATATTTACAAGACCGCATTCTGCCATTTTCCTCTCACCATCCGGTGCGCTCCCACAGGGAGGGTCTCTTGCGGGTCCCTTCGGCATCTATGTGCCGGCTGGTGACCCCGAGGAATAGGGCCTTCTCTGTGGGGGCATCTGCCCTCTGGAATGGGTTGCCTCCGGAGTTACATACAGCCACAGACCTGGGGACCTTCAGGCGTGCCTTGAAAACCTGGCTTTTGACCAGGCCAGCTTGGGCTGATTTTAGATTTGGGTATTTTAATTTTTATATTAAATTTTAGGGTTTTAGGGAGGGGTTTTAATTGTTTTACAGCCAGGGTCTTTAATTTAATTTAGTTTTAACTTTTGTATATTTAATGTTTTTAATTGTAATATTATTATTATTATCTTTTACCTATCTCTGTTAGTCATCTATATTCATCTTATTGATCTATCATCTTTTGCATCTATTATCAGTTTTCTAACCATTCTGGTTAATTATATTCTTGATCTATCATCTATCATATCTTTCTGATTGCATCATTCATACCTATCTGTCATTAGTAGCTATCTATTATCCATCTCTATATATCACATTTAGAAACTGCCCAACTCCCTCACAGGAAAACTGGGAAGTATACAGTTAAAATGTTAAATACATAAAAGCTGAATATAAAAGGTAAAAGAGAGGTGAGGCTCAATAAAATTCAACATTACAAGGCAGAGGGAGGACTTACAGGGCACCCATTGAGAATTGAGTAGCCTATAAATTATGTTACTGAACAAATAAAAATATTAATTTCCCACCTAATTAATACAGATAGTCCTTGACTTCCATCCACAATTTAGCTCAAAATTTCTGTTGTTAATTGCTGCAGGAATTCGCTAAACAACTGCGGCAAGTAAGGTAACTCACTTAATAACCATCTTGTTTAGCAATAGAAATTTTGGACTTAATTGCAATCACCCATCGAGGATTACCTGTGTGCATTTTTCAAACCAATACAATTGTAAGCTGCCTACAATTATTTTGATATAAGGTAGGTGGCATATAAATTTTATAAATAAAAGAAATAAACCCTCCGATACTGTACAGTTAGAGGAATTCAGGCTTTACAGTAGTCCTTGATTCCCAGCCGCAATTGAGCCCAAAATTTTTGTTGCTAAGTGAATCCCTGCCATTGTTAAGTCAGTCACATGGTGATTCAATGAATCTGGCTTCCCCATTGGCTTTTAGGAGATTCCAGAAGGGAATCTAACGACCCCGGGACACTGCAACTGTCATGTAATCTGTCTGCCTGTCTGTCAGTCTATCATCTATCCAACCTACTCATTATCTGATCTTTTTGTTTGTCTATCATTTGTCTGACTGCCTGTCTGTCTGTCCGTTTTGTGGCCACCATATATATGAACCAATTGCCGAGTATCTGGATTTTTAACCACAGGGATGCTGCAACAGTCGTGAGGGTGAAAAACGGTCATAAGTCAGTGCCATTGTCATTTTGAATGGTGACTAAACGAACTGTTGTAAGATGAGGACTGCCTGTATTTCTTTCCCTCAGACCTCATGGCCATGTGCATCAGTTCGAAGAAAGTGAAGGCCTTCGCAAGGGTCAAGCCCACGGCTGACTTCCCTCAAGAGGTCATCAAATTCGGGGCCGACAACAAGGTAAAAAAAGGGGATTAAGCCGGGAAGTTTCTCCTCTCAGCCCCTTGGTGAAGTTGACACACCTTAGGAGCGGAAGTCACCTGGCTTCCCTTTCCAGACGATCGAGGTTCACATCGAGAGGGATCTTTCCAAGGGCATTGTCAACAACAAGCTGACAGACTGGTCATTCAAGATGGACGGCATTCTCCACAACGCGTCACAAGACGTGGTTTACGACGCGGTCGCCAAAGAGCTCGTCTCCCAGGCCCTGAACGGCTATAACGGTAAAGCATGAACGATCACTGTTAACAGAATAACAGAGTGGGAAGGGTCCTTGGAGGTCTTCTAGTCCAACCCCCTGCTCGATTCCTATACCATTTCACACAAGTAAGTTACCCAGTCACTACTTGAAAACCTCCAGGGACGGAGCACCTACCATTTCTAAAAGGAAGCCCTTCCACCGATTAATTGTCCTCCCTGTCAGGAAATTCCTCCTTAATTCTAGATAGCTTCTCTCCTTGATTAGTTTCCATCCGTTGCTTCTTTTTCTGCCTTCTGGTGCTTTGGGGAATAAGTTGACCCTCTCTTTTTTGTAAGAGGCATGCAGTATCTTTAAATATTGGGAGAGTGCTATCATGTCACCCCTAATCCTTCTTTCCCCTAAACAAGACACACCCAATTCTTGCAACGGTTCCTCACCCTAGGATTGCATTGAGTTTTTGGCAGCTATTCCGTGTATCGGCATTAGTGCAGACTCATTGCAACCTAGAAGTGAGGAGGAAATTTCCGGTCAGTAGAAACGATCAGTGGAACGGCTCCCCTTGGAGGTGGTAGCTGCTCCATTGCTGGAGGCTTTCTTGAAAACTTCTCTGGACAACGATCTTGTTTGAAAAGGGATAGAGAGGCTCTCCTGTTTAAGCAGGGGTTTGGATTAGAGGACCTCCAAGGTCCCTCCCAGCTCTTCGGAACGGAGCTGGCCACCTCTAGGAAAGAGCCTGAATCGTTCTGTCTTGATCCCGAAGGGACTATCATGTGCTATGGACAAACAGGAGCCGGCAAGACCTTCACCATGATGGGAACCACCGGAAACTTCAAGCACAGGGGGATCATCCCTCGCGCTATCCAGCAGGTGGTGGATAATTATTATTTGTTTCTTTGTTTCTTTGTATATTTATATATTTATGAATGAATGAAAGAAAGTTTGCATGGCCTCTCAGTTCTGACTCCTGGCAACTTGTAACCGTGAATAGAAGTTAAATTTAAAAAATCAATAAGCTCCCACACACATTCACCACCCTCATCCTGGTGACAACAGGCTCCCTATCGCCATGGGTTCCCACTTAGGCGCAAAAGCAACCTGGGAGACTTTGGGCCAATCACTAGGAGACGATGAGTTCTAGTCCCACTTTAGACACAAAAGATGGCTGGATGATTTTGGGCCAATCACCAGGAGACGGTGATTAAAGTCCTGCCTTAGTCATGAAAGCCAGTTGGATGACTTAGGGCCAATCACCAGGTAATGGTGAGTTCTAGTCTCACCTTAGGCATAAAAGCTGGCTGTCAAGACTCCAACGTGCACCCCCATTCAAATCATAAGTCTCTAGCCGCATCCCTCAAGATAAAAAAGATTGATTTATTAGGAGTTGACATGTCGGCGTTTCACAGTTGTAGCAGACTCTGACACATCATTCATTTCACCCTTGACCCTGGTCTTCCCCCCACCCCCTGGATGTATATTCTCCAATGAGACACATCCGTAGCCAAGAATCATCAATCATGCTCTCCAGTAATAATTTTGAGCGCCAGAAGCTTTGGTTGCCCAAGCGATTATCTGAAGCATTTAAAGAATGCACTGCTTTCCCCCCTCCCTTTCTGCTGACAACTAAAAAGACCAAAGAATTTTTTTACTCGAGATGGCTGGGTGACTTTGGGCCAATCACCAGGAGGCAGTGAGTTCTAGTCCCGCCTTAGGCATGAAAGCCAGCTGGGAGACTTTGGGCCAATCACCAGGAGATGGAGAGTTCTAGTCCCGCCTTAGGCATGAAAGCCAGGCTTAGGGCGAATCCCTCTCTCTCTCAACCCAGCCCACCTCGCAGGGTTGCCGGTGTGGAGAAAATGGGAGGAATATAAGGCACGTTCCTTTCCTTGAGTTAAAAATCAAAGAATAAAGACAGGATAGGTAGGAAAGTAAGACAGATAAAAATTGGAACTAGCTGCCCTTTCCCCTCCAGGTCTTCAAGTCCATGGAAGAACACAGCAGCCAGTATATCACCGTCCGGATTTCTTACCTCGAGATACACAACGAGGTCATCTCGGACCTCCTGCCCTCCCTCCCCCTCGGCTCAGAGAGCGACCTCCCATTGTCCATAGTGGAGAGCCCCCACGGGGTTTCCGTCAGGGGCCTCTCCATCCACCCTGCTCCCAACGAAGAAATTGCTTTAAATTTCCTGTTCGAGGTAAGGGAGCCCACACTTTATTTGTTTATTAAATCTCACGGTTGCTGAGGGCCCGATCTCCCATCACTGGATTCTGGGGACATCACAACAGTTGTTAAGCGTGAGGACTGGCCGTAGCTCTTTTTTTTTTATTTCCAGCGCTGTCATAACGCCCAGCCGTCGCTAAATTGGCACGAGTCGACGACTACCTGCATTGCATATATATGCACTTCAGGGCTATTGGACAGCAATTTCTTTTTCATTCCACCTTGTCTGCGGCCCTGAATAAATGAACCTTCTTACTGCCTCCATTGTTTCCGTTCTCTTCTAGGGCGACACCAACAGATCCGTGGGTCAACATGCCCTAAACAAGCATTCCTCCAGGTCCCATTGCATCTTCACCATCTACATCGAGGTCAGTGCTGGTGACCTTCTACTGCTGCACCAGAGAGAGTATCTTAACTTACTGCACCTGTGTCTGGTTTGCTAATTGCACAGGGCAGATAGGATAGCACTATATCAGGTAGGATAGCACCCTCCTATCTCAGGGGCAGATAGGATAACACCCAGAAGGTTAAGGTCATTGCCCAAGAAGATCATTGGCTGCCCTCTCCCCTCTTTGGAAGAGCTTTATAGCTCCCGCTGCCTTAAGGAAGTTCAAAACATCCTCAAAGATTCATCTCATCCTGGGAGCCCTTTTTTTGAACTGTTACCATCTGGCAGACGGTACAGGACAATATTAAAAGCAAGCACAAAGAAAAACAGCTTCTATCCCAGGGCAGTAGCTCTGTTGAATTCTGCTGCATAGTGCAATATTAATGCAGTATGAGGGGTTTCAATTCAATGTGCGTGGTGTGAAGGATGTGTGTTTGTGTTTATTTTCGTGGTCATGATGTGCCCTGAAGATGGTGTTTGATTTCATTGTACGAGGTGCAATGACAATAAAGTAAACTAAACAGTAACAGTGAAACTTGGCCTAATGCCCATTGCTCGGAAAAACTCCGCAGCCTGCGATTCAAAGTATTGCTGTCGTGTTTTTTTTAATTAAAAAAAAAAAACCTCATGCCCTACCACGTTTGATCTCTCGCTTCAGTGTCACTCAAGAATCCTTTCCAACGCCAGATACGTCACTTCCAAAATCAACCTGGTCGATCTCGCGGGCTCAGAGAGGCTGTCAAAGAGCAAAGTAAGAAAATAAGAGTCACATTTTGAGTTCGCGAAGTGGCTTTTAAAACCCGGGAGGGGGGGGAAGCAGCGGGCAATCTCGACTTAATGACCAAACCCGAGCCCAAAAATCTCCCAAGATGGTTGTTAAGTCAGCTTCGCGCCATTAGATGACCTGTCTTGCCACCGTTGTTAAGCGAATCACTGCCATTGCTGAGTTAGTGACACGGTGGCTAAACGAATCCGCCTTCCCCAAGGACTTTGCTGGTCGGAAGGTCTTCAAAGGGGACGTTGCAACCGTCATAAATCCAAGTCAGTTGCCAAGGGCCTGAATTTGGATCACGTGGCCCTGGGGGAGGCTGCAACGGTCATGAGCGTGAAAAGGGGCCCTAGCCATCGTAACGGTCACTAAATAGGGCGACCCGCACTCTTTCAAACCCTTTGACCGAAGTTTTCCTTTTTAAAAACAGTCGGAAGGATTTGGGCTGAAGGAAGCGACCTACATCAACAAATCCCTGTCGTTCCTGGAGCAGGTGGTCATCGCCTTGTCAGACTGCAGCCGGGACCACGTCCCCTTCCGGCAGAGCAAGCTGACCTACACCTTGAAGGATTCCTTAGGTAGGGTGAGGCATTCAGGTCCCCGTGAAGCTTTGACCGCCCGTGACAAAGCGGGATTGCCCTCCGAAGCCTGGCTCCACGTAAGCGCCATGGCCGTGTTGGGGCTTGGTGTGCGGCCGGTCCGTTCAACGATGCCCGGCTGGCAAACAGCCTAGATGGGAGGCAAGGCAGAACGGTTACAAAGCTCTGCCTTGGTGACAGGGGGTCCTCGACTTAGATCCGTGCATTCAGTGACCGCTTGAAATCCTAACGGTACTGAGAAAAGTAACCTATGACCTAAATTCAGGCGCTTGGCAACCGGTTGGTATTTATGACGGTTGCGGTGTCCCGTGTGTGTGTGTCTGTGTGACGTGATCCCCTTTTGCGACCTTCTGACAAGCAGGTTCATTGGGGAAGCCGGATTCACTTAACGACCGTCTGACTGACTTAACGACTGCAAATGGTTCTCTTAACAACTGTAGAAGGAAGGTCGTAAACTGGGGCAAGACTCACTTCACAGTTGTCTCGCTTAGCAGCAAGAATATAAGGCTTGAACTGCCGTCATAAGTTGAAGGGTATCTGTGCTGCAGTGCACTCTACGTTGGGCTAACCTCGAAAAGCATCCAGGGACTCGGTTGGTTCATAATTCAGAGGCCTGCATGGTTTTGTGCAAGTCTGGATTTGAACACAGGTCTCGCGTTCGCAGGAGCTGCCCTTGTGCTTCAGTTTAAGTTGCTGGTTGTCACCTTCAAAGCCCTACTTGGGCAGGTTGTTTGAAAGACCCTCTTTCCCCAATTGCATCCGCCTGGGCCACCAGAGCGGGGAAGCCAGGGATGTTATGGGTTTCCAGTCTTAGGAAGATCCAGTTGGAGGGATGGGGAAGAAGGGCCTTCTCCATGTTGTTGAAAGGGCCGTCTTTACACAGTTACATCCGCCTGGGCCACCAGAGCGGGGAGTCAGGGGGTGTTTTTTTTTCGTTTCCTAGGAGGGAACTGCAACACTGTCCTTGTGGCTAACATCTGCAGTGAGTCCATTCACATCGTGGAAACGGTAAATGCCAGATCAAGAAGAAGAAAGGATGGGTGGGTGGATGGATGGATAGGTAGATAGATGGATAGAAGAAGGATGAATGGAGGGATGAAAGAAGCATGGGTGGGAGGATGAAAGGATGGACAGATGGAAGAAGAATGGATAAGGGAGGTAGATGGACAGGATGACTTGAGGGATGGATAATGTCAGATCTGTCCCCGATCTAGACGTTTAGGAAAGAAAGACCCTCGACTCCATTTCTTTGAGTGGAAGGTTCTTACTAAAGCAGTTACAGCTGGATCTGACTATTCCAGCAAAAGGTTGCCATTTTCCCCCTTCCCTCGGCCACCAGCCCCCTTGACCCGACCCTCAGTGTCCAGCCGAGTTTCCTCCTGATGGTTTGGGAACAGCTTCGAAGGCTGGCGCTTCTCTGTGTCGTTTTGCATGCTGTTCTCAGGACTGGCTGGCTTATTCCGGTTCCGTGTCAGATTGTCTTCTCCCCCCCACTCCACCTTTCACTTCCCCTCCCCAAACATTTTTTGACATTAAGCCTCAGGCCAGATGGGCCTAGATAAGGCCTCCTGGGCATCTTCAGAGAGTTGAGTTGCATGGCGTTTTCTAGTGACTTCCTCTCTCTCTCTCTCATATTTCAACTAGAAACCTTCCAAATCGAGTAAATAATAAGATAGACATTTCCTGGTTATCAGGCAATCTAAAACCACATTACAGGTAGTTCTCAACTTACAGCAGTTCATTTACTGACTGAAGTTATACAACAAGCGGTGAAAAAAGGGACTTACACCGCTTTTTCACACTTATGACCGTTGCAGTATCCCTGTGCTCAAGTGATCAAATCTGAGATGCTTGGCAACCGATTCACAGTTAATGACAGTCGCAGCATCCCGAGGTCACGTGATCTCCTTTTGCAACCTTCTGACAAAGTCAGTGGGGAAGCCCAGATTCGCTTAACGAGCGTGTTACTGACTTTAAAACCTGCAGGGACTCACTTAGCAACTGTGGCAAGAAAGGTTGCAAAATGAGGCGAACAAGTTGACAACTGTCTTCTTAGCAACAGAAATTTTGTGCTGAATTGTGGTCATAAGTCGAGGACTATCTGCAAGTAGACTTTTGTATTCAGATTATCTCTAAGACAAACTGTTGGGAGCCCCAAATAATGGCACAAATGGAGTGATGCCCATATTTTTTCCAGCTGTCCACACTTCGTTTTGCCACCAGAATGAAGTGGGTGACCACCATGCCGATTGTCAATGAAAAAATCGACTCGGAGGTATGTCCTCCTGCAATCTTTCCGCTGCCTCGAAGGAAATATCAAGTACATGGGGTGTTTATCATCAGGGTTAGAAGGGAGTGAGATTTGCCAAGAGGGGGAGGACTGTGAAGTCCTTGGTGCTCTCTGAGCTTGGTAGTTTTCTTGCAGACATTTCATGACCAAACTAAGTAACGTCTGCAGTGATAGAAGGGAGTGGGGTGTGTGGAGAAGTGGAGGAGGTGGGTAATTGCTGGACCCTTAGTGCCCCTTCACCTTGGTGGTTTTCTTGCAGACATTTCATTACTAGGGAACATCATCAGTGCTAGAAGGGAGCTGGGTTTGGAAGAAGGAGGAAGAGGAGATTGTGGGGTCCATGGTGCTCTCTGAGGTGGATGGTTTTCTTGAAGATGTTTCATGACCTAACTAGGGAACATCATCAGTGCTAGAAGGGATGAGGAGGTGGAGGAAGAGGAGGTGGAGGACTATGGGCTCCCTGGTGCCCTCTGAGCTTGGTTGTTCTCCTGGAGACCTTTCATTACCAACCTAGGCAACGTCATCAGTGCAGTGATAATCAGGGCATCCCAATAGTCCCTTATCCTTGTTAGAGGATGAAGGATTCTAGTGAACGCCTTGTGTTTCCTGGGCTCTGATAACATCTTTGGGCAGCCCTTGACTTTGACTTTCCTACCGCTTAGTCCATGCCATTCTTGTCTGCTTAGCGGATGGTAAAGAACTTGGAAAAAGAGGTGCTGTACCTGAAGGAGGAGTTGGCGATGCACAACAGTTTGGTAAGAACCAGCCCCCTGGGAAGGTGCCCCTTCATGGGTTGGTGACATGGGCCAGGGAGGGGAGGAGTCAAGTGGGCAGTTAGTCTGGCACCCCTGACGTAGGCACAAGAGGGCAAGATCTGAATGCCTTCGGACTGAACCTCGTCTAGTCTGTCCCAGCTGCAAACCGGGAGATTGCAAAGACTCCTGCAAAACACGGGTCATCCTTCACTGCAACAGTTCACTTAGTGACCGTTCAAAGTTACAACGGCACTGGGGGAAAAAAAGGGACTGATGACCATTGCAGCATCCCTGTGGTTATGCAGTCAAAATTCAGACCCTGGGCAACTGACTCGCATTTATGACAGTCACGGCGTCCCTTTTGCAACCAAACTCAGCAGGAGACCCAGATTCACTTCACGACCCATGGGACTCACTTAACAACTGCAGGGATTCCCTTAACACTCGTGGCTAGAAAGGTCGCAAAATGGGAAAGGGCTTGCTTAACCAATGTCCAGCTTAGGGACAGAAATCTTGGGCTCCGTTGTGGTCGTAAGTCAAGAACCATCTGTAGGCATTAAGCAATAAAGTAGCAAATTGAACTCTTCATAAGTGGGTCTGGTTCCCCCGCCCCCCTGCACTGGGCTTTAATTTTGCCAGTGTGGCAGTTTTGCACTTGGGCCAGACTAGATAAGGGTCAGCGGCAAATTGGAGGCTTTGAAGAAAGGGAGGCTGGGCCACCATTTATTCTGGATAAGTATAGAGCAGGGGTCCCCAATCTTGGTCACTTTAAGGCTTGTGGACTCCAACTCCACAAGTTTTAAAGTGGTCAAGATTAGAGACCCCTGGCATAGGATCTCCTTCTCGACCTGGGGGTTGGACTGGATGGATTCTGAAGTCCCTTTCAACTGTCATTCTAGGATTATGTAAGGGTCCCAAGCAAGGGGGTTGACCTCCAAGGTCCCCCTCCCATCGTATAATGCCATGTCCTACTTAGGGCAATTAAATAAAGTCGCCTGGGAAGTCCTTGATTGATTGCTTTGATCTTCCGCCTTTAGCTCAATCGCCCGCCGGTGACCTACGAGCCTCTGAATGATATCCAGATCACAGAAATCAACTCCCAAGTCCGTCGGTTTCTGGAGGGCACCATCGATGAGCTAGATGTGAGTCACTTGCTGGCGGATAAGAGAGAGGGACAGAGAGGGAGGGGGAGAGAGAGAGAGATTGCCCAGACAAGTCTCTCGAGGTTTTTCAGAAGAGATTCGCCATTGCTTCTTTTCTTGGGCTGAGAGAAGGTGGCTGGCTGAAGATTCCCCACCCCCACCCCCAGCTGGCTTTGTCTCTTAGGCCAGATTAGAATTCAGGGTCGCCCAGTTTCTAGCCTCAAATATCCAATCTGGAAAATCTGTACAGATAGACCTCAACTTACAACAGTTCATTTAGTGACTGTTCGAAGTTAAAGCAGCACTGAAGAAAAATGACTTATTACCTTATTTTGATACTTATGACCAAGGTCACGTGATCAAAATTCGCCCGCTTGGCAGGTGATTCATATTTATGTCGGTTGCAGCGTTCCGGATTCAGCGACCTTCTCTATCAGCAAAGTCAAGGGGGAAGCCAGATTCTCTTAACAACTATGACTCACTTATGATGCAGTGATTCACTTAATGACAATGGCAAGAAAGGTCGGCAAATGGGCCAAAATTCACTTAATCAATGTCTCACTTCGCGACCGGAATTTTGGGCTCAGTTGTAGTTGTAAGTCGAGGACTATCAGTATTCAGCCTGGAAAATCTATTGCCATTGAGGGAGTAAGCATCCTTGAGAAGAAGGTTGATTCTCAACCCTGGCAACTTAACAGATGTGGACTTCCTCCCAGAATCCCTCAGCCGGCATGCTTTAAGAGGGATGGACTTCAACTCCCAGAATCCCCCAGCCAGCATGCTTTAAGAGGGATGGACTTCAGCTCCCAGAATCCCCCAGCCAGCATCCTTTAAGAGGGATGGACTTCAGCTCCCAGAATCTCCCAGCCAGCATGCTTTAAGAGGGATGGACTTCAGCTCCCAGAATCCCCCAGCCAGCATCCTTTAAGAGGGATGGACTTCAGCTCCCAGAATCCCCCAGCCAGCATGCTTTAAGAGGGATGGACTTCAACTCCCAGAATCCCCCAGCCAGCATGCTTTAAGAGGGATGGACTTCAACTCCCATAATCCCCCAGCCGGCATGCTTTAAGAGGGATGGACTTCAACTCCCAGAAATCCCCCAGCGGCATGCGTTTAAGAGGGATGGACTTCAACTCCCAGAATCCCCCAGGCGGCATGCTTTAAGAGGGATGGACTCCAACTCCCAGAATTCCCCAAGCCGGCATGCTTAAGAGGGATGGACTCCACCTCCCAGATCCCTCATCCGCATGCTTTAAGAGGGATGGACTTCAACTCCCAGAATCCCCCAGCCGGCATGCTTTAAGAGGGATGGACTTCAACTCCCAGAATCCCCCAGCCGGCATGCTTTAAGAGGGATGGACTCCAACTCCCAGAATCCCCCAGCCGGCATGCTTTAAGAGGGATGGACTCCACCTCCCAGAATCCCTCAGCCGGCATGCTTTAAGAGGGATGGACTTCAACTCCCATAATCCCCCAGCCGGCATGCTTTAAGAGGGATGGGACTTCCACCCCCAGAATCCCTCAGCCGGCATGCTTTAAGATGGATGGACTTCCAACTCCCATAAATCCCCCAGCCGCATGCTTTAAGAGGGATGGACTCCACCTCCCAGAATCCCTCCCGGGCATGCTTTTAAGAGGGATGGACTTCAACTCCCATAATCCCCCAGCCGGCATGCTTTAAGATGGAGGGATGGACTCCAACTCCCCCATAAAGAGGGATCCCCCATAATCCCCCAGCCGGCATGCTTTAAGAGGGATGGACTTCAACTCCCCAGCCGGCATGCTTTAAGATCCCTCCAGAATCCGGCATGCTTTAGAGGGATGGACTTCAAGATCTCCCATGCTTTAATCCCCCAAGAGGGATCCGCCGCCATGCTTTAAGAGGGATGGACTTCACTCCCAGAATCCCCCAGCCGGCATGCTTTAAGAGGGATGGACTCCAACTCCCAGAATCCCCCAGCCGGCATGCTTTAAGAGGGATGGACTCCAACTCCCATAATCCCCCAGCCGGCATGCTTTAAGAGGGATGGACTCCAACTCCCAGAATCCCCCAGCCGGCATGCTTTAAGAGGATGGACTTCAACTCCCAGAATCCCCCAGCCGGCATGCTTTAAGAGGGATGGACTTCACTCCCATAATCCCCCAGCCGGCATGCTTTAAGAGGGATGGACTTCAACTCCCAGAATCCCCCAGCCGGCATGCTTTAAGAGGGATGGACTTCAACTCCCAGAATCCCCCAGCCGGCATGCTTTAAGAGGGATGGACTTCAACTCCCATAATCCCCCAGCCGGCTTTGAGGGATGGACCCCCAGCCGGCATGCTTTAAGAGGGATGGACTTCAACTCCCAGAATCCCCCAGCCGGCATGCTTTAAGAGGGATGGACTCCAACTCCCAGAATCCCCCAGCCGGCATGCTTTAAGAGGGATGGACTTCAACTCCCAGAATCCCCCAGCCGGCATGCTTTAAGAGGGATGGACTTCAACTCCCATAATCCCCCAGCCGGCATGCTTTAAGAGGGATGGACTTCCAACTCCCAGAATCCCCCAGCCGCCATGCTTTAAGAGGGATGGACTCCAACTCCCAGAATCTTTAAGAGGGTGGACCCCAGCCGGCATGCTTTAAGAGGATGGACTTCAACTCCCAGATCCCCCAGCCGGCATGCTTTAAGAGGGATGGACTCCAACTCCCACCTCTTTAAGAGGGATGGACTCCAACTCCCATAATCCCCCAGCCGCATGCTTTAAGAGGGATGGACTTCCAACTCCCATAATCCCCCAGCCGGCATGCTTTAAGAGGGATGGACTTCAACTCCCAGAATCCCCCAGCCGGCATGCTTTAAGAGGGATGGACTCCAACTCCCAGAATCCCCCAGCCGGCATGCTTTAAGAGGGATGGACTCCAACTCCCATAATCCCCCAGCCGGCATGCTTTAAGAGGGATGGACTTCACTCCCAGCCGGCAATCCCCCAGCCGCATGCTTTAAGAGGGATGGACTCCAACTCCCATAATCCCCCAGCCGGCATGCTTTAAGAGGGATGGACTTCAACTCCCATAATCCCCCAGCCGGCATGCTTTAAGAGGGATGGACTTCCAACTCCCAGAAGTCCCCCAGCCGAGCATGCTTTAAGAGGGATGGACATAACTCCCATAATCCCCAGCCGGCATCTTTAAGCGGGATTGACTTCAACTCCGGAATCCCCAGCCGGCATGACTTAAGGGGGATGGAATTCAACTCCCTAATCACCCAGCGGATGCTTTAAGCGGGATGGAATTCAAACTCCCAGATCCCCAGCCGGCATGCTTTAAGACGGGAGGACTTCAATCCAATAATAACCCAGACGGCATGCTTAGATGGGATTGAACTTCACGCCCAGATCCCCCAGCCGGCCAAGCTTAAGAGGGAGGGACTCCACACTCCCAGAATCCCCCAGCCGGCTGGCTTTAAGAGGGTGTGACTCCAACTCCCAGAATCACCAGCCGCAGCCTTTAAGAGGGATGGACTCCAACTCCCAGAATGCCCCAGCCGGCATGCTTTAGAGGGATGGAGCTTCAACTCCCATAATCCCCCAGCCGGCATGCGTTAAGAGGGACTGTACTTCAACTCCCAGAATCCCCCACAGCCGGCATTAGAGGGATGGACTCCAACTCCCAGAATCCCCCAGCCCCAGGCATGCTTTAAGAGGGATGGACTTCAACCCCATAATCCCCCAGCCGGCATGCTTTTTAAGAGGGATGGACTCCAACTCCCAGAATCCCCCAGCCGGCATGCTTTAAGAGGGATGGACTCCAACTCCCAGAATCCCCCAGCCGGCATGCTTTAAGAGGGATGGACTCCAACTCCCATAATCCCCCAGCCGGCATGCTTTAAGAGGGATGGACTCCAACTCCCAGAATCCCCCAGCCGGCATGCTTAAGAGGGATGGACTCCAACTCCCATAATCCCCCAGCCGGCATGCTTTAAGAGGGATGGACTTCACTCCCAGAATCCCCCAGCCGGCATGCTTTAAGAGGGATGGACTTCAACTCCCATAATCCCCCAGCCGGCATGCTTTAAGAGGGATGGACTCCACCCCCCAGAATCCCCCAGCCGGCATGCTTTAAGAGGGATGGACTCCAACTCCCAGAATCCCCCAGCCGGCATGCTTTAAGAGGGATGGACTTCAACTCCCATAATCCCCAGCCGGCATGCTTTAAGAGGGATGGACTCCAACTCCCAGAATCCCCCAGCCGGCATGCTTTAAGAGGGATGGACTCCAACTCCCAGAATCCCCCAGCCGGCATGCTTTAAGAGGGATGGACTTCAACTCCCAATCCCCCAGCGGCATGCTTTACGAGGGATGGACTTCAACTCCCATAATCCCCCAGCCGGCATGCGTTTAAGAGGGATGGACGTCCAACCTCCCAGATCCCCCAGCCGGCATGCTTTAAGAGGATTGACTTCAACTCCCAGCCAACCGGCATGCCCCTCCCGATCCCCCAGCCGGCATGCTTTAAGAGGCATGGACTCCAACTCCCAGAATCCCCCAGCCGGCATCTTTAAGAGGGAATGACTTTTCAACATCCGATAATCCCCCAGCCGGCATGCTTTAAGAGGATGGACTTCAACTCCCAGACCCCCAGCCGTCCTGCTTTAGAGGGGATGACCACACTCCCAGAATCCCCCAGCCGGAATGCGTTAAGAGGGATGGACTTTCCTTCCCATCCAATCCCCGAGCCGGCATGCTTTAAGAGGATGGCATTCGACTCCCATAATCCGCCCACCGGAATGCTTTTAAAGGGATTGACTCCCCAACTCCATAATCCCCCCAGCCGGCATGCTTTAAGAGGATGGTACTTCAACTCCCATACTCCCCCAGCCGGCATGCTTTAAGAGGGATGGACTCCAACTTCCCATACTACCCCAGCCGCATGATTTAAGAGGGAGGCTCCAACTCACCGAATCCCCCATCCGGCATGCTTTAATAAGGATGGACTCCAACTCCCCCGAAATCCCGCCAGCCGGCATGCTTTAAGATGGATGGACTTTCAACTCCCATATATCCCCAGGCCGCACTGCTTTAAGAGGATGGACTCCAACTCCCAAATCCCCAGCCGGCATGCGTTAAGATGGGATGGACTTCCAACTCCCAGAATCCGCCTCATCCGCATGAGCTTTAAGAGGATGGACTCCACTCCCATAATCCCCCATGCGGCATGCTTAGAGGGATGACTCCACTCCAAGAATCCCCCCCATCCTGCATTCTTTAAAGGGGGACTTCAACTCCCATAATCCCCCGCAGCGCATGCTTTTAAGAGGGATGTACTCCGAACTCCCAGAATCCCCCAAGCCGGAGATTTCCGAGGATGGACTCCAACTCCAGAAGCCCCCAGCCGGCCATGCTTAAGAGGGATGGACTCAACTCCCAGAATCCCCCAGCCGTCATGCTTTTAAGAGGGATGGAACTCAACTCCCATAATCCCCCCACCGGCATGCTTTAATAGGGATGGACTTCCACTTCCCGAATCCCCAGACCGGCATGCTTTAAGATGGATGGACTTCAACTCCCAGAATCCCCCAGCCGGCATTCTTTAAGAGGGAGGACTTCAACTCCCAGAATCCCCCAGCCGGCATGCTTTAAGAGTGAGACTTCCAACTCCCAGAATCCCCCAGCCGCCATGCTTTTAAGAGGTATGGCTTCAACGGGTGGCCGCAGAATCCTCCAGCCGGCATGCTTTAAGAAGGATGGACTTCAACCCCATAATCCCCCAGCCGGCCATGCTTTAAGAGGATCGACTCCACCTCCCCAGAATCCTCAGCCGCATGCTTTAAGCGTGATGACTCCAACCTCCATTAATCCCCAGCCGGCATGCTTTAAGAGGGCTGACTCCAATCCATAAGCCCCCAGCCGGCATGCTTTAAGAGGATGGACTGCCAACTCCCAGAATCCCCCAGCCGTCATGCTTTAAGATGGATGGATCCACTCCCAGATCCTCCCTCAGCCGGCATGCTTTTAAGAGGGATGGACTTCAACCCCATAATCCCCCAGCCGGCCATGCTTTTAGAGGGATGTACTTCAACTCCCAGTAATCCCCCATCCGGCAGTGCTTTAAGAGGGAGGACTCCAACTCCCGCCAGAGATCCCCCAGCCGACATGCTGTTAAGAGGGATGCTTCAACTCCATAATCCCCCAGCCGCATGATTTAAGAGGATGGACTCCAACTCCCCAAATCCCCAGCCGGCATGCTTTAAGAGGGACGGACTCCAACCCCAGAATCCCCCAGCCGTCATCTTTTTGA